>CM067896.1:2836303-3436303 GCA_034621355.1 Mycalesis mineus
GGAGGCCTGGTTCTGCAGCGGGCCCTTTAAATACACTGATTATGGTTATGATTATTATGATTGTTAGTGCTGTGGTTGTTAGCTACTGTTTTTGAAGTCTGGATTTAAATCCAGGTTTCAGCTCTAAAAATTTGTTCATGAAACCTATACGTGTTGAGGATTTTAATATCATTTTTTTAAACAGAATAATTTGCGCGAGAGACGCGTCCAAAGTGATAAAATTAGTGTGAAAGCAAATCCAAAGCCACTATACAAAAGTAGACAGAAATTTAATAGCAGCTGCGAATCAAATTCAAGACTGTTACGTTCTTAACCGAACCATTACAAACTGTGTCAATGCGATCGTTAAAACAATTGCACAGTAAATCAACCCACTATCTCAGTATATGAAATTAATATAAATAACAAAGGGACGAGTCCCAAACTAACAATGAAAAGGGTACATTTAATTCTACCATTTGCAAGTGGGTTCGGACGAGGCTCGCTTGTCATATCCCTCAGATTTAGTGTTGTCCAAACAAAAGGCCTTTCTAGCGCCTTCCTTAAACCGATGAATGGATGAAAATTGCACCCTTCATCCGGTAAGCGATCATGTAGCAAGTTTTAGAACTGAAACTATCGCGAGCATTATCCACATTATTGAAATATAAACGGCTAAAACTCACGTAATTAATAACAAGTAGTAGTTTTAGTTATTAGTTACCGTTGCGTTTAAAATCTAACGACGAAACAGCGCAGTGGTGTGCGCAGTTTTATATTTTATATTATATTATACAATTTATAAGGCGGAGTTTTCGGGTTCTGGCAGGGCTTTTACTATCAGGTGTAATAACAGTCAAGGGCCAACTTTTAGTAGAAAAACAGTTCTGGCTTGAGGCTTCAGTCGTGGGTAGTTAAATTAGCCCGCTTCTATCTTTAATTGCATCATCACTTACCATCAGGTGTGATTGCAGTCAAGGGCTAACTTGTAATTAATGAAAATGCACAAAGGTGAAATTTAATGCCATATGACATTTTCTTCCAGTTTCATCTTTTGTGATGTGGAGAAACTAAGAGGTGTGTGGGCTACTGTTGCCCACATCATATTATCTGTTTTAATTTATATTTTTGTTATATATTTATCAGGCACATAGTAATAACTAGTATATAAAAAATTTTTATTATTATTTTATACATTATTAAACTATTTTATACATTATTTTGCCCGCAATTACGTCCGCGTGAAATGGCAGCTAATTTTTTTTTAATTTGATGTATTATTTATTAATATCTTATCAACTGTCTAAAATAAGTTTTAAGCTTCTAGCTTTAAAAATGGCGATACTTTCATAAAACATTTCGTGCCGCCTTTTAACATTATACAACCCTTATTTCTTTATTAAAAGTAGACTATGTTCTTTTTCAGGCTCTAGACTACTTGTGAACTAAATCTAATTTAAGTCGGTTCAGTAGTTTTAGCCTGAAAGCGAGGCAGACAGACATAGTTACTTTCATATTTATAATATTAGCTAGGCTTAGGATCACATATCTTAAAGCTATATGTGCTATAACTTCATTTAATTAACTAATATTTAAATATATTAACGCGCGGCCCTTGTGTGCGTGTACTATATGACTCGAAGCACACAAGGCAAGCCCGCTAACGGTAGGTACATCACCGCCCGCTGCCGGCGCGCGCGCATCGCTGTAGCACGCTGTAGTCTGCTTCAAACGTTCTAATAATTGCGTTTAAGATATTGTTTTCTTATTTAATCTTTTTGTGAATCTTATCTTACATGTGCCTGAAGTTCTATAAACTTTCTACCGTGCATATTGTTATCGCTTATCTATTATTTCTTACTGCTTACTTCTTCTGATTTTAACTTTTAACTTAGTGAATGGTGAGTATACTATACTGGTGCCAACTCATGTGCTAAAGGTACGTAGATACAATTAAGGAGAAGAAATGTTAACTAAACTAAAAGAAGAGTGTTGTGTAAAGTGATTAAAGTAGTAAAAGGTGTAAGTAATATAAATTTATACAATTATCTAAAAATATAAAATACACAAATACCTATATATAAAAAAATAACATAGTTACATTATAATAGACTAAAGGTAAATAAAACATAAATACATATTTACAAATAGATAAAAAAGGTACATTTACGATTATTATAGGTAAATAATTAAGTGTAGTACTTGTTGAACTTACAGTGTGTGGAAAACAAACATCCCTAAAGACCATGTATTCAAAGTATTGGAACGAGTATCTAAAGCTGCTCTAGTAGGGTCCTTCCGAGTTTGGCTGGGCAGGGAGAATAACTTGAACAGAGGAGGTGAGTGTTGACGGCCGTCACTAAGAGATCTCTTTTGAACCTACACCCGTGTTACAACTCTCGGGCTCTGTTCGGAGTTTTTTTTCTCAGCCACGCGATGGACCTGGCACCCGCACGGTGAATCCATGGAATACTAAGATATTCGTCTCTCTCTTCTATTCTATAAAATCTAAGACCATAACACAGTACTATCCATTCTTGTCAGGTAATAATATTTTTTTTTCTCTTTATTTGGTCTACCAACAGTTTTGCAAATAATACATTGAACAAAAATAAAATAAAATCTACGAGTAATATGTTAAAATGTAAAACTAATTGTAAGTAAGCATTGCATGCAACTAATTTACATTTCTTAGATTTGCTGAAGTTATGTAAGGTTATATACCTTACATAATTTTTAACAGAAAATATTAAAACTAATAATTATTACTATTAAGTGCTTGTGATTTCAACTAAACAGATTTACTAAATTTTGAACCAATAAAAATATCTGTAGCCCTTATTTTATAGCTTACATAGTCTTGGGATTGGCTAGTTTCTACCTTTACCTGTGGATCGATGAGGGAAAGACAGATAATCAGTCGGATAAACAGTGAACTGAATGTTGTTCACATTAATTTAAGTAAAAGTACTCAATATTAACTCTTTTAAGGGGAATTACCTACATACATTTTTATAATAAACTACATACAAAATAAATTTTTGTGACGTCTTTCACGGCGCAGTGGTATGCGCAGTGGATTTATAAGACCGAGGTTCAGGGTTCGATTCCCGGCTGGGCCAATTGAGATTTTCTGAATTGTTTGAGGTCTGGCTGGTGGCACAATTTGCCACAACTGTGGGAGGCCCCGGCCTCGAACTCCACGGAGGAGTTTCTCGATTCGACGTGTATATATATATTTTTTTATGTATGACCACGCATAACTTTTTACAGATTGTCATAATTCTTAATATTTTATATATACCTCGTATATACATATATTTTTGTTTAATTTTTATAGGCACATACACATATTTCGATATTTGTGTACTTATGTGTCAAGTGTCGTATAATGTACTTTTAAAGTATAGTACGAGTAAGTTAGTTAGGTACCCGTTGGCACTAAAAAGTAAGAAAAAAATGTTTTAATAAAAAATTTAACCGACTTCAAAACGTAAAAAATAATGGCGCCATTTAGTCGTTTTAATTTACGCATATCTATAAAGTCGGTGCCAGCCAAGGTTCTGGGTTTAATTCGACCCCTTGACAGTTGAGCTATTGGGGGCTATGCAATTCGGTTTACATGTACGAAGTCGTGGCCTGGAGCTAGTACGAATTAATATTCAGTTACAACCGCCTGTTTCCGCGCGATATTGGTGCTTCGAAAAGTTTCGTTTAATTATCCAACTTTGCCCGTTGCAAGTTTTAAACCACGTTTTAATTAAGCTACAGATATCTGAAGCAGTTATTATCAATTATGTTTTAATTTGGTTAGGTCTCAGATCTCGTTTTATTTTGCAGATTTGGCAACCTTGTGATATAGATGGATTCAAGCATCTAAGGTCTTGGGTTTGATATCCAGTTTTTTTTAATATGCAACTAGTAAGTTTAAGTTGGTCTGTAATCTAATCTGATATTTAACTCTTTAGTAAAAAATATAAAAATTTCCAAAGTTTAGTTTTACTCGTTTGGAGTTTATACCCACTAATATGCTCTAGTTTATCTTATAGGTTAGTGTAACCCGACTCAGGGCTTAAAATTTTTTTAAAAATTTCTTAGAGGTTTGACAAATTCAGTATTCAGACAGGATTCCAACCCTGGCCCTCATCATATGTAAAGGCATAGGCTAACTATACGAG
The DNA here is from genome assembly GCA_034621355.1 of Mycalesis mineus. Taxonomy (NCBI): domain Eukaryota; kingdom Metazoa; phylum Arthropoda; class Insecta; order Lepidoptera; family Nymphalidae; genus Mycalesis; species Mycalesis mineus. The sequence goes on from CM067896.1 coordinate 2,840,461, forward strand.
GCAATAAAGCCAGTTTACCTACCTACATGTTTGTTATTTATCAACAGTAAAGATATAAAGGTAATTGCACATACGTCGGAAATAAGCCCTCGTGCGGCATCACACTTGACCCAGTGCACGCGTGTATAAGTGTCCAATTATTTTTCAACAATCATAATTTTATCTCGCTGACGTCATCAAGCCGCGTGAAATATACGCGATGACAATCCTCATGATCACTAAGTGGGTACAAATATGTAGGTCACCAGGTTTTAATATTTAGGACGTAAAATTTTAGGCTGTATTTTCAGTTATATAAGTTTTTCTTCTTTGAATGTCTGTCCGACTAGCAAAGGTTAGCAGTCAGCTTCGTAAACTCTCTATATTTCGCGAAGTAAAATAATAAAATTGTAAATAAATAAATGATAGAACTTCAAAAATAGGCGAATTTCACTACCTTAAAAAAGCCTCAATGTACGCACGCACTCAGGACAAATTAATTAAAACTTGTTCAGTGTTTGTTTCAGATTCTAAGTGCGCGGTGCGCCGTCACTTTGGAGTTTGTTCGTAAATTATTGTGTTACCTAAAATTGTATGCACTGACGCAGCCTATATAGGAACGCGTTTGCTTAGAAGATGCCTATGAACTCTTGACTTAAAATATTGGTTACAATAAAAAAACTAACACACTTGTACTTTGTTTAATAGACTCTCATTATGTGGAGTGTTGAGTCAACTGTTATATGAAATTTATCGTGCCTGTCTTCCGAGCTGGTGGTTAAGTTACTTCAAATAAAGCAACATTCAAAAGTGTTTGTGAACTTGAAATAAACGAATTTGATTTGTTTCTTTTGATAGTCGTGTCAATCAGAGACCTTAAGGCGCAAAGCTTTGACCAAAGCTAGAAGGCAGTAGTATCCTTGAAACAGCTTATCGTGAGGAGTTCATAACTCTGAAGCGCAGAACACCGTTTACTTGAGCAGTGGAATTTTTGTTCGTTCCGTTCTGATTCCGTTTTCGGTGAAAGCATTTTATTTTGAAGGATTTTTTATATTGTCTTAGGCTGGTTCAATAAAATTGTCATGAATGTGTAAGTTGTGTTAAAAATAAGGATTTTAAAAAATCAGCGAAGTAGGAAATAGCGAGGGACTTTATGTAACAGTTTTAAAGGCAGCGTACATGCACTTTCAGGTATCGGAATAGCAATGAGTCCATACGTGCCCCGACCAAAATCTATCGCTACAAAATTCATCAAACTGTATGCAAGACTTACCGCGTACTTTATGTTCCACCATACATTTTACAATCAACGACAACAGCACGGAAAATTGAGGAAAACCAACCACGCTAATAAGCACCATATTACGTACGCTCCAAATACCAAAATGGTATCAAACAATTTTGCAGTTCGTTACCGCCGGTGTCTCGAGCGTAGGTTCATAAAGTATCCTGAGACTGGAGAACTGGAGCTCCAAAAATAAAATTTCTACTAAAATTTAGTGCACTCGGTAAAGAAACAACTCTAAATACCAAAAGTTAAAGTCTATTTTACATTGCACATTTACGATCGCTTGCCGATGCAACGTTGCATCGGATGCTTCACCAATTTGAATGATTTAATTTGGGAAATATACTCGATGAGACTGATATGGTCTAGATGTGTTCATGTTTATCAAATTACTGGCTAAGGTAAGGTTAGTTAAATTATTGGGTGAATTATCAAAATTGATTACCTACTCTGTAAAAAGTTATGCGTGGTCATACATAAAAAAATATACGCGTCGAATTGAGAACCTCCTCCTTTTTTTCGTTGGTTGATGATTAAACTGTATTATAAGCCTATACGATAAGATATTCAATAAGAAAAGGTGACATTGTCAGGTACAATTGACATTACATAATATATTCTACTAAACAGACAGATGCTGTATTTAAATACGAACATAAAATAGAAACATTTCTATTTGATATTTTAATCTTTGAGCAGTCCTTCAGTTTTTAAAAACTAAATTTATCCTCGTAAAATTTATCTATATAGTATTATTTCAGTATAATCTCCGTCCATAAAATCTATTTGTCCATCAATAATACACTATCTCAAAATTAAATATAATTAATACATTCAATTAACCTTTCATTAAAGTCACAAAATACATAATAGTCTAACGTTTACACTTCGTAAACACTGCTAATATCTAATGACTACGTATTTAATCGTGTTTAATAATGTACGCTTAACCCTTGGCATGCCTGGTGGGCATAAGTTACACGCTATGCCTGGTGGGTCTCTCAGACCCCGATTTCAAAATAGCATTTTTTCCTATAAATGTTATGATGTAAGGTGATTTAATGATTCAAGACGCATGCTTAAAGGGCAAAAAAGAGATAGTAAAAAAAAACACATTAGAAATTAATCAACTTTATTAAAATATTTGAAATTAAACTTTAACTCACATTTTTAAGCAACATTTCGTGACTATAACTTTGTTAACATATAATTAGTATCAAAAGTAAAGAGATCATAATCAGACTTTAATCCAGTGTAAGGCACTATCATATACTTAATCTAAATCACAAAATAATTAGTCTTCATCACTTGCATTTACACTTTGTAAATCTTTGGATTGGTAACACTTTGCGCATTGAAAAATCGAGTGGTCAAGACAAATGTGACAACTACATGTCTCACAAATGTACTGGGTTTTCCGATCTTTTTTCACAGGACAAACGTGGCATCTTCGCTTTATTCCAGGAGTTGATTTTTTCAACGGTGGGCAACCTTGATCACCTGTGCGTTCGGCTATTCTTTTACGAAGATCAGTGGAAAGGCGAATATTCGATTGTCTTGATTTCAAATGTGGTTCAAGAAGCGCTAAAGCCAAACCCTTTATAAAACTTCTTCGATTGCTCTTATCTTCTGGAATGTTAAGTATTTGGATAATTTTGGCATTGATTCCAGCAGTATTTAGCATCCAAAAAAACAAAGTCAGTGGCCATCTTCTTGAGTTGCGCGACACATCATAAGAACGTATGAGTTTATCGACATTGTCTACGCCGCTCTTTGTCCGATTGTAGAAACTTATGATCTCAGGTTTCTGTTTTGCGCCAGTAGCTTCGTCAATTTCCATTTGATGATGGAGAGATGACAGCAGAAAAACATTTTTTCTGGGTTTCGGAACATAAGATACTAAAGTCAAATCTTGTTGAAATCCGAACATTGACGAATTCTCTTCGCGCTTCCCGGCTTTGAACTTTTCAGGTATACAGGTTTTGTTGGATTTCATTGTACCAACTGCCGTAAGTTTATGATGATTTAGCAAATGTTGATAAGTGGGATAACTTGTGAACCAATTATCCATTGTCACATTGCGTCCTGATCGGGAAATCGGTGTCAGAAGACGATCAACTACATCATGTGGCTTGTTACTGACTTTATAGTCTCCTTGGGGCTGATCTCCTGCGTAAATTTCTAAATTCAAGGAGTAAAATGTAGCAGCATCTACAAGCGCAAATATTTTAATGCCATATTTGGCAGGTTTACTCGGTAAGTATTGACGGAATTTGCAACGTCCTCGAAATGCCACCAGTTCTTCGTCAATCGTTAGATTCTCAAAAGGCGTATAATGCAATTGGCAATTAGCAACAAAATCTACAAACAGTTTACGAAATGGTGCCAATCTATCTTGTGCTAATCTTTCTTCACGAGAATTGGCATCGTCGAATCTCAGATGATTGACAATGAAAGAAAATCTTCTTAGACTCATTGTCATGGGAAAAAGAGCAATGCCTGTGCCATCATTGGACCACAGATCTTGTAAGTTTTGTCTAGCCGATTTAAAAAGCCCTGCCAAAAAAAGAAGACCAATTGTGGCACGTAGTTCTATCATAGAAACATCACAATATGAATATTCATTAGAAGCATTTGAATTCTCTCTAGTTTTTTTTATCCTTGTATTGGTATGACACAAAATATATGACAACATTGACTCATTTATAAAGAGTTCAAAACATTCTAATGGAGTCTTTGCATTTTTTCTTGACCATTTACTCCCGGAGTGCCCGTCAATATATTTTCACTACGTGTTCGTACATTAGGTCTACGTGGATTTTTAAACCATATTGTTCCATCTTTACCTCTGTTAGTTTCTTCTGTGGGTCAGGATGGACAGAGGCACCTATTTCAGAATCGAAGAGGTGGAGCCTGCACATTTACCCTCTAGAGCAACGTCAAACTCTTCTCCACTTGAATCAAATGCAACTAAGTCTTCCTCATCCAACTCTTGGAATAATAAACTAGCTATATCCTTTCTGTTAGTTGTTCATTCATGATTAAACTGAAACAAAAAATAGAATAGGATAATGTAATGTACAAACTAATATTATTTAACGGACAGATGCCAATATTTGTAAGAAAAAAGAAAAATAAATACTTACAAAATAAAGTCACTTAAACGAACTATGCAAGGGTTAAAAGAATCCTTAATCATTTATATCATTTTATTTATTTTGAATAAACGTGATGATCAAAAAATGCGGAACCGGCTGGATTAGAACCCACATGTCTTGGCTATCGCGGCCAGAGCGTTCTACCACTGAACCACGGATCTGAAACCATGCATGATATCACGTTTTAAATAATGCAGTATTTCATTTTACTATAACCTATAAGAAGACGTACTCAGTGTCACTCAGCAGCCGATGGAGCTAGCAATGATCGTTGTATCTCTGCATGATCGAATCAGAAACAAGGAGATAGGCAGGAGCGCTAAAGTACATAGTTCAACAAATCACTAACTTGAATTGGCACTGAGCGGGGCTCATCGTTCGAAGAGCAGATGGACGGGTCCAATGTGGTAGAATGGTGACCTCGCACTTCGTAGAGTTGGTTGACCTCAACAATTTGGATTCCAATATTTTTTAACACAATTGTTATTTTTAAATTAATTTACTAATTCAATTGGAAAAACAAAATTAAATTTGCAATTCAAAAATATTTATATTTTTGGTATGCGCTGGTAATGTAGGTAAGGATCTATAAGGTTTTGACACAAAACAGCAACAAAGTATTCTCCTGTATTTATTCTAATAAATGTAGCTCATGATCCCAAAAAAGTGGACTTTAATCATGGCAGTATTTTTATTATTTGCTTGAGTTTTGAATGCAAAAAATACGTGCACTTTATGAAACGTGACTTGAACAACTTGTACGTTTTTATCAATCGTAATTTTATCGAATGGGCTATTAAAGTTATAGCAATTTCAAAGTTTCTGCGAGATTTTGGCAACAAGCATAGTTTTATCTTTTATGCGGTATTCGTATTCCATTACAAGTATTAGGTCAACTATGTACGACTATTTGTGTTACACTACACTTTAATATCTTTTATTTTTGAACGTAATTATAATTACATAATTATTTCAACTGTTTTAGCAGCAAGGTTTTTTTAGAGTTAAACTCCATGCAACTGGATTGAAATTTGTGATATTTTTCAATCCATCGTATGTAATTACATAACTAACAAACAAGTGTTACAAACACCCAGAAGGGAATATAACTTAAAACACTAATGAACAACAAAAGAAACTTTAATCGGAACAATTTATTTACAAAGACATCAAATATGATCAAAATGAAACATTGTTAAGGTTTACATAATTTACTTAATATGCGCTTATTTACATTTTAACTAACGCTTATTTTGCCTTTTGCCAAATTAACTGGCAATATAACTGCACATGAAGAGAACAAACCGAATGATCGTCCTAAAGACTCAATAAAAACACAGACGATAACGCGCCTGGGCCGTCATCCACAGACCCCGCTGACGTTACGCAATGTTGTCAACACGGTGTTGCCAACACAAGTCTTTGAGAAAATAGTTATTAACAAAAAAATTATAAAGATCCTATATTTTCATAGTCCAATCTATATTTGAAAAGAGAACCAGCCTTCCAAACTGGCGGTAGAATCACTAAAAATATATTCATGACACGAGTTTTAAAAGTATATATAAATTATATATAATGTATATATATAAATTAAATTTAAATTTATGAATTAACACTATTTTTCACAGTATAAAAATAATAGTTTCTAGTATGAGTCTCATGTTTTATTAATTTAATTTTTTAATAAATTTCTATTATATCGGACAAACAAATATAGAAAAAGCAAATCTGTAGACCATAAAGCACGAAAATACAATAAGCTAAACATTATTCCACCTCACGTGCAATTTGTATAAACAGGCGAGCAGTAAAGCGCATAAATAAACAGTTGAATAAAGATCTATGAGAAAGTTTACATTTACAATTGAAATCAGCTGTTTTCAGATAAAAGACTATGCAAGATCCGAAATAGTTTACATTTAAATATCTTACTGTATCCTTGCTTTATTCGAATCTAAAGCCTAGGTACCTACAGTTCTCTTAGCGTAAGATTTTTCAATGTAGAAACATTGTAACGACAACGTAAAATGAACTGTGTATACTCTGTCCTACAGCATAAGTTCGTTACAGCGATACAAGTAAGCGCCCCTAGCGGCAAGTTCATGAAATTAATATCAGTTTAAAACAATTTGCGACTTTCTGTCGTTGACCATAAGGTCTTATATCCTCCAAATATTGTAACTACTAGAGAATGCACGCGGTTTCACCCACGTAGTTCCCATTATCGTAAAATTTCGGGATAAAAAGTAGCCTATGTGTTATTTTGGTGTACGAGTGGTATTATTAAAAGTTTCATTAAAATCCATTTAGTAATTTTCTCATGAAAGAGCAACAAATATATTGTACATATTCGTCACAAATATAAACACAATTTACATCATGTTTTAAATTTTTTAAAGGTTAATTATATAATAATTAATATATTTAATTTAAAAGTATTAGATTGGATTTATATATATTTTATTCATTCTTAACATTGTTATTATATATATATTAGTATGTACGATTATGATCGTCACAATAGGTACATATATCGTCACAAACGTTTATAATATTAGTAGGATTTAAAAAATTATATTATTATGGTGTATAATTACGTATAACTTCTTTCCTTTATCAAACTGTCTATCGTCAAGTGCGGTTGCTCGTGTTCCTACCGTACCCAGAAAAGTATTTGATTTTTATTGGCGATCTATATAACATGGTTGTTCGGGGTAGCTACTAAATAAAAAAAAATTCTAACCCTAGAAAAAAAGTATTTTTTTAAAAACACTAAAAAAAATTAAACGCCAAAAACGTTAAAATAAATATCTCTTGAAAATTAAACCGGACTCCAATTCCCCGTTTCCAATCCCCAATTGTCGGACGTGAAACATTCACAAATACTGGACTACTAAAACTTTGACAACAATTCCACTGTCCATAACGATCGCTAAATGGAATGTACCTAAAAATGTGAACAATTTGACGAGGCTGACAAAAATTTTTTTTATTTAAATTCTTTCATAAATCTTAACATCAAAAAGTATAAAATCATACTAAACTACTACAGATAATTAATTTTAAAAAAAACAATAAAACGTTTCATCGTCTATATCTCTGTATCATTAGAACTGTTTTAAAATGAATTAGGACACGACCTTTGCAATGTCTTTAGGTAAGTTATGCAAATCTGGAAGGTCACATTTTTAACACGGAGAGGTCAATTTTGTCTAAATGCTGTTAAAAATGCTGCCATCCCTATTTATAAAAAAGTTACATAATAAATTTTACAATTTTAAGCCACATTTAATTCAGTTTGGTCCTCCATTTTCTATTTTTTAAATTTAAGAGGATAGTATTTTAAAAAAATAACGATACTGCTTTATTGAAAATGTACGAATAAGACTGTAACATATCAAAATTCAAATCGAGGCGAGAGAGGAGAGATAGTAGTGAAACGAAATTTTTATTACAACTCCAAAGTCAAATTTAAAAAAAAGTCAAACTTATTTTAAGCGTATAGATCCATATAAGTAAACAAATGATAATTTTATAGTAAGATAAAATTAAACCTACCAATAGAATTAAAATATTAATTGAAATTGTAGATTAAAATTATATTTATAGATAATAATAAACAACGAAAAACATAGAGAAATATAAAAAAGGAGCCAGATGACGTACTCGTATCTTTGTAACTAAGAGTTTATTTTTCCTTACGATCCAAGTAACTTAGGTATGGCTTTTCTATGATGTTATTAAAACGGTACTATTGATTTAGCATAAAGTTGCATTCGAATTACCAACAAATAGAAGCAACAAACTACAAGTTGGCATTAGATACCGTAAATACCAATTTATGGAAAGCAATAAAAGGTAAATATCGTGGGTATGCCAATACCAACCTCGTCTACTTGAATTCCGTATGTATGAGATTATATTAAATAGCTTCTGTTTATCTACAAAGTTCATTTTGTACTTGCAACAGTTTGATATTAGAGTACTGCATTTTTTGCAGTGTTTAATATTAACTGTTCTTAATACGTACTCTATTTTATGTCAATTAATTATTGATAATACACCGAGTTATTGAACATAATTGTTTAAGGCACAACATGGCTTTCATACAAAACATCACGCCTCATTCCTCAGGCACTTTCCCAGCGATAAAAAAGCAGAGACTACAGCCTTCCATTTGCCACGTTCCATGCATACTTCCTTCGCTTCTACCACTCTAATTAATCCTTTCGTACAAGTCCGTCGGTTTTAGATATTCTTGATCTGGCCATACTTTAAAATATCCTGAATTTAACATTCACTTCCATTCATTTCTACTTGCCTACTCATTATCCTCTTGTACATATTATATCTTCTTTTTTAGCCTTCTAAAGCAATTACAGGAGCTCTGGTGCATAGGATTATCATAGTTTTTTTACTTACTTTCAGCTATAGTTGAGCCATCAAAATAACAGAAAACATTCTTAAAACCTGACAACATTTTTGCTTACGAAAGTTAAAGACAAAGATAATACTCATCCGTTCTGGCATGCCGGTTCTTTGTTTACGTTTATTCTTTTAATAAAACGGCTCCAACGATTTTCCTGAAAAGCTATGCATGGTTTTCGGGGAAAATTAATCGATACAGCTAGGTTTCATTTCTAGAAAATATATTATTAAAAAATAAATATAATTAAAAAATACCGAGTAAAGCTCTGTCAACCAGGTACTAATCATAAAATGTGGTAAGTAGGTCAATTTTACTTCAGAAGCAAACTACCAAACGTAATGTGCCCTCATAGTTGCTGGCGAGATTTATTTAACTTAACTCTTAACTCTAAAACAATAAACACAAAATTAACAAAAGCCCGAGTATAATCAAAGTACCCTCAGCCGGCCCTCAGTCTGACCCCATTCCGAAAGAATATGCTAATGAAAAAAGTTAATTTCTCCGACTTCATAACTCGAACTTCGTTTCAGAAAATAATTTTCTAGCTCTTGACAAGTGCGGAGGCTTTGTTTCTCGAAACGTTTTTCATTTTTTTCCTTCACCTTTTTTACACCCGTTCGAACTGAGTTTGAAGTGAAATATTTAATTTATATAGGAAACCATGTTTTATAATTATATTATTGATGTATATGTTGCTTGATGAATAAAATAACTAGTTATATAGATATGAGCTTTTAGTATGTAACTTTTTATTAGATTCTAATTGGCATTGAAAAATAACCAAACATGGAAAAATAGTAAGATTTTTAATAACAGCAATTTTTTTTAAACAATATGTACAATGATTATTTAAACTGATCAACCTTAGCTACCTACCGTCACCTTTATGTTCTTCAACTAACCAAAAGGTAATGTTGAAAGGCCTAAAGTTTGTTTTGTGTACAGAAACTTTGTGAGAGGACTACATTGGTTTCCTATTCCGGTTCCCTATTGTCTTATTTGGAATAATGAATAAATAATTTTCTGTGGAATCATGAATAATTGATTTATGTTCAATTGTGCTTTACAATTGAACATTGTATCGAGTCAACGTCTCCTTAAGTATTTAAGTGAGACGAAAGGTAAAGTATGTTGAAGGTAAAAGGAAAGGGATTTTGTAAAATATCTCGATGCTGATACTGTTTCTATATCTACCTGTGTTTTTGGTTTATAGAAAATAACGAAATCAATGTTAATATTCATAATAGACACACTATGTGACTTTGCCCAACAAAATATAAATGCAAAATAACTTCTAAGGCACTCATTCACTTCATTACCTTATTGTCGAATACCTTTCTCGTATATTTCGTAAACATCGCAAACTAAGGGCACACAGACGTGGAAATTTCTTTTGAAAGTTTTGCTTGTTTACTCTAATCGATTTTGAGTCTTATGATACATAGTTTTTAAGTTCACTATCGCGTTGGTAGATGTGGCTGATATAGCTTGTTGTGAGTCAGTGATCGATACTGCATTGGATGGAGAAAGCCAATTTAGTTGATTTCATTTAGGAAGCCTGTTAGTGCACTTATGCACCTGTGGCTTCTCCTCTACAATTTTACTATTAATTACTTAAGGCGATTTGAAGCGGAGATGTAGACTACCAGGAAAATATGTAACTACTAGAATACTTTATTTCTTCATCTTTGAGGTTAAGCCCTCATCCATATGTTTTCAGCGTATTATAGTTTATTTCAGGCACATCAATATGCGGGAGAACCGCAGTTTGGAAATGCTGATAATAAAGGGAAACACGAATGGAAGAAGATCTCAAGGCCGTTCACTTGCTCGATGGGCTCACAAGCTGGGCGAGTCCAAGCATACCACGTACTATAAGCTAATAAAGATGGTCATCAATAGGAGCAGATAGATAGCATGGATCTGTTCGAGACTTGGATCCTACAAGGACCATGATCTTAAGACATGAAGTAACGACTACAGAGAGAATGAGACTCAATAAATTTAGTCTGTTATGCACTTTTGAAACGTGATATCACCCACTTAAGTTATTTTTGCCTACCTTACATACCTAACATAGAAGCATCGCTTGATAAATTTTCAGCTTTTATAAACTGTCAAAGGTCTGGCTATCATAGACGATTAAATATAAAATATAAATATACACATGCACTACTACAGACGATAAGAAAAACAAACAAAATAAATATTAAAAACATTTTAGTATGCTGTTACTCCTCTGTACCTCCAAATACTGTATTTAAGTAAGAAAGAGATATATAAGTTACATTTAGCTTAGTTTTTATAGAGGATTATCTACGTCATCATCATAATTCAATATGGGCTCGGGCGTGTCAACCCGCTAATGGTACCTAATGCCATTGGGATCATCCTATACGCAGGTATAATCGATATTTACACCACGTGTCTTGGAAACATACCTCCATACTGCGTAATGGGACGTTATGAACTTAATTTATAGCTTCCATGAGTAGTTATTTATTAGGTGAAGCCTACGAACTTTATAAAGACGTTTAGTGTATGGTGGCAGTAAATGTGTTGGGAAAATTAGTTGATTGAGTTTTTTAAGTAATGTTAATCCAAGACCATTTTTGATCTTCATCTAACTTTAGTGGAATAAGAAAACTATCGTTTTATCATTGATGAAAAAGTGTTTTTAACTAATATAGACTTCAATGAGTAGGTGGTACTTAATTAAACAAGAAAAAATATTTCCATCCATAGTTTTATTTAGCATTCCAATTATATTATCTACTTATTAAAATAAAAGCCTTTGACAAATCGCAATACCTTGAAATTAAATTGCAATAATAAATTACTTGTTTTTAATAAGATTTCTTTCTTATTAAAAACATCGGTCGAATTCGGTCAGTCGAGGGAAGTCGGGCTTACTGGTGAATTGCTGAGCAGCAAATTTGGTTTTGCTTGTGATTATATGTAGTACGTTATTTCTTCTCCTACCTTTTGGTAATCTATTGTGTACTTTTAATAATGAAAGTAATAAATATAATTTGTTTGACTGAGTTCCATGATGACACTGGAGAAAACTACAGCAGTATCTTCAGCATAGGAGAACACATGACCAGTATCGAGTTTTAAACTGCTTAGGTCATTGATATATTATATCAAAAACAGTGTTACAGGTTATGATTAAGAATTTTTATTAAAACATTAAAAACAACCAATAGTCTGTGACTGGTTAGGTATCATAGTCACAGAATTGAGGGTTTTCTGAAAGTAAAGACGTATATTTAAATATAGTGTGTAACTAATATAAAACCCAAGATTGACTCGAGATAGGAAAAGAATACAGGACCACAAGGCAGTCCCAAAGGCTCTAAAAGGTCAAAATCTAAAATCTACCTTGTTTTTGGAACTACGTAACAAAAATCATTATTCTGTTCTTTGTCATTCCAGAAAAGTCTGTTGTATATATATATGTATTTAATTAGCCTATGTTTTAGGACTAGACCGGACTGAGAGGAAGGAAATTGTAAACAACGTAACAAGGACACTGCAGTGTGGTCACGACCTTCAGCAACAAAGAAAGCGACGAAGAAGAAGCACATGATATACATTTAATTTTAGATCACACAAAATAAATTTTCTACATTTTCCTAGAAGGAAATCCCTCAAAATTCATAATAATAAATTACCCTCTTACAGACTTTTATATGAAACGCTGTATTATTATAGCTGAGGTGCATAGCTCTGAAAAGCGGCGAACAATTTTATAAGGGCGTAAAAATCGTCGTAAATTATATCCCCCAAGGAAATTGCTCTGTTACCTATCATCTCTTGAACTTGGTATTCAGGGGGTGCGTGGCTTAAATTCAAATTCAAAATTCAAAATCATTTATTTCAAGTAGGCTTATTACAAGCACTTTTGAAACGTCAAATTGGACTATTTGTAGTGACTCTACCACCGGCTCGGAAGGCAGGCCCTGTTGAGAAGAGCCGGCAAGAAACTCAACAGTTGCTCTTTTTATAATATTATCAATTTTACAATATTAAGTGTGTTGTTACATAAAGTTATTTATTTTATTTCCTGTGTGAAGTTGAAAACCTATCCAATTGGATTTGAACATCTTTGTCATTTAAAAATTCATCGATAGTATAATAACCCTGACTCAGTAAGTGAGTTTTAATACATTGTTTAAACTTATGCAATGGCAGATCTAAAACTGAATTGGGCATCTTGTTGTAGAAGAGTACACCCAATCCTACGAAAGATTTTTGTACTTTTCGGAGGCGATAAGCTGATATGACTAACTTATGTCCGTTTCTAGGAAGACGGTCGTTTAAATCCTTTTTCTGTTTATACATATTTAAATTTTGTTTAACATAAACTAGGTTATTGAATATGTATTGACAGGCTACTGTAAGAATTCCTATTTCTTTAAATTTTACTCGAAGGGACTCGCGTGGTTTAAGTTTATAAATCGACCGAATTGCTCGTTTCTGAAGTATAAAGACAGAATTTATGTCAGCAGCCTTTCCCCACAACAAGATGCCATAAGACATCACACTGTGGAAGTAAGCAAAATAAACCAGTCTAGCTGTTTCTACATCGGTAAACTGTCTTATTTTTCTCACTGCAAATGCTGCTGAGCTAAGTTTAGCTGTCAGTGACTCTATATGAGCGCTCCACTGAAGTTTACAGTCCAAGGTCACTCCTAGAAAGACTGTAGAACTCTCCATTCTTAGCGTTTCACCATTTATCATTAAAGACTTATTTATTTTTTTTACATTCGGTAAAGAAAACTCAACACATTTAGTTTTCTTTGCATTTAATAGTAAATTATTAGCAGTAAACCAATGCGACACATGCGATACAGCACGGTTTACATCGTCAAAGTCACTTTTATTTCTATCAGTTTTAAAAATTAAAGATGTGTCATCAGCAAACAGTACAATTTCACAAATGTCGCTAACATGGTATGGTAAATCATTGATATACACTAAAAATAGAAAAGGACCCAAAATTGAACCCTGTGGAACGCCCATTTTAGGAGATGAGCCACGTGACTTTATATCATTAATGCATACCGTTTGAGTTCTATCACTAAGATAAGAGGCAATGAGATTAAGTGCAACATTTTTAATGCCATAGTGGCTTAACTTAAGCAAAAGAGTTTTATGGTCAACACAATCGAAAGCCTTGGACAAGTCACAGAATACGCCAATAGCATTCTTAGACCTTTCCCAGGCATCAAAGATGTGTTTTAATAGTTTAGCACCTGCATCAGTAGTATTGCGACCTTTAGTGAAACCATATTGGTCAGGATGAAGTAAGTTATTTAAGTTAAAATGACTAAGCAGTTGATTTAAAACTATTTTTTCAAAGACCTTACTTAGTGTTGGCAATATTGAAACCGGTCTGTAATTATTGAGATCTGCTTGGTCGCCTGATTTAAAAAGTGGAATAAGTTTTCCATGTTTCATTAGGTTTGGAAAAGTACCTGAGTCCACACATTCATTAAAAATAACAGCTAAGTGTGGAGCAATGATATTTATAATATTAGATATTACTTTTACTGACATCCCCCACAGATCGCCAGTCCTCTTTGATTTAAGTAGTTTAAATGTTTTTATAATATCATAAGCAGTTACATAATTAAATTTAAATAGAATGTTGCACTCTTTCACATTGTCTCTTAGTAACCTCTGGGCTGACGTAGGAGATGAATTTAGCGAATCTGTTAATAAGATAGGTACATTTTGGAAGAAGTCTTCAAAAGCATTAACAACCTCGTTTTTATTGTTTATTTTTTTATTATCAACAATTAATTCATAATTCATATGGCGAGGTTTAACTTTGCCAGTTGCGTTATTTATTATGTTCCACGAGGTTTGTATCTTATTGTCAGCTCTAATTAGTAACTCTTTCATGTGTATGGATTTTGCATTAATACATACGCGTTTGAATGTTTTTGAATAATTTTTAAGAAATTCCGAAAATTTTTGACTGTGATTATACTGTTTTTCATCATACAACTCATACAATTTATCTCTACTTTTATAAATACCTACAGTAGCCCAGTCACTGAACTTTAATTTTTGGCTTAAATTAACACGTTTTAAATTGAATATTTTAGAAAACTCACTGTCTATTGTCTCAAAAAGTGCACCAAAAATAATATTAGGGTCACGATTAACAAAAGATAGACTTGGAATTTTGCTACAAATTACGCTTTTGAATCTCTCTAATTTACCTTCAGTTATTGGCCTGAAGTTTAACCATTGGTTGCTCATGGGTTTGTTGTTTCGAATAGTGATAAGTTGACCGCAATGATCAGAGCTTAATTTGTTAATTATCACCTTGTCAACTATATCAGTATTGTAAAATATATTATCTAAACAAGAAGCTGAAGTGGCTGTAATTCTAGTAGGTTCATTAAAAGCGTGTCTTAAATTAAAACATTTAAATAAGTTAAGAAACCTTAGAGACATTGAGTTTACTTGTAAAATATCAACATTAAAATCACCACATATCAGTATTTTTTTAGTAGAAGTACTCAATCGCTTCATCACCTCCTCCATTGTCTCCTCAAAGTAATCATAGTCCCCAGCAGGTGGGCGGTACACGCACACTACAACAAATTGTTCCAACTCCACACAAGATAGTTCAACAATGCGTTCAACAGAAAGACCAACTATATCTTTTCGATTTTTACATTTTAGGTTGTTACGTACAAAAATTAGAGATCCACCATGAATTGCAGTCGTTCTGAAGAACACACTTGACAATAAAAAATTATTAATATTAACTGCTAACTGTGAGCTAGTGAGCCAGTGCTCTGTAATACATAGAATATGCACATTAAATTTTTCAACAAATAGTTCAATTTCTAAGTCTTTGCCGGTGAGGCTCTGTATATTTTGGTGTACAATGTTCAAGTTGCAGAGCTCCTCCTTTGTCTTATCAACTAGTTTAAAGATATATTACAATCTATGACAGTACTAGCATAAGTACTCTGGTCAAGAATAGAAATATCAGTACTATTAGTACAAATTGTATAATTGTCAAAAGACTGTGTTACAAAACTTGTAACTGCATCGTTTAAATTGTATGCTAACAGTGATGCAACCTTATGCTTACATTTTTTGGACAGATATAGTTTATCTTTAGTCAACCAACATAAGGATGTAAATTTATTTATGTCAAAGAAAAATATTGCGTCGCTGTGACGGAATGTCAGGTTGTATAATAAAAGATTCAGATTATAAATATGCGTATTTTCTTTCTTAGTTAATGTGCTACAGTAAGGAAATGCACACAGAACAAATTTACATTTACTTTTATTGTGTAATAATAAAAGTTTTTCTATGCATTTTATAATGTGACCCTTTTTTATATTAAAACTATCTCCAAACATCAAAATAGTGTTTGTGAAGCCTGTCATATTCTCCGCCTTGAGGCTATTTATTAAATAATTAAAACTAGCTCCTGGAAAACATTGGTTAGTCACCGGATGGTTGAGGTATTGGCTCATTATTAAACCAAAACCTTGTCCTATACCATCAGACATTATAAGAGATTTTTTTGCAACATTACTTGACAGATTTATACAATTTGACCTAGAGGGAACTTCCAAATTTTTAACAATACTGCTACTACACTGGTTTGACTTTAACTCATCTAATACATCACTACAGTCCTCGCTACCTACAAGTTTAGAACATTGGCACTTATTAGACAAAGATTCTAGACGAGCCATATTGTACGTACCTAATGCTAACAATTCATCCGCTGCTAGGATTTGTTCATTGATCTGGCTTTGAGACATCTCATATTTTCTAGTCATTGATTGTAGAGAATCTTCCAAGTGGTGTAATTCCTGCTGAAGGCTTTTAATTTCAGTTTCATATTTGTTCTTGGAGTTTTCAAGGATAGAACAGTATGAATTTAATTTATTCAATAATATTGACTGTTCCTTTTGTATAGCCACATTCTTTATATTTAACTTTTTGAAATGAACTAATTTTTGGTGATTACTTTTTATATCCTTTTTAATTTTTAGGTATTTTTTAATTTTGTTATGACTATTTAAGTAGGGCTGTCTAGCTTGTGGCTTTATAGTATTTTTAACATGAGGGCTGTCACAAGTCAGATCAATGTAAGCAGCAGGTGTAGAACCTGACAAGGATGAAGTAAGCAGCTCTTCATATAAGTTATTTGTATTTTTTACATCAAATTTATGTAATTTTGACTGAAGGTCATTGATTTTTTTGTAAGCACTGCTCAATTCACCCTCCAACATTGCTATCTTTGCCAGAGCTTCATCATAAGTATCTATACATTGATTGAAGCTACTGACTGCTTCCTGTAGCCGGTCACGCTCCTCCAACACTAAAATGTGGGCATTGTGTAGTTCGGCCAGTTCAGTTTTTAACTGTGAGTTTTTGTCAATAATCGATCTCAGTTCCTCTTCACTGTCATCTTGTTCCTTCAACAGATTGGTATTTAGCTCTTTCAGTGACTTTATTTCCAGGAGAGCATTATTTAGTTTAAGTTGCTGTTCCATAGCGGCTGCCCGTCTAGTAACCATTGGACGTGCCATTATTCAAGCCTTCCTGAAACACACCAAAGTAAATGTTAGAGAAGGAAAATAGATAACATACAAGTAGAAAGGAAGGAGAGACGAAAGAGTTGTGAAATAAAAATAAAAAAAATAAAAAAAAAAATATGTAAAAAAATGTGATGAAGTTCTAATAAAAGAAATTAACTAAAGTAAAAATACTAATTTGGTATGTCAAGCAAGCATACAAATATGATTAGAAACAAAGTGTTGGACCTAGTATAAGCAGTTCCTTATGTTATTTAGTATTTTTTAAAGTTATAATAATATCATAAACTCCTACTTTTAACAGTGATAAAAAGAAAATGTATATATTTGCATATAACTGCCCCAGGGTGTTATATTTGTGTATGTTTATATTGTCTGAGACAGTTTAGGTTCCCTTCGACCTTACTTCCACTTATAGTCAAGTAAGGTGAGGAAAGTTTTGTCTTTGTAGTGTGAAATGACGTATCTCGCGATTTACGAGAAGGTAAGAATGTAATGTAGAAAGTAGAGTTTGTTAATTACAATTAATCGAAATAATAATGTAATGTGTAAAAGAAAATGAAAACAATACTCCCCAGGTTCAATCGTAGGTTTCGTTAAAGTTTGAATTCCATTCGCCGAATCCTCCTGTCAGCCAGTCATATGGATTACGTTACAATTCATACATGCAACACGTTGATTTACTGTTTACTATTTATTAATAGCACTAAACAAATCTTATTACTATTTCAAATCACTAAAATCAGTATACAATTAAATAAATCTAATATAATTAAAATTAAATTTAGTGAACAGCTGTTTTTACAACATGACAGCTTGACAGCTCGCCACAGACGGTGCGTGGCTTATAACACTTATAAGCTTTTAATGAGCCTTTCATGTTGGGTCGCGATAGCGAGAGATTTTCCTTAAAGATAACAACTTTCGGTACCTACTAGTGATGCAAGGAACCTTAATAGCTTCGCGGTTGAGGATCTGAATTTAAACCCGATAGTTTTTCAACTACATCACTACCCGAAGAACTGTTATTGTATTCCAGTTCTCTATTTAGAATTACTTGGTGGGGATAAGAGAAAAGTATGTCAATTAAAAATTTAAAGTTTGAGGGTTACAAATGGACTTCATACAGACAGATGTAGGATATGTAAGGTAAGGTTCTTTCTCCGGAAAGTAAGTAAAAAGATCCATTCATGTCTCGGAGAGCACGCCTGAGAGAATCACCCCTGGCATTTCTTAGTACCACTACCTGCGTGCAATTTTTATTGTAAGACGAGAACCACCGAAACAAGCTTCCATTGATTCTTAGCGTGCTAAGTTTCCCAAGTTATATTACATGATCAACACGATCGCAGGCTTTTTCGAAATCTATGTAAATCACATCTAACTGATATCTTTGATCTATATTTCTTAAGACAAATGTCTTTAAGTATGTTCTTTGTCTGCAAAATTAGCTAAGTTTGTAAGAACAGAATGATTCCTGAAACTGTGCTGCGGGTTAGGGACTGACCATTAAATTATTGGGCTTATGTGTCTGTAGATAAGAGTCTCAAATAATTTGCTCATTGCGCTTAGGATAGATATTAGCCGATATTGTTTGATCCACTCTTGTGAATAGGGATGATTAACGCCTCTTTCCTTTTATTAGGAAATGTGGACACGGAATTAAGTGATAAGTTAAAAATAATCAAGACAGGTTTAGCCAAGGAAAAAGCGCACTCGCTTAGGAACATTTGAAGAATGCCATCACTGCCTGCTCCTTATGGTATTCAGAACTTTCAACAATTTGTGTACCTCATTTTCGTCGGTTACTTTTTTGCAAATTGAATTGTTATGTGTTGGGTTTAGGGAACTAAGTGCAACATATAAGTTGCAGGTTTTGCGAAGCTTTTCCCTGACTATATTTATTAAGGGTTTCGAATACCATACGGGAGAGTTAGATTTGAATTTAAGTTTCACTGGAATTAATTGCTTTGTTGATTCATTCAGAAATTAGAAGAAAATAAGTCATCAATCGAATCTGCTGAAAGTATTACATTCCATTTAATTTGAGGTAAAAAATCATTTGTCTTAATATAATCTAAACCTTAAAAAAATCAGTTCGCTAAACAGGTTTCTGAGGAGTGTAACGTACCAGAAAACTAGACAAATCAAAGTCGATGCAATGACGATCCCCAAAAACTAGAGGGGCTCGCACTTTGAAGTCAATGTTATTAAACAATAGGTCCAAAACTTTATTTTTATTGTTTTCAACTAAACTGTGTTCTCTGATAGATTGTATACATCGTTAATATTAAAAAAAAGCGTTTTGCAATTCTACTGAACCTCTTTTATGTAGAGTCGGCCCTGAAATTGACCATTTTACGTTAGGCAAATTGAAGTATCCAGCCAAAAGTGTTTAGTCATTTGGGTATAATTCAGCTATTTCAGCCAGCCGAGAAGATATAAATATGATTATCGGGAGGAGCATAAATCAAACCAATATGGACGTTGCGACTTCCTTCATTTGTGTATTTTTTTTTTCGTTTGATTCTAGAGTGGCCTAAAGGGACTCAATACTTGGTCAGACCCAGTTATGCTACTGTTGGAAAGTGTAATTTCTTTGATGCTCATAATAACACACCACCGCCCTTTCTCTTAGCAAACGTTTCAGAATTGCGATCACAGCGTAGCATGTCGTAACTGCTATCGCAGATCTCACCATTGTTTATTGTTACTAATTCACTACAGTTTTTTCTGGAAAAAAAGGAAAAAGGAGGAAAAATATCATCCTCAAATAATGTAAATTTATCTATAGTAAGGTCTCGAAAGTCATTGATTATATAATATGAAAAGCAAGAGGCCAAGGATGCTTCCTTGCGGTACACCGTATTTGTTCAGCATTTTAGGATATGTTGAATTTGCACTAATGCTTGCCATTTCAACATATTACCGTCTGTTATTTAAATAGGTTTTAAACCTGGATAAAGCTGGTCTTCTCCATATTTTTCCAACTTACGAATTATTAGTTTGTATGAAACAAAATCAAAAGCTTTCAACATGTCAAAAAATAGAACTATGGGGTGTTTTAACGAGTTTAACTGTGCAACAGTTTGTTTGAGCTCATAGCAGGTATTTGTTGTAGATTTGTTATTAAAAGCGGCATTGTTGAATCTTCAATATTTTATGTCTTTCCTTTTTAATATAAAGACTTAACTATTGACTGTCTCAGCTTATTTGAAAAAAATCCAAATTCAAATGAGATTTAATTATGTTCTTCACTTAATGTACGCTATGTATGTACGCATATTGAGTTTTTTTTTTAAGTTGGCCCTTGATCACACCTGATGTTAAGTGATGATGCAGTCTAAGATGGAAGCGGGCTAACTTGTTAGAAGTGGGACGAAAATCCACACCCCTATCGGTTTCTACACGACATCGTACCGGAACGCTAAATTGCTTGGCGATACGTTTTTGTCGGTAGGGTGGTAATAAGCGCGGCGAAAGCCTCCCACCAGCCAGACCAAGACAAATTAAGATAAATCTCAATCTGCCCCGTCGAGAATTGAACCCAGGACCTCCGTCTTATAAATTCACCGCGCATACCACTGCGCCACGGAGGTCGTCAAAATTTATTAATTCGTAATTTAAATTATGGAGTTTAAGGTAAATACTGTTTTAGACATAACATTCGTATTTGTGTTTTTTATGTATAATTATTTCTTATTAGAATCAGGAATATTGTCGTGGTAATTTTGGTGTAAATGCAATTCAGATGCGAACTTCCCACGGAATACTTTATATATATATATATATATATATATATATATATATATATATATATATATATATATATAAATATATATATATATAATATACATATATATATAATAATAATATCTATATTTATAATAAATCTTTAACATGACCAATTCTGTACATTGAAGATATTTTCAAAAATTTTATTGGAGGGCATTATATAATCGATACTGAACCCAAAAATCTAATTTTTAAAATTTTTGTCTGTCTGTCGGAATTTCTCGGCCGCGATACCCCCCAAAACCACTGGATGAATTATAATGAAACATGGCACGATTTTAGTTCATATTTTCAGGTATTACATAAAATACTTGTTGTCGTTAAATTAAAGTATCACGGGTAAAATAGGGATTGAAAGTTTGTATGGATTTTTTGTAAGTATGTCAGTCTTTTATTTTTCAAGTTAATATATAATATGTATGAAAATGATGACTACTAAATAAACATAAAATATGATGTGATTAAAGGATTTTTAAAATTCTACCCCTAATTTTTTGTAGAAATTTGAAACTTTTTATAGAAATTTCTTCATTCTTCAAGTTATGTTTATGAAAATTGGTAATAAAGACTACTGGATACTAAAAAAAATATAATTTAAATTTTGCCTATATGGGCTTTAAAAGTTTGTAAAGTTCTTAATTTTTCACGTATCTTTATAAAAATTGGAAGAAAAATTGTTGAGTGAATAAGAAATATAATGTGATTCAAAGATTTTTAAAGTTCTATCCCTAAAGGGTTATATAGGGGATGAAATTTTATATTGAATGTTTGTAACTTAAATCAAAATATCTTTAATTCAATTGGTATAAAACTACTGAGTAAACTACTTACATCGACAACTAATTATTTTTTAAATATTTGTCTGTCTGTCTATCTATATGTTTGTTCCGGCTATTCTCTGAAACAGCTGGATCGATTTCGACAAGACTTTCAGACACTCATTTACTGATATTATAAATAACTTAAACT
Organism: Mycalesis mineus; assembly: GCA_034621355.1. Classification (NCBI taxonomy): domain Eukaryota; kingdom Metazoa; phylum Arthropoda; class Insecta; order Lepidoptera; family Nymphalidae; genus Mycalesis; species Mycalesis mineus. The sequence goes on from CM067896.1 coordinate 2,862,673, forward strand.
ATTAACTATTTTAATGATTGATTTTTATTCCACGCTAGTACTTAACAAAATAAGACGGAAATTTGATTTTTTTAAAAGAAAAGAACGCTAAAAACTTGTGGACCGTTATAAGTATTTCTGTAGCTTAATGCATCAAGCTTACATAAAATTTCATGCGATGTAATTGGAGGAATAAAATAAACTATTACTATTTGGACTCCCAATTATTCAATTAATCAAAACGATAAAAAAGCGTGATAAAAATAAAATATAAAACTAATTAGACCAGGGATGGATAAACTTGGCTACATAATTTTGATGTATCCACCAAAAACAAGAAAAAAATTTGCTTGTTATATATAAAACTCATTCAGTGATAACAGAGACTTATGGCAAGTTCAGTCCAAAATCGTTGGCTGTATATAAAAAAAGAAATATAATGGACCCAATCATATTAATGTTTTCATAAAAATAGAAAAGTAAAATGGCGTGACCAAAACAATAAAACGCGGGGACGTGTTGCCAGTTACGGGCACCGCGTAGTTTTTGTAAACGCCCAAATAAATCACTAAATACGAGTAAACACAAACTTACTCCAATTATAACTATTCGCGTGTGTTGAAACTTGTTCTAAATAAGATGATAAAATAAAAAGTTATTGAAATGGAAATAGTAACCTAAAATCACTGCTTTATGAAAAATGTTCTATACATTTTTTTCGAAAACGAAAATTACCATGATTTCGGCTGTGACTTTTAATTAAGGTCCATGATGTTGGTCGAATTTAACACCAGGTCAAGGGTTTGATTCCCGCCCGTTTGAAAAGAATGGTTACAGAGGACTAAATTTCACGTTGTTTTGTGTACCCCAATGCCCTCTCGTCGCCCTCTGGAGCTAGTTTCTAACCAGCTCCAGAGGCCGTCACCCGTACTCTACCCGTTCCCGTTTCTTTTGCACTTTCCATGAGACTGAATTATGTGATATCATTTTGGTCCAAAATGTTAGATAGTTTAAATTACAAATCATACCTATAATCAAATAATTTAAATAATAATTGCAGATGCTAAAAGTGCTCTTAAAACTTATTTACTGGTTTGGAATTAGTTCAACATAGAGCATCTCTCTAAAATAAAATAGACATTACCATTTAACGTTTCGGCAGCAGATTTTCTGTTGCTTGGCTCAGATTTATGTTGACTATGATTTACCAAGAAAAGTGGAGGATTTTTTTTGTCCTGGGGAGGAAAATATACCTACCTGACTTCTGCCGTTGGGCAGGGTATATCCGACTTGCACGGACTAAAATAACCTCCCCCTACTCCTTGGTCATCACGGAACCGTTTTGCATTACTTTACGATGATCTCTCTTGTATTCTGTTTCGCTATCTCTGTTTTGCTCTCTTTTTTTTCCTTCTTATTTGCCATTCATCCTCGCCTGACGACATGCGAGTAAAAACATTACTAGCGTTCACCGAGTCGTTGTTCCCTCAGCAATCGTTGTCCGTGGTACCTGTATATTCAAAGAGCGCATGCCTCGGGGTATCTTCTTTGTCGCGCAGAAAAAATACTTCTCATTTGTTGTTCTACCAATGGGGAAAAGGTAGGTTCTGAAAACTGTATGACCGCTGAGCATCTACGTCAACCAGCGGTCCACTTCTCCATCAGTTCTCCCTTTTCTGATATCAGTTCCAGTGTCCGTGTCCAGCTTCTTTTTTCCGGTTCTGTCCCTTCTCTCCCACGCCCACACACCAGGCCCAGAGGGCGTCACCCGTACTCCACCCGTACCTGTTTCTTTTGCACTTGCCACTTGATATCATTTAGTTTCAATATGTTAAAATACAAATCAAATAATAAAGTAATTTAAACTATAATTGCTCAGTTTTATATTGACTATGATTTGTCATGAAAGGTGGAGGAGGTTTACTAGTTTCATATCACAAGGCTTTTTTGTAAATCAGGAAGATTGTAAATCGTAAATCAGGAGAAAAGAATTATATTCTAAGCCACAAATCTTGAAATTAGACAAAGTGAACGCAAATTAATTTATTTAAACATTACAAAATTAACGTCTTTTGTAAGCAGAATAAAAATAAACCATAGATAATACAAAAAAAATATATTGACTATGATTTGTCATGAAAGGTAGAGGAGGTTTACTAGCTAAAATAAAATAGACTTTACAATCTAATGTTTCGGCATCAGATTTTCTTTTGGTTAGCTCAGATTTTTACTGACTATGATTCGTCATGAAAGGTAGATGAGGTTTGCTAGCTAAAATAAAATGGACTTTACCATTTTAGTTCCGGCATCAGATTTTCTTTTGGTTGGCTCAGACTTATGTTGACTATGATTTGTCATGAAAGGTAGAGGAGGTTAAGTATCTAAAATTAAATAGACTTAACTATTTAATGTTTCAGCATCTTATTTTCTTATGGTTGGCTCAGATTTTTACTAAAAGCTGGTGGAGGTTTACTAGCTAAAATAAAATAGACTTTACAATCTAATGTTTCAGCATCAGATTTTCTTTTGGTTGGCTCAGATTTATTTTGACTATGATTTGTCATGAAAGGTGGAGGAGGTTTACTAGCTAAAATAAAATAGACTTTACTATTTTAGTTTTAGCATCAGATTTTCTTTTGATTGTCTCAGATTTTTACTGACTATGCTTTGTCATTAAAGGTGGGGGAAGTTTGTTAACTAAAATAAAATAGACTTTACCATTTAACGTTTCGGCATTAGATTTTTTTTGGTTGGCTCAGATCTGTGCTGACTATGATTTGTCATGAAAGGTGGAGGAAGTTTACTAGCTAAAATAAAATAGATTTTACCATTTAATGTTCCGGCATCAGATTTTCTTTTGGTTGGCTCAGATTTTTACTGACTATGATTTGTCATGAAAGGTGGAGGAGGTTTAATAGCTAAAATATAATAGACTTTATCATTTAATATTTCAGCATCTGATTTTCTTTTCGTTGGCTCAGATTTTTACTGAATGGTGGATGAGCTTTACAGGCTAAAATAAAGTAGATTTTACCATTTAATTAATGTTCCGGCATCAGATTTTCTTTTGGTTGGCTCAGATTTATTTTGACTAAGATTTGTCATGAAAGGTGGAGGAGGTTTACTAACTAAAACAAAATAGACATTACCATTTAATGTTCTGGCATCAGATTTTCTTTTCGTTGGCTTAGATTTATGTTGACTATGATTTGTCATGAAAGGTGGAGAAGGTTTAATAGCTAAAATATAATGGACTTTACCATTTAATGTTTCAGCATCTGATTTTCTTCTGTTTGGCTCAGACTATTACTGAATGGTGGAGGAGGTTAACTGGCTACAATAAAATAGATTTTACCATTTAATGTTTCAGCATCTGATTTTCTTTTTGTTGGCTCAGATTTTTACTGAATGGTGGAGGAGGTTAATTGGCTAAAATAAAATAGATTTTACCATTTAATGTTTCAGCATCTGATTTTCTCTTGGTTGGCTCTGATTTTTACTGAGAGGTAGATGAGCTTTACTGGCTAAAATAAAGTAGATTTTACCATTTAATGTTCCGGCATCACATTTTCTTTTGGTTGGCTCAGATTTTTTTTGACTATGATTTGTCATGAAAGATGCAGGAGGGGATCTAATAGCGCCATACCTGAAAGTAATAAAGGAGGCATTAACATTATTTTAAGAACTATACAAAAAAGAAATTGAACAAATAAAATATAGAGTCAGTTTATATTGTTACACACACGTACCTTGGTGACCACCGACTTTATAGATATGCTTAAATTAAAGCAACTAACTGACGCAATTAATTTTTTACTTTCTAGTGCGTTTTGAAGTCGGTTCAATTGTTTTTATTAAAGCAATCAAACGTTTTGTAAATACTAATTATAATTATTTGCCGCATGAAATTACTCCTCTGCAGCGACACAATCCATAACGTCACAGAACGCGAAAAACTCGCGACAGAACGTAATGACTTTCAGCGGTTGGATGCAATCACAGGATTGTATGACTTTTATAGCCTGACATATTTTAATGCTCTGGGGACTTGTTGTGGCTGTTTATATTGAGTTGTTACGTAAATAATGTAAACTAGCATTTCTTTTTCTGGATTTACATGGGTGAAATAGAATCGATTGAAATTAATAAAGTAAATAGGTAAAATGAAATATAAAGCACTCTTTGCATCTTTCATCATTGCCTTCATTTATTTATTATTTACCTCTCTTTCGTAAAACGGAGTGATCGAAGTGTTTACACTGAATCCGAATGCAAAACTTTTCGGGGTCAATGGGAAATGGAAATATTGGAAAACTCAATCGTAAAAAGTAAGGGTTCGATTGGCAGAATATATTTATGAAGATTTTTTTCAAGTTTATGTCCATCTCACTTCATTACAATATTCTTTCGGTGTATTATAGTAGGTACCTACTTACTCGTAAGATTTATTTTTATGTTGATTTATAGGTACGTATTATACTTTGATCAACATTGTTAATAATCTTTCATTCATTAAGTATTGATAAAGGAGAAAAATTTTGATTTCAAATATATAATTCAGTTTTAGAATATTTATTTAACTGTCTATTTTGTATAATGTGATCTGATTGTTTTACTTGGTAGCTCAAATTGAAAAAGAGAAGATATAAATCTAATATTTTACAATTTTGAAAATTCGGAAAACTTTCTACTAATACCCTGGCGGTAACAATAGTGTTGCAATAATTTATAATTATAATTTTCAATAAAAATTATTTATCCTATTTTTGGACCTATAGCTGTTTTCGTGTGTTCCAGGTCCTGTTTGAGCCTTTTTACTTTAATAGATATACATAATTATATTGATCTGCGATACATTTTGATACCACCTGCCTATCCTACCTACTATCATTTATTAAGCCATTGAGAATGAAATGGATTACTTTATAACACATTTCAGAGTATTTTGCGGGTTTTCAAGGAAATGGAAATATGTAGCACCAATGGTACAAAGGGGTCCTTTCTCATAATATAGTTATGAAGATGTTGAGCAAGTTTAAGTCCATCTCACTCCTTTAGCAACGTATTTTTTTTATTAAATAGCTTTCTTTAAACTTCCATTTTCTTTTAAAAGTTAAGGAATTTGTAGTATAGATAGATAATAGTAGTAAAATTTTTTAACAAAAATTTAGAATCTTGACTCAAAGACTTGAAAAAGTAAAAAATTTTCATTTAAATCTTTAATTTATTTTAGAATATTTATTGAACTGTGCCAGCAAGTTTAAGGATCAATTGTTTTACTTGGTAGCTCAAATTGAAAAAGAGAAGATCTAAATCTAATATTTTACAATTTTGAAAATTCGGAAAACTTTCTACTAATACCCTGGCGGTAACAATAGTGTTGCAATATTTTATAATTATAATTTTCAAAAAAATTATTTAGCCTATTTTTGGACCTATAGCTGTTTTCGTGTGTTAAAAATTCTATTTCATCCTTTTTACTTTTATCGATCCACGTAATGTACTTGTATACTGTCATACATATTATACGGTACTATCCAACCTACTGATTACCGAGACAAGAACCGAAATGGATTACTCTCCAAAATTTGAAGAGTTTGCGAATTTCCCAGGGATCGTATCGTATGCACCGATGCTAAAAGGCGACATGGGACCACCATTAAATGTAAGTCCTTAAAACCGTAGAGAAAGAATTAGAAAATCCTGGAGCAACTACTGTTTATATTAAATGCTTTCTTAAACATCCATTAATAAAAAAGTTAAGGAAATTGTAGTATAGATAGATAATAGTAGTAAAATTAATTTATTCCAAGTATGCTTATTATTGAGCACTTTTGATACGTCAAATTAGACTATTTGTAGTGACTCTACCACCGGTTCGAAAGGCAGGTCCTCCTGAGAAGAGCCGGCAAGAAACTCAATAGTTACTCTTTTAAAATCATTCATTTTTACAATATCAACTGTATTGTTACATAAAATTATTTATCTCACTTGTTGCGTGAAGTTGAAATATAATATACAACAAATGCTCAGGTTTATAAGACCTTTAAACTGTAACAAACTCAAACTTCTATGTCAACGCAATCATTCCAAAATCTTTAAATTTTACGGTACGAGTGCAACTCGCACTTGACGGGTTTTTAGCACCTACGAATGCTAATGCTAATTTCTTAATTTATAGATACTAAAATTGCAGCTTAATTACTAATAAATGAGTGACGCAAAGAAAAACCAAAAAAGGAAAAATCAAATGAATTTGGGTTTTCAAAAAACCAAAAGCTTGAGAAAACAGCTGTATAAATATGATATTGAAATTCCTAACCAAAGAGGAAATTTGAGATCAAAGTGGTTAGTATGACAAAAAGGCAACTTCATTTTATTTAATAAATTAAGTGCCATGCTTATTTTAGAATTTAAAATTTAGAAATAAGAACTTTATAATTATTAATTTTATGATTTAAAATTAAACATATTATGTACTGCAGCCGGCGTTTTCTGCTGCGCTTAGTTCAGAGCTCCGTGCGGCACATAGAGCCCGTGCTACGCTCGTCGTCTTCCTCCGACGACTCCTCCGACGACCCCAACTCCGAGTCGACTTCCACGGGTCGCTCATAGCCCTAGAGTCTGCGTCTCTTTGCCGTAACAGCGACAGCTTGCGACAGATGGCGCTTCGGCGAGCGACAACGCACGTCGGGCGGCGACGGGGACGCCGTGGTGATCTTTGCTGCTACGGAATGCGTGAAAGTATGGTAACCATACGTATTAACTCTATAAAGTAAAGTAGCTTGTGTAAAACGCATCGACTTATAAATTGCAAAAAACCTGCGCGCTTTTTTTATAACAAACAAGTATTTGGTAATGCAAAAATATATACCTATTCAATTTATACTAAATCTTATTTAAGTTATGTACCTACAATGAAATTGATGAATTTCATGACAATAATGATGCAAGGAGACAATCGTAATAATCTTTACTCGACGTATAATAAAAAATAAGACACTACGACACTTCTCAATATCCATCCAAAATAGTAAAGTTACTATGAACAGACAAATAGACTTTTCAAACGCAAAATAATATGAAATAAACAATTTTGAATTTCAATTTAAATTTAAGACACGTAGATGGTCTTAGAAAATTACTCTACTAAAGTAGCTAGCGAAGTATTTAAGTTCAAAAATTTTAATTTACTCCCCTAAAAACTAAACGGGGAAACTTCGGCGACTTAATATAAAATAACGTTCAAGCAAATTGGGAACTTGCAGAAAACTGATTACTGAGTTGAGGAGTTTTTAACAGAATCAACTTTAATTATGCCATTAAAGTAAATAGTAGTTTCAGACTCGAGAAATTAGCTGTTTGTGTTGTTTGCACACTGCATCAACAACCGCATGTGGATGAGATATAGTGAACTTACTTTATTAAAAGTCACTATAAGTTGAATGATGGCTCAGAATTGCGATATTTGGAAGTACTTACTTAGATAGCCTAAGGTTTTTTAGCAGATATTGCTTTAGCAATAAGGATTTGGTTGTTAATAATTTTTTTGTATCATGTATTTCTTGTTTGTTACTTATAAATGTGCAATAAAAAATAAATAAATAAATGAAAACAAATAGCTTGATATTTAGTGGCTGATCTGAAAATAATGATGATGAACCTTATAAACAAAATTATTCCCATTTTATTTTAATAATTTAAAATCTGGTAAGAAATACGATATATTATAAAGCGTAAGGCATTCTAGTGGCTTCTTTACTTTTTGTTTCCATCTTTTGACTCTATGATGAATTTTTATTTATTTTGTCGCATTTGAAAAGCAAATAAATTTTATATAACATAAATGAATAATAGCAGAGAAGAATTTTTATTGCTAGATTACATTATTCGCAGCTATTTACTTGCTTCTTTTATAGATTGACGGCTTCCGTGGCGCAATGATGTACGCAGTGGATTTATAAGACGGTGGTTTCGGGTTCGATTCCTGGCAGGACTGACAAGGATTTTGTAAATTGGTCTGGTCTGGCTAGTCAGAGTTCCGGTACGACGGTTACAGCGTTCCGGTACAATGTCGTGTAGAAACTGAAAGAGGTCGTGTAGAAACTGAATTTGCCCGCTTCCATCTTAAATTGTATCATCACTTACCATCAGGTATGATTGCAGTCAAGGGATAACTTGTGATGAATAAAAAAAAAGTTATATAATAGTTTTGCATATTGCGTAAATAAATAATAGACGTAAACACAAATTGACTGCTCATTTGTACGATCGTGTAATACGCGTGTTCACGGACAGTGTGCGGTCAACAGATATAATAATTTTGGAATTTGTAAATTTAAAGTTGTACAATTACGGTGAACAAGTAGTTTGTCATTTTTACGGTAGCTCCACGTGCTAGATACCACGCAAAAAGGGTTACGAGTTTGTGTCAGACTACTTAGTAATGTTCATAGTCTATGAACTGACGCCAACCGCTGTGATTAGTAACAAAAGGAAAATTATTTTTTTAACCGACGAAAAATGGAAGAGGTTCTAATTCGACGTATAGCCAAGTTATCTACTTTAAGGACGTTAAACCTACAATTTGCTTTGATTCTTCGATAAATTAACGTTCCTTAAACTTGGAGGACACTGACTTTACAGATATGCTTAAATAAATTAAAGCAACTAAATGATGCAATTATGTTTTGAAGTTTATACTCAGGTACGCGTAAATATCTCCAAAAGGGGCAAATTGTAATATAAGCCAAATACTTTGGTCTGATGTATTATATTAGTACTTTTCGTTAAATACAAAACCTATTATATAGCCAATAATATTTTATACTCAAGTAACATAAAATATTTCTTCAGTAATATCAACTAATTATATTACATCCTCCAAGGGTTATAAAGGTTTTGGTGGCTCAATTTATAAAAGTTATTTCGTAAAATAATTTATTTTCTTGAAAATAAGATGAAAACTATCCCTATTCCATTTTCCTTTCCTTCTATACATTTCCATATCTACCTAGTAGGTCCTGCATCACATTTCTCAAGTGTTTGTGCATAGGTACACCTGTGTATTATAATATCTCTTACGTAGATAATAAAAACATAGTCTAGTCTCAAGACATCTTGGCTATCGTCGTGAAAATCCGATCGAGAGGACATTAATTTTTAAAACAGCATTAAGTCAAGTCGCAGCTCTTGGTCTATGGTAATGCATGGGTAATGCGCATTAATCACTCCAGAAAGACACAATTTACTGTTGTTTCTGAACTTCCCCGTATATTTTAGCACAGATATAATTATAACAGATACTCGCAGTAGCTTAATGCGGCTCTTTTTGTTCGCTTACTCTCTGACCGTCGCACTATGTCATACTTCTATAACTGCTGAATTGTTAATGGAAGAACTTTTTGCATCTAAACAATCATAATTAAGCCTCGAGATTATGTAAAATATTTTTTTATTTATTTTGTAGCGTTATACAGAATGTTTATTTATCTGTAAAAAAGTGGTAGAGTAGAATAAAAGAAAATACTTTAAAGGAATCTAAAAGTAGTTAAAAGAGTAGAAAATAATGAAAATCAGTCAACTACTTCCAATGATAAGCAAAAAAGACAGTAAGTAAAGTCAAAAATATGAAAAAGGTGTTTTTCTTTTTGACTTCTATCGCTGTCGTTTTGCTTATCTTCGGAAACACTTGACTAATTTTCACTGGTAGATAATACTGATAATAAATTAAGTTAATTAGTTTAGTACATATTGGTTTGATGTAAGTTATCCGAAAACCAGAAAATAATTTTAGTTTTTTCTTTTGAACATATATTTTGAAATCAGCAACATGGTACAAAGCGGAATCTAGTTGCTAGAACAACAAGATAATGTGAGACTTGTCGACTTCTCTACGGTGTCAAGAAGACTGATTACACGAGTGAGTTATAAAGCATTTCCACGTTCTTTGCGGTGGCGTTGGGTATAGAGTGAGAGTCTGTGATGGTCACATCTTCGTCATTTTATAAAAGTTGAAAAAGACCTCCTACCTCTCCTATAATTAGTAAGTACGATATACAAGTAGGGAGCTTGGATCATAATCGCTTTACGTAGCAGATTTAAATTTTCCAGACGATCAGTCGTAAACCTAAAGCGTAATTTTTTAAAGTTTTTTCGAGAAATTATTAAAATTTTAGTTCCAAGTTACAATAAACTTAGCTTTGTTACAACCCTTTAAGTTTAATTTTAACAGTGTTTTGAAGGGTGGCCATTAAGCTATAAGTGTTAGGTGACGAGGATTATGATTTTTCATATATATGAAAAAGATTCATATAAAGAAAATTGGAAAAAAAACATTATGTTCCAAACTCTATAATTACCTACACTAATTTTTCTATAATGGGAGTATAGCCCAACAAACTTTTAGTTTTTATGTAATGACGGAGGTATGGCTACCACAGGCTCCTAGACCATAATGACCCGTTGCCGGCCTTACAATTCGGTCAAACACCTTGCGAGTGTTCCTTTGATGTTTAATTTGAATTTATGCCCAGTAATTGTGTTATAACCCAAATCTTAACGTTTTATATTGCCTCGTTGACATACTGAGTAATAAAGTTAATTATTCTATAGTGATATGTCGCTATGACTTAATGTATACAACGTTTAGGTAAAACCGTAAGCCGACAACTAGAAGTTAGGGAGAGAGAATAAAATAATGAGATGATGCCTAAAAAATGAGCTTCCTAGGCAAAATCCCGAGGGAGAAATGTGCATAAGATTTTACTTGAATCTTTAAGTTATCAATCCTTTTTGTTATGTTAGTTTGATTTTTTTTTAGTTTAAAATATTTATTGTTTTATACACAGAAATTTGTCAACAAGGTACGTCATACCATTTACCTAACATAGTAGGTATTTATTTTTTCGTATAAATATCACAACAAGAACACACAAAGTAATAAACACTTTTTTTTAATATGAAATAAGCCTAAACCTACGCATTGTAGCAGCATGGTGTGTCTACGCTCCATATCCTTTCTCCTATAAGCGTGGCTTGGCCCTGTAGTGGGCTGTTAATAGGCTGATAATGATGATAGTGAAGGGCGTTAAAAATACATAAACATATAGCTATATTCGTCTCGGAGGGCAATATACTACAAATACGAAACAAAATTTTAGGGTAGGTAAAAATCGATTTCTAAAACATTTATAAGGGGCGATATAAAACGGCTAACATGACGCGCTTATACAATAATCCGTCTTGTTGACATTGTTGATAAGTGAACAACACAGACGGCGGGCGAGTGAGTGAGTGAGTGAATGAGGGAGTGAGTGATACAGTGAGTCAGCTGTGTCGTGACACGTTTTAACGACGGAAACTATTCATTATAGCTCGCTATGTCACAAGGGTGTAAGGGCGGACGTACAGTGGTTTATGTTGATCTCACTTCATTTTTAATGAACAAATGAATGAACTTTCATTCTTTCATTGTGGACACAGGAATGACGTTTCTTTTCGTCATATTTGTGTCAGAAAAGAATAAATAGATGTGGAAATTGTTGGGCCATTTTTTCTTTATGCACACAGGAATGACATTTATAGTTGTCGTTTTTCCGTCCATAAAGACAAAATAAAGTGTTGTTAGCGCATGGGTTTTTCTTACCATGGTTTATTAGTAAAAAAATAACAGATCTCTTTAAATTCAGATAGAGAAACAGCATTTGCTGTGATTTATGCCGGCTCAGAGTCTCAAAAATGTTAATATATGTACAATTGTTAATTATAAATAAATATTAATGTTGTGTCCTACTTTATGCGAAGTAGGTACTAATAAATGTACCTTGACTAAAATTTGTACATTATGTATTGTAAATTATGTTCTTATATTATCTTTAATATTTACAATAGAGAAAATTCCGGTATATATGTAGTGTATATTTATGTACTGAATAAGTTCAAAAGTAGGATAATTAGTAGTAAAACAACTGATACTCATCGGGAGTCACCATTGACATTTCAAATCCACCGGTCACTTTTGCTTCACATAAGTAGGTACATCTTAATTATCCACGACAACTTAAGTGCGATTTATAGTAATTTATACTAAATTATCTACAAATTAAATTTATCAATAATATTTATTTATAATAAAAATATGGAGCAACACAATTCAGTTACGTGCTCATTATTAACATTCAGTAACGTAGATTAATTCACTCAATAATTTTGTATCTTTTGAGTAATTCTTAACACAAATATAAAATAACCATTTATATGAAATTGCGTTTGACATTGACACTTATTTGACACTAAAATGCAACTTTAAAAATTATAATCAATTATATGATGTCTGTGTACGTTGTTCGTTATAATACTATCCAAACAGTAGCGCGGGCCACCATTTCACGGCCTCACTACATAGATTACAGGTACGTTGTTATTAAAATTAGCCTCAATTATGCGGTTCTATTTTACCACAAAGAAATAACTTTCTTGTAATTTTACTTTATTTCTAGTTAATTAGTAACATAGATGTTGTAAGTAAGATCAGCTAGATAGGATGTTTTTCTCAACTCACTCAACTCAACATTTATTATCCATATTAATATTATAAAGAGTTAATGTTTGGTAGTTTGTAAATGGGTTCGTTGGGGGTAATCTTCGGAATAACTGATCCGATTTAAAATAATCTTTCACCAGTAAAATGCTATGTTATTGAGCAGTACCATAGGCTATGTATTATATTTGTATGATATATATCAGCCAAGTTATAACAGTTTTTATCGCGCAAGTCGAAGTGAAAAATTTGTTAAATCGTGACACAATAACGACCTAAAAATAAAAACCTTGTAATTAATATTTGCTCATAGATGTTGGACTTTAATGAGATGGATTTTGAGCTCCTTGTAAGAACTTTCAATCATCACAGTTATTGAACCACCCTTATCTAAGATTGTAGGATTTAGGACCTGGCCACATTTTAAAATGTCATAAATTTGATCCAGGAATATTCACCTGAACTTTACCCTTCCAACATTTCCATTTACCTCGATAGGAGAACGCAGTTAGATTGGGCAGCTTTTGGCAAACTTCGTCGAGATTCTCGTCGCCCATTCCACAATGGGCGACAATGCGTTCTATATGTCAGGACCTACGGTGCTAAAACGTGGCCAGTCACATGTATTCAATATTTACTAATATATTTCGCGTCATCTTGTTACTTAATCTTTGGTGCAAAAATTATATTTTGATTAGATTTTTTCTTTTGCAAAAATGGAGCGTGGTCGGATACAAAATATACCTTTGACTTTGTTTCTTTTGTGTGTCGTTTCTTTAACGAAATTCTCTTTATACTCAATTAGCGGTAATTAGGTTACCATCTACATATTTTCGTTTACTCAAAGCTAAGAACTTCACATAACAATGTTTGATTTTATTAAAATTAATTAAGATAAGCTTTGTAATAAAATCAGGTTTTGTGGTCAAAGAAAATTTGTTTTTATTTTTCACTACAACTTACTTATTCCTTGACTTATCTATTTAGCTCTTGACTGCAATCACACTTAGTGATAAGTGATGATGCAATTTAAAATGGAAGGAGACTAACTTGTTAGGAGTAGGATAAAATTCTCACCCCTTTCGGTTTCTACATGACATCGGAATGTAAATCGCTTTATCATCAGCTAGACCTGGACCAAATAAATAACCTCGTTGGTCCAACTGGGAATGAATCCCAGGACCTCCGTTATATAAATTCTTCATAAAACTACCACGCATACCACTGTGCCACGCAGGTCGTCTTTGGTAGTTTAGTCAAAAAAAATTTTAATACATAAGTAGGTCGCGGAGTTTTACTTAACGACATCGGTTTTTGTTACTTTAGAAAAGAATAAAAAAATGGAAAACGTATACTTAGATAAACATCTCTGATTTGGGAACCAATTTGACTGAATTTAAATAATATGGCTGCCGCATAATTTATAAAAATGGAGACATTCTAGAAAGATCTTAAGTTGATTAAGAATGAAATTACATAGTCAATATATTTTTTATTTTGGGAGTAAACAAGATCAAATTAAAAATTCAAAAAAGCACAGACAAAGTTGTGATTTGTCATTTTTTCGTGGTGACCATCTTGGATTTGACATAAAATATGTCTGTGTATTGTATGTATGTGTATTGTAACAAAATTTGGCATCGTAAACATTCTAAGAACTCTCTAATTTCAATAAACAAAGTCGTAATAAATAATGTTTATTTTGTTATTGTTAACATTATTTTCAATAAGAATTAAATTTTTTAGAAATCCAGATTTTTGAGGCTTTATTGTTTCAATATCATCCAATAGTCGTGACGACTGTATAAGAAGTGGCTACGACGTTCATTAAACGGGCGTGGAATGAACTCAGATTATTTTTGTGTTTAGTTAACAATTATATCATAATTGTCAGGAAACGAGAAACGGAGCTCAGACCCACCACGTTCCTTCAATGAAAGTTAGTGCATTCAAATTATATACATAATGTAAACATAAGAAAAAGAGAGGAGATTTAACCCACCATGCTGCTCGAATAAGGGTTGGCGCATTAAAATTATTTAAATACATAATGTGAAAATAGAAAACTTTTATTTCCAAAGAACTTACAATACAAACATGCATTTTGTTACTAAGTAATATTTTACATTTTATGCTGCAACTTACAAGATTCACAGGTGCAACTCGATGCACTTACTCGTACTAGCAAGCTTTAATAAATGAAATCAACCAAATTGGTGTTCTCGCTTACATGACTATCATCAACGTTATTTTCAAAAATGAACCTTAAGTTAATGTGAACAGGGTACAAAGTTCAATGGGACATTATTTTACAAATTTTAACACCAGTTCCACAGTTTTGAATCTCGGTATACTTTATGAATGCAAGCTCGGATGGTCAGTAATGAACTGTAAAATAAACTGAAATTTAGTTTTTTTTTCTGATCTAGAGAATTTGCACCTGCCACTACCTGATGGGTGACCATAATTATTGCGTAGTGGGCAGAAAGCTTCGTGCATTTGTACAGTTGTTCGACGTATGTACATCTTCTGCACAGTAATAACCAGTCTTCGACGACCTCCGTGGCGCAGTGGTATGCGTGGTGGATTTATTAGACGGAGGTCCTAGGTTCCATTCCCGGCGGGGCAGATTGAGATTTTTCTTAATTTGTCTTGGTCTTGCTGGTGGGAGGCTTTCGCCATGGCTACCGACAAAGACGTACCGCCAAGCGATTTAGCGTTCCGGTACGATGTCGTGTAGAAACCGATAAGGGTGAGGATTTCGTCCTACTCCTAACAAGTTAGCTCGCTTCCATCTTAGATTGCATCATCACTTAACATCAGGTGTGATAGCAGTCAAGGGCCAACTTATAGTAAAAAAAAAGTAATGGCATGCAATCGATGGCAGCCATACAATCGATAGCGCTCCACATTCTCGCCTGACAGGCGCGAACAATGTTCAACCTGGAGTCAGGAAGTTGGTAATGGTCCCGTTCATTATCATTTAATCTTAAATTGACCATTAATGTCAGATAATCACACTTGCGCCCGAATACTTAGACGCAAATCAAAAAGAACGTCTCAAGTAAACATAGTTTAAGAAAACATTTAAAAGGAATTGAAGGTCATCTTTATTGTGTCAAATAGTATATATTAACAGCCTCGTAAATATGTTCAGTGATTCAAGATTGTCGTATGTGTACTGGGAGTGCATTCCATAGCATCGAAGCATACAGCTCAGTTAAAAATCTGTAAAATTTGCTTTTATGAATAGGCATGCAAAGAGTTAAGGCACGACAGGATCTTTGATTATTTTATTCTAAATCAACTTAAGGTTTGTTCCTTAAGTCGATTGTCTCCATCTTTTTTTAAAGCGGCAGTAAAGTTGGTTCCCTAATCAGAGATGTTTATTTAAACGTTTTTCGTTTTAGTATTCTGTTCGAAGTGACGAAAACCGATGGCGCGAAATTATAGTGAGATACTGAAGGTTTTATATTAAAAATACACGTCTTAAGGTCGGACATAGGTGGTTATTAAGAAACTGAGATGAGGGATCGGGTTATATATCAACTGTTTATATTCGATATTTATATTAAGGCCTCATTTGGAAGCTTCCACAAGTTCAAGTTACCACCCAACTGACAAAGACGCACCTTTAGGTGATTTAGTGTTCTGGTACGATATCGTGTAGAAACCGTGGGTTGTGGAATGTGAAATGGGTGTATATGTGAAATACTTCTAACAAGTTAGCCCGCTTTCATCTTAGATTAATTCATCACTTACCATCAAGTGTAATTGCAATCAAGGTCTAACTTGTTGTTTTCTAACGTACTTAATTAACAAAAAAATAAAAAAATATTATTAATTTTTTGTAAGTATCTCGAACTACTGGAAATGAAAATAGTAGTATAGTAACTAGTGGAAATACTACTAAGCCAATGGAATCCTTTACATAAACCAACAGATCTGACTTTACCAATTGTTTGGTACATCTTTCTTTTGGCTTCACAATTGACCTCTTGTTTATTTCACAGTTGATCGCGTTGCGGTGTTTTCCTAAACAACTTATTTTGATCCATCCATTTATACCTTTCCCCATTGTATTTTTAACCTTTTCACATATCACAATAGAGTTTAATTTCATATACTAAAAGTTATACCACAACGTTTCCTCAAACCCTTTGGCAATGTTTTTGGGATATCAAATTAAGCATTTAGGCGGCATTTGATATATAAAACATGTTATTTGTGATAAATATTTTAAATTTATCTTTCTGGTGTTTGGTTTGACAGGACCCGTGACCCTTAAACTTTGGAGATGAGGGTCCGTCACGTAGGGACTTCGTTAGTGTCTAACGGAAAATGTATATAAATATTTTTTAAACCTATTTTGTTGTATGACTAGCGGATGCTTGTGGCTTTATCTGCGCTCTACGTTTCCGTCGGAATATCACTATAAGAATTAGCGTATGTCACTCCTCAGGAGTCTGGTTATTATATACAATTATATTTTGTACAATTTGACTGAAACTTTCAGAATTTAGCAATTAGTAAATATTTATAGTTGGCTAATCTTTGAAGGTTAGCTAAAATAAATATAATATATTTTTTTTTGTCGGTTAATTATTGTACATACTTTATGTATAGTTAAAAATTAGTTAAAAATTGAAAATGATTTGCAATTTTTCATAGTGTAAAGTATTCAACACGACAAGCCATTTCATTTGATACCCATATTGAGAGAGTTGCGAAAAATATTAACGCGCCATTTTGTAACGGTGGCCATTTTGGACTGATTTTCATCAAACAGCTAAGAACCACTGCCCGGAAACTGGTTTTTAAGACATCGACGTCGATGTCTTAAACACCCCTCTTTTTGCGTACGGGGTATAAATGAATTTGACCAAAAACGGACTTAGCAGGCTTACGATTTAGGGAGATGATTTGGGAGATGTATTACTGTGTCGCACGTAGGTATGATGTAACACGATATGTCGAGTAATTCAGCTGTAAGAAATCTGAAACTCCGCCTGGAGCAATCTCCAGTTACACTTCTAACCAAGTTACGTGCGGCTATTCGACGATATTAATTATAAAGTTTACGCTAAAGTTTACAACTCAAAACATGACTCAACTTGAAATGTAACTTGATTGTTATGTATTAGTATTGATATTTACTCGGAATTACTATAAGATTGATCATTGAAGCAGTATTGTCTAAGTATAGCAATTGGAATAAGAGTCCTATTTTATGTATATAAAGAATACTGACAATGAATGAATGACAACGAGGTCTATAGTTTGATATCCAGTCAGATTTGTGGTCATAATTAATAACCTACTGAAAACCGACCACATTGAACTGGTATGATATGTTATTAGACAGTGATGAATATCTTAGCATTTCATGGATTCACCGTGCGGGTGCGGAGGCTATCGTGTGGTAGAGAGAAAAACGACGAACAGAGTCCGAGACTTGCGACACGGATGAAGGCTTAAAGGTACCCTTTGTGACCGGTCAACGCTTGCCTTCACTGCTCGAATAATTCTCCCTGCCCAATCAAATCTGGTAAGATCCTGCTAGAGAAGCTTTTGTCACTCGTTCTAGAATGGAGCCAAGACCTTTGAGCAGGTTGTAGAAAGATTTTGCTAATATATTTATATGAAAAAATAATAATCACTCACCATTTAGTTACGACCAATAATTGCTCTTCAACTAAAGGAAAAGCTTGTGTTAGGAGTAGATAAAACTATAATGTAACGACCGGAAATCGAATCTTTTATACTTTATGCCGTTTATGCGACTGCTGTCGCGTTGATTTTCGACATTATTTTTTTTATTTCTCTGTCGTCGATAATCTTCCAAACTGCAAAAATCATGTAATTTTCACTAGTACATTAACCTTACTTTAAATCATAGTGCGAAATTTAAAAACCGATTACCACGTAGACGAATATTAGTGATCAAATAATTTTGGATTTTAATAAAATCACGGAATTTGATCACGCGAAGCTATTACACAAAAACCTAGCGGCCTATTGAAAATTTGCATAAAATAATGTAGGCTTTTAACGGCAATTTGTTTCTGGAATAACTTAAAAATTACCAACTAGTAAGTGTATGGAAGAAGTGTCGCGTGCTACAATTATAGTAAAATGAAAATTACTAAACAAGCATTACGTACACGATAAACTACTGTTTTTTAGTTAATTTTAATTGTTATTATTTTTTTCACGGAAAATTCTATTACAGTACAGCGATTTTGTAAATGTTTTAACCATAATGTCATGGTTCAATAAACTTTGCAGAATCAATGCAAATAATTTTTACCTGACTTCTTATTTTTACTTGCTTATATTTTTAAGTAATTGTATATCTGAGTTTTTTTTAAATAAAATACTTTAGGAAACTTTTATTCAAATTTCAATATTATGTTATTCTTTAAAAATATATACTTAAATAAATATATTCGAAAAAATTTGATTGTTTTACTAAAAACACTTATTTGTGAAGTATTTAAAAATAAACTTTACATGAAAAATTCTAAGAATTTTTGTACAAATATTTCATTTTACCTTAAATAGCCTTTAATTTGGAATAAACGAATTAAATCTGGTCAGCAACCATGATTTGGATCGGTGTGTCTACAGCGTAAGGGTTAGACATATTATAATGATTATGTAATTGGATGTATTCCCTTTGTTTAGGGAATCTAAGCTTGGCCGTGTGTCCCGTCAATGGAATTCATTACCGTCCCTCAATTAGGAGACTGAATAGCCACTGGGCATTGATATATCAGTGTCCATCAATCCAATTACAGCGCGACCATACATCAATCTCGCAGACAGAACAAATACGCTTGAATCGCATTCGATGAGATAGCGCACAGCGCTTTCATGTTCGTGCCAAAATTGCGTGTTTGCAAGCATTATGAATAGCTTTGCGAGCCGGTTTGCTGACCAGAACTTATTGCATGGTGTGTGTTGGCTTTAAAACCCGCTGTGTGCTGCGTGGGTTTTGATTTTGTGTTGATTGTACCTACATATCGTTTCTGGATGCTGGCTTCATAAATATTTACAGTAAATACTATCATACTACTATTATAAAGGCAAAAGTTTGTGAGTGTGTATGTTTGTTACTCTTTCACATAAAAACTACTGAATGGATTTTGATGAAACTTCATAATAATCTATACTAATATTATAAAGAGTTTGCAAATTGGTAAGTTTGTAAATGGGGCATATGTTGGGGCTAATTTTCAGAACTACTGATCCGATTCAAAAAATTCTTTCACCAGTAGAATGCTACACTCTCGGGGAGTGTCATAGGCCATATTTTATATTTGTATTATATATATTAGCCGAGTTATCACAGTTTTTGTCACGCGAGTCGGACCGTGAAATTTATTATATCGGCTTTATGCGCGTGCGCTGCCTTAGCTATTGGATATAATTGAAAACATTGTATGAAAACTTTATGTATCTTTAAAACTTCTTTTATATTTTGGCAAATATAGAACTTTTCATTAACGGGAGCGGAAAATGAGCATTTTTTATATGAAAGTCTGTCTTTAAAATTAGAAGGGTACGTAAGAGGTATGCACGCGGACGAAGTCGCGGGCGACTGCTAGTATAGCTTATATGTCAGAATAGCACATAGACTACATTTTATCCCAAAACTCACACAACAACGAGAATTACGCGGGCGAAACCGCAGGCGTCTAGTAAACAAGATAAAACATTGATTTTACTAGTCGACTAATCTGGCATCGGAAAAGTTAAAGTAAACAATTGTATTTAACATGTGTATTTGCAATGTGGCTGCAATACATACTTGAAAAATATATAATAATTATGTAGCAAGTTATCTATGTATATCTGCCGATGGATATAGGTCAGGAGACCTCTTTGACATTATGAGTCAATTAACCATCAGGAGTAAGATATTCAGTTGAACACTTAGCATTACTGTATGCTCAAGCTCACTGTTAATGGATTTTAGTGTACAACTCAGATACGAGAACTGATTGTAACTGGTAAAAATCGTAATGTCAAGTCACCTCCCTCCATCAGCTCTCTAAAACCGATTTGATTTCTAATCTGAGATTTTTTTATTGAGAAAGAATACAAAAAGAAACTAAAACTTAATTAACCTAATAACTATACAAATCATGCCCACGTGGAATGGTGGCAAAAATACTGGTTGGATAACCAAAACACGAGCTAACCCTTCTGTCACCAGTTGAGGCACTTTATTGTCTCAAATCTCGAGGTGAAATGTTACGAAAGTATTTTATCTAACATCTAATTATATCCAAAATTATATAAGCTTTCCTTCTTAAGAAGCAATAGGTAGGCACTTACATAAACTCATCCGAAAGGTTTGAACAAATACGCAATATTTTAAAATCCATTGGCCATTACAAATTTTAGGATACGAGGTAGGACAAAATCAACTCAAACAAAGGAATACTGTTAAAGAGTTTTTAAAGAACTTTTGGTAATATCGTTCAATTGTTTATTTATTTGCTCCTTTTTATCGAAACTGTACAAGTCGAGGAGGTCTGAATCATCGTTGATCAAAATGTAAAACTTTTCTAGGTCAATGGGAACTGGAAATATTGGAAAAGATACAAAATAAATCTGGGAAATATAACGTTGTATAATTAATATCTAAAGGCTGTCGCACACCTGGCGAGATGCATAGAGGAGTGTACGAGTGATAATTAACGAATCGCAGGCAGAATATAACGTTTGCATAGGTACACCTCTACTAGTCTTATAATTATGGTTGATAATGGTATACGCAGTGGAGTCCTGGGTTTGATTCACGACGAAGCCGATTGAGATTTTCTTAATTGGTCCTAGTCGGACTGATGTGAGGCTGTGGCAGAGGCAAGCACGTACTGCCAAGCGATTGAACACAGCGATGTCGCGCGGAAATCGAAAGGAGTGTGGATTTTCATTCTACTCCTTACAATTTAGCTCGCGTCCATGTTAGATTGCATAATCGCTTACCATCAAATGAGATTGCAGACAAGGATTAACTTGGTAACTTAGCGCAGTTTTCGTGTTAATTACAATTGAAGTAATGTCAATATTACTTTGACAGCGAAACTAAAGCTACTTGTACACAGTATACGTGATATTTTATGCAGATATGACTTGCCAACTATGTTCCGGCTCTAAAAGTAGTTATTTGATAACCTAGTGTCTTCTCAGCTGCAATTTTGTTTATGTTATTTATAAGCGAATGATCCTGGGTTCCCTGATCAGGTTGAGTTCTTCAATTTATATTGCTGAAACACACAATTACTTAATTGGGATATCAAATAAAAAGGTTTTCGTTAAATATTTTATTTGGAGTAAGTACTTTACGATAACATTATTCGATAGCAGTAAATTTTTAAAAACTTGGAAAATGAACAGGAGATCAAAATATATGAACATAAGATAGGGGCTTCTCCAAAGCATTCTCAAACGCTATAACACTTTCTGAGAACAAAGAAAGCCGTATAATTTTTGCATCGCCTCCGAAAACGATACGATAGAGAAACTCACGGAGAAACTTTTTATACATCCACCTTTATACCTTTTTGCTATATAACACACTGCTGCACAAAAGAGAACTCTATTCGCTAAATCGCAAAGCATACAGTCGTGAAGCGAGGGATACAGGTTAAAGTTTCCAAGAAAAACCAGCCCTCGTTTATAAGTTAGAAGCGTCAAAGCAATAAAACACTCTGGTTCGGATCGCGAAATCACTAACTAAAATACCTACTCGTATAAAGCTGTCTCGACGAAATTAACAAATAAATCGTTCGGCGTTGAAATTGTGCACGCCGAATAGATTTAGTTACGTAGGCGGTAGGCCTTACAGTGTTGCCTTATTGCTTACTAGTTTTTGCGAGCGGCTTCGTTTGATTTATTGTTGATTCTAGCGAGTTGCATTTATTATTTCTTTATACCTTGAATATTAAATATTGTTTAGATTTAAAATTCAAATTCGTTTAATTCACGTTGATTTAGTTTACTAGCTCTTTTATAACGGCATGTTAGACTATTGTGTAGTGATTATCAACGCAAAAATCTTGCCGTAGGATTTCCAAGGCAAGCAAGCCAAGCTTTCTTTAGAGCTTAAAAATTATACTTCAGATTGCAAAAATAGCAACAATGCAGAATTTATTTATTTATTTATCTGTAATCATAACATAATATAAATTGATCATAACATAACATTACAATTACTATTTTGTTTTTATGATTACTATTTTTGTTTTTATAATCAAATCAGAAAATATATATTACGTAAAGTTATGTGATCCCCACACTAGGATATCCAGTCTCGTGGTGATCACTTCTTACCAAAGTAAACTACATGCATAGTAGAACAAAACAGATAGTGTGTATGTAACAAACAAAGTTAAAGTTAATATTCCTTAAAATCAAATATCACATTCTTTAATCTAAGTTTATATATAATTCAATAATAATATATAATTCAATAAGAATAATAGTCGAGACCTTGGGGGCCATAATATACCAAATTCCCCATGGATCTGATGTTTGCTATAACATTTTAAAAGCGAATGTTTTTAAGTGGTTGGTTCAGTTTATAAAGTCCACGACGAGTTGTTATCTAGATTTTTATTGAACTATATATTTACTGCAAATCGGAAAATTTATTTAAGATCCTAGAACCATCAGAGGGTAGATACTGTACGGATTTTTTACACATAGATCAAGAAGAATTTGGATAAAAACAAAACTGTTAGAAATAAGTAACATCAAATAACTAAACTATGTAATTGGAATCCTCCGAGTTATGTTAACAGATAGTTTGTTTCTTTAACTGTGTTGATATATTCATTCTATATTTTTTAATCTGTTACCTTCTACTTCCGGTCCTTCTTGTAACTCGCAGTAACGTGTGCTTGATTAAATTAAAGTTTATTTCAGTATTAAATACATAAAGGCAGTTTTATTCTAACAGGTTATGGGCCCAGTAAGCCCAAAAGTAATAATAGAATCAGTGCAGTAATAAATAGTATCGTTAAAGAAAAATTAAAAAAAGATGGCTACTTCGAGTTCATTTCTAACTAGCGTCCCTAAGCTGAAGGGGCGTGAGAACTATCACGAGTGGGCGTTTGCAGCGGAGAATCTGCTCATCCTGGAGGGAATGGCTAATTGTACGAAGCAAGAGTACCCAGTATCAGCATCGGCAGCCGCAGATGATGCAAAAGCAAAAGCTAAGTTAATTTTAACGATTGATCCGTCATTGTATGTCCATATTAAGGACGCCTCAAGCACGAAAGATTTATGGAATAAACTAAAATCAATGTTTGATGACTCCGGATTTTCAAGGAGAATCACATTATTGCGAAATTTAATCTCAATAAGATTGGATGACTGCGATTGTATGACGCAATATATAACTAAAATAATGGAAACAGCGCAGAAATTGTCCGGTACAGGGTTTTCCGTTAACGAAGAGTGGATTGGCTGTTTAATGTTAGCAGGGCTACCAGAGAAATTTTTTCCGATGATTATGGCAATCGAACATTCCGGAATCGCCATTACGGGAGATGTAGTCAAATCTAAGTTAATCGACATAGCCAACGAGAGTAGCGTCGCCGGAAGTGCATTCTATAGCAAAAGTAAGAAACAATATGGCCGTCAACGAAACCTAAAGAATGTAACTGTCAGTAATGTCAACGAAATGTCAAATCGTCATGACGCCGCGGAATCGTCTTCAATGAAATTGGATAAAAGTAATATTGTATGCTACCGGTGCAAATCGCCCGGGCATTATAAATCTCAGTGCAAAAAGCTGCCATTTAAAAAGACAAATGCTTTTTCGGCAGTGTTCCTAAGTGGAAATTATAATAAACAGGACTACTATTTAGATAGTGGTGCGAGCGTTCATATGACAACAAATGTGAACATGGTGCAAAATGCGTCTTTTACACCAAGTACTAGAGAAATAATAACAGCAAACCAAAGTATTATGCCAGTATTGTGTTCGGGTGACGTCGAAATTATAACTGTCACACCAAAATGCAGATACGAAGTGATGTTAACAAATGTTCTATGTGTACCTAACCTCACTACGAACTTAATATCAGTTAGTCAACTTATTAAAAATGGCAACAGAGTGGAATTCAAAGAAAAAATATGCTATATTTACAATAAACTCAATAATTTAGTTGCCATAGCCAATGAAAAAGATGGTGTTTACAAATTAGCAGTAGAACATAAACAATGTTTATTTACATCAAGTTCAGCAGTCAGTAGTCAAGTTTGGCATAGAAGATTGGGTCATTTAAATATGAATGATCTCAATAAAATGAAAGATGGTGCTGTCACAGGAATTTCATACACAGACAAGATGGAAATCAACATGAATACCTGCTCAGTGTGTTGTGAAGGAAAACAATCTCGCTTACCATTTGGCAATTTGATGATTATACCCGTATGGTGTATGTTTATTTTTTAAAAGCTAAAAGTGAATCATTTAAGTATTTTAAAGAATACAAAGCGATGGCTGAAAACCAACAAAACCAAAAAATTAAAATTTTAAGGACAGATAATGGCTTAGAGTTTTGTAACAATGATTTTGATAACTATTTAAAGGATGCAGGCATTGTTCACCAAAAGACCAATGCATATACTCCTGAACAAAATGGTTTGAGTGAACGTATTAACAGAACCATTGTTGAGCGGGCTCGCTGTCTATTATTTGATGCAGGTCTAAATAAGAAGTTTTGGGCAGAGGCAATTAATACGGCAGTCTATCTTAGGAATAGGTCAGTTGCATCAGGATTAGATAATAGGACACCTTATGAGCTCTGGACGAATACAAAACCAGATTTAAGTCATATAAGAATATTTGGAAGTCAAGTAATGGTTCACGTGCCAAAAGAGAAAAGGCTAAAATGGGATACAAAGTCAATTAAGCAAATTTTAGTAAGTTTTGCTGATAATGTCAAAGGTTATCGAGTCTATGACCCCATTAAGAGATGTGTTACTAATAGTAGAGATGTAATTATACACGAGAACTCGCAAAGTGCACAGGATACAAGTATAACAGTTCCAGTTGGGGATATTATATGTCCGATTAAAACTGATCAGACAGAAGATATAAGCGGATAGCCTCAGGAGTGTGATGAAAAAGTAGAAGGTACTTCAGAAGGATATGATCTTCTGGAAAAAGAAAAAAGACATGATGTTGAGAAACGTATGAGAAAAATCCCAGAGCGCTATGGTTACTCAAACCTAGCTGCAACATCAAATCTGTTAACCACCAGTGACCCCATTAGTGTTCAGGAAGTATTAAATAGTCCTGACAGAGAGCAATGGATTGGTGCAATGAAGGAGGAGTTACAGGCATTTGAGGAAAATGATGCGTGGGTGCCTGTAGATAAATTACCCAGTGATAAAACACTAGTGAAGTGTAAGTGGGTGTTTAAAAGGAAGCTTAATAGTGATAACAGTGTGCGATATAGAGCTCGTTTAGTGGCGAAAGGCTTCACACAGAGGCCAGGTATTGATTATGATGAAACTTTTTCCCCTGTGGTCCGACACTCTACCCTAAAATTGTTATTTGCTTTGTCTGTGCAATTAAATTTAGAAATCACTCATTTAGATGTGAAAACAGCTTTTTTAAATGGCTATCTCAAAGAGGATATCTATATGGTTCAACCAGACATAAATGGTGATAAAAAAGGGAATATTGTGAAATTAAATAAAGCAATTTATGGGTTGAAACAGTCCTCTAGAGCTTGGTATGAGAGAGTAGAGCAATGTTTATGTGAATTGGGGTTTACAAAAAGTAAATTAGAGCCATGTATTTTCACAAAAATGAATGATAAATTTAAGATTGTTATTGCATTATATGTAGATGATTTTTTTATTTATTCTAATAACAAACTAGAGACAGAGAACTTAATTTCTGTATTGTGTTCTAACTTTAAGATAAAAAATTTAGGACAGATTCAACAATGTTTAGGTATGAGAGTTAAAACTGATAAAAGTTCTATTTCTTTAGATCAGGAACAATATGTAGAGCAGTTGTTGGAAAGATTTAATATGGTTAATTGTAAAGATGCTAGTACACCAATGGAATGTAAGTTAAATATTGATAAATCAGACAGTTGTGACAATAGTATTCCATATCAACAATTAATAGGAAGTCTCATGTATTTATCTGTACTTACTAGACCAGATATAACTTATTGTGTTAGTTTTCTTAGTCAATTTAATAAATGTCATACTGATGTTCATTGGAATTATGCAAAAAGAGTACTTAGATACTTAAAGAAAACTAAAAACTATTGTTTAAAATATGTTAAGGAAAAAGTTGATCTTGTTGGGTATGTTGATGCTGATTGGGCAAGTAATATTATAGATCGCAAATCTTATACTGGCTATTGTTTTGTGATGTCAGGTTCAGCTATTTCCTGGGAAAGTAGAAAGCAAAGAACTGTAGCTTTATCAAGTATGGAGGCTGAATATATGTCTATAGCAGAGGCATGCAAAGAGGCTATGTATTTAAGATCTTTGTTATTTGAATTAACTGGAAATGTATCTTCTATAACTTTGTATAATGATAGCCAGAGTGCACAAAAATTGGTGGCAAATAATCATTCACATCATAGAAAAAGTAAACACATTGACATAAAATATCATTTTATTAAGAATGCAGTTTGTGATAAAATTATTAACTTAGAGTATTTGCCAACAAGTGCAATGCTTGCTGATTTTCTTACAAAAACTTTAAGTATTGAGAAACACTATAAATGTATGGAGGGTTTAGGTCTTCATCAGATTTGAATTGATTGTTTAAACATATTTATTCCTTTCATTTGCTTATATTTGGAGTTTAGTTTATTTGCTGTAGTTGGGGTGTTAGAAATAAGTAACATCAAATAACTAAACTATGTAATTGGAATCCTCCGAGTTATGTTAACAGATAGTTTGTTTCTTTAACTGTGTTGATATATTCATTCTATATTTTTTAATCTGTTACCTTCTACTTCCGGTCCTTCTTGTAACTCGCAGTAACGTGTGCTTGATTAAATTAAAGTTTATTTCAGTATTAAATACATAAAGGCAGTTTTATTCTAACAAAAACATTAATACCTTAGAATTTATTTATTTTACTATTTTCGAATAAAAAACCGACGAATGATCTAACAAAAAATAGTCCATTGCGAAGTCATAAAAGAATATTGTTGAGTCAAAATATCTTAAAGACGTTTCGATGGGAAACGTCTGTACGTCAAGGATTTTCGCGGAACTGGACCTTTGGATTCGTCGGCTTTCGCAGAAAACACCAAATAAAATAAACTAAGTTTATCTTGAACATTCACAAAGAAATTCTTGCTTTCATTCGATTCGAGGATTTGTGTCATCAAGGAGTCAAGTTAATAAATTAAAAAGGTCTCGCAGGTGTTCCTTTATTCATTTCTAGGTAGAATTTTGGTCATCGATATACGTCACAAGGTGGTTACAACTAAGCCATAGGCAGGATACGGGCTAGCAACAAAGCTTGTCCTGCCTTTGACGCTTAATATCCCTCGGTAAACCATAAATCGAATCCATAACTCCCTATTACGCAGTACGGAGGCAACGAGCGCACCGCATCGGAAAACGTGTCGTAAATACCTATTGCCCGGTATTGGTCAGGTTTCAAAGCTACTGCAGTTCTTATAACAACTTGTAAGAGGTTATTACAAAAATATTAATGGCTATTTGATACCATTGATATAAAAAAATCAAAGATCAGTACAGATTTTATTTTTCTATTACCTGACAACAAGCATTCGAAGTTAAGGAAATCATGATTCGAAGATAATGAAAAATAAAAATATTTGTAAGATGTTTGTCTGGTTGGGTCTGAAGCTCGTTACTATAGTACCAGCAAAGATATGCCACCAAGTGTCTAGTACAGCAAACTTGTACAAGTCACCTCATTGCCCAAAACCATAATTATTATACTTTATCGTCACTTGAATAATTTAATTTTGTACAAAATCAGGCTTCAGTTCGCAGTCATGTGAGTGGGAGTAGGCAAAGCAGGCCCATCCATGCCTACGGCGCCTACGCCTCATAATTACAGGAGCCTCGTGTGAAGTGCACCGTGGGCGACTCAATGAAGTTTTTTTTTATGTTAGATAGGTTTGCGCTTGACTACAATTACGCCTGATGGAAAGCAGTGATGTTGTCAAAGATGGAACGCGTTTACCTAGAAGATGCCTATTCACTCTTGCCTTGAAGATGTTTAGATTGTATGTAGTAGGAAACACTGACGCTGGGAGGGCATTCCACACTTTTGCCGTACATATTAGGAACGTTGATGCAAAAGTTTGGTGCGAGTAGCTTGGATGTCCACCACGTAAGGGTGCCAGTGTTCTCGACGTCTAGCTGTTATGTGGTAGAAAGGGGAGGGAGGAACAAGATTATGTAGTTCATTCGTACGCTCTCCGAAGTATATTCGGTAAACAAGCAAGATTGCGACGGTGCTGCAAAGATTGCAGTTTAGTCTGCGTTATCGATTCATCACCAAAATTATCCTTCTAGCTCAGCGATCTATCGAGTCCAATGTGGCGAGCTGATATTTAGCAGAACCATTCCACAGGTGACTGCAGTACTCCATACAAGTTCTGACCTGAACCTTGTAAAGGGTAAGGAGTTGTTCAGCTGTGAAGTACCGCTTAACCTTATTAAGGATTCCTAGTTTTTTGGCTGCAATTTTAGCTTTGGACTCGATGCACTTCCCAAAATGGAGATTGGATGAGATGGACCCAAGTTTTCAATGTGATCGCTAGTTGGGATAGATATATTTCGGAAAGTAGGAGCCTGTGTCTTGGTTGCGTTAAACTGTACCAAATTAGTGTCACATCATTCGGACACCATCACCAGGCTCAAGTTCACGCGATCCACCAATGTCTCTCTGAGCTCAAAGATCTCAGCACCACTGGCTCTGGAACTGGACATGTATCTCTCTGACACTGTACTATCGCCTGCATACCAAAAAATACCAGGATTAAGCAGATCGTTAATGTGTAATGGAAATCGAGTAGCGGAGATAACAGATCCCTGAGGTACGCCGGCATTGATATCATTAAGTCAGACGAGGAGCCGTCAACGAAAAGACCGTTCCCTCCAAAAATCAGATATCCAGTTGCAGAAGCCAGCGGGAATTCCGTACACTGGGAGTTTGCTGAGAAGACTGGCGTGTCAAACTCGATCAAAAGTCTTTGTGATGTCAAGGGATACGGCGAGTGTCTCTCCTTGTTTCTCAATGGCTTCACCCCAAGTATGCGTAGCAAACACTAGAAGGTCACGGGTAGACAGGTTCTTACGAACACCGTATTTCTGGTCAGATAAAAGGTAATTTTCTTCTAGGGCGAGGAGCTTGCCATTAATCACACGTTCCATGGTTTTGCAGAGTATGGACGTGATGGCTATTGGTTTGTAATTGGTCGGGTCAGCACGGCTTCCCTTTTTTGGTACTGGTTGTACGTTTGCAACTTTCCACGAATGCAGTGAGCGCCGGCCCGGCTCCCGAACCTATTAAATCTTTGCAAATTACAAAGTATAGTTCACAGTGAGTAGTTGAAGGCATAGTTTCGAACGCGATGCGCGATTCGCGTGAACTATGATGACTCACTGTATTCTTAATACATATTTTATTTAAGGTAAAAAAGTATTGTTTAATCTGACGCTTAGTATACTAGTGACTACTAATTGGCGTTGTAACTCCATGATTAAGATTACACGAGAAATGAGTATTGAATCCTCAATGAATTTACTAATACGCTTTTTAATTCCACTTTAATTTTCTGTCGCCTTCTAGCACAATATTAATTGTAAAATAGTGGAAACTTAACCGTTACGAGTAAAGATTCAGTAATTGGTGTTTATGATACTAAGGTAAATTTAAAAAATACTTATGCCATTTTCTTAAACAATATCTAAAACTTAATTATATGTGAGTGATTTTATGATGTCACTTATGGACCGGAATGTTTTTCCTGTTTGATTGATTAAAAAATATTCATAAATTCATTGTTTTTTCTTTTTATAAATAACAATTGGAAGTAAGTATGTAAAATAGGAGGGTTACGTACGATATGCTAAAAAATTACTATGCTATTGGAAATTTGGGATAAAATAAAGCCTATAATGTGTATATATTGTGTCAATTGCCTTTGTTCTGTCTATCTGTAGGTTAAGTGCAAGTTTTCACCGAGCGACTGCGTAAAAACTGAACCACTCGATTATATCGCGAAAAAAAGCGTTTACTCTCACTATAACTAGATGGTGCTACTCCAATTCCATATAAAATTTGCGTTTACTGTTCTCGATATCGACGCGGTAAAATCTTACACTAGGCACACTGATGTGTGTTAACTATACATCAAAACGAGTTTTTTGTATCTATATCAATAAAAATAAATGAATAAATTAAAATGTTTGTTGTTATTTCAAGTTAACAGCTTTTACACTATATGCATAAAATTGTTTTTTTTTAATTGCTACATGTATTTCTGTGTGTCTGTGCTTTCTCACTGAAACTATTACGCAGATTGTAAGAAATCTCTTTGTATACGACAGCCAGATTCATGATATAGACTAATTTGTGTAGCTACTAATATTCTCACTGGAACGGGAGCGGGTTAAACCGCAACCATCCGTCAGTTTTAATAACTTAGTTAAATAAATACGTTAAAATTAAAAATACATTTAAACTGATTTAATTTTCGCAGAAGCGTTTTATTTTTAATTAATTCTAGTGATGTTCACCGATGTGGAATATTTATTACAAACGAAATTTCCAATAAAACAACATCATTTACCGCAACGTGTTTATATTTCACTGCATTATTTTAATACCGTGAAGTTAATTGTGAAATACCTCATAATGCCGATAAAATTGAATTTTAAACCAAACAATTTATCGATAGAATCGGAATACCTGTTGACCGCCGTAATTGCTTTTGTATGATAGACTAAAACTGTGCCGGTTTAAAATCTAAACATCACCTTTATCAGCCCACTATTGGTCCACTTCAAACCTAAGCCTTTATTTTTAAGAGCAACTTTTGAAGAAGAAGAAGAAGATAATCTTTATTGCACACATAATACATAGACAAACACACCGTAAAAAAATAAAAATAAAACAACAAACATGAATGCATGCAAAGGCGGCCTTATTGCTTGGAGCAATCTCTTACAGGCAACCCTTGATGATAGGAACTGTGAAGTGAAAGCGGAAATGGTGCAAGACAGAATATATAGATTTTGATAAATAATATATATTCACACAAACATAAATACATAATACATAAAACACTACATAAAAATATATAATATATACATATATTATACTAAATATTTAACGATAGATATTGAGTTTCTTTGTCGGAAAATTTGCTTTCCAAACCGGTGATAGAATCACTACTAGTACTTTAAATTTTCAAAAATGCTCTACTAGAAATACATGAATTTGAATTTATAGCTACATAATGTTATATCAATAATACATAACATGATGCTTGCTAACAAAATTAATATGCGGCAAACTATGTTAGATATTGGTTTTATTGGAAAACTGTGTCAGAACTCAGTAATCAGTAGTTTGATTAAAATGTGGTTGGAACTTCGCACAACTTGGATGCTTAAGGAAACTTGGTGGAATACCTATATCGCTTATTAAAG
The DNA here is from genome assembly GCA_034621355.1 of Mycalesis mineus. Lineage (NCBI taxonomy): Eukaryota > Metazoa > Arthropoda > Insecta > Lepidoptera > Nymphalidae > Mycalesis > Mycalesis mineus. The sequence continues at coordinate 2,894,897 of CM067896.1, forward strand.
TTGGGCGAATATTGCATTAAAGCAAAAATAGCCTTACGTAAGTAGGTAAGGCTATTACTAGTACTTTATAAAATAGTAGGTACTATATACAGGGTTACAGGTTAAGTCGACCTAAATCCTTTAAGAGGTGGTAGTTTCCATCATTCCTGACTGATTTGACTATGGGACCCTATACCCCAAACTTAACCGTTCTCAAGTTATAGGACTTTTTGTCTTTGTCCCCTACAAAAGTTTTTTGTGTTTTGTACCTCTAATGTTTTTGTTTTTGTACATTTTGTGTAGCAGATTAGTTGCTTCATTATTTTAAATACAACAACTGTATACCCTGTATATCTATACTATATCTTTATATCTACATATTATAATGTTAATGGACATTATATATGGTATACTTGAGCTTTTTCTTTAGTACAAGTTAGCATTTGACTGCAATCACCCCTGGTGGTGAGTGATGATGCAATATAAGGTGGAAACGGGCTAACTTGCAAGTTGTACGACGAAATTCACACCCCTTTCGATTTCTGAAATTGCTTGGCGATACGTCTTTGTTCAGATGTGATTGCAGCCAAGGGCTAACTTGTTTGTAATAAGTAAAATAGAAAAAAATTGGTAGATACATTTACATTATTTCTAAAGAAAATTCAAGTAAAACTGTTTAATAAGCTTTAACTTACAGAAAATAGTATTACTGGGACACTTCTGTTACTTATACCACAAAATAAAGACACTCTAAGGCCTTATAAAACTTTCCTTCTTAGAAGTTTAAGTAACAAAGTGGAAGATCACGGAGTGCCTAAATTCATCAAGTAGCGCGTTTAGTAGAAGATACTGCGATCATGTTGGATATGAATTTAAGACGTAACAATATAGAAAACCATAGATTATACACAGCGGTTATGAAAAATAATTGTATCCTTTTACTTAATCTATAATTTATTTATATTATAATCTTTTTCAAATTTTTACCAATGCTTATAAAATATATAAAAAAACACAATTAAAATTTTTTAAAAATCCACGTGCTGCAGGGCTCGAGTGCCCAAGCAACCAGTGGTTAGGGCTCCAGAGTGAGGAACCTCCTCACAATACGTGTCGTCTCAAGATTTACCGCCTTCTGTATCGGACCTTTAATCTAACAACTAAGCGAACGCTTCTTAAGATGCTGGTCAAAGCTTTTCGCTATAATACCGTTGACTGAAACGTCTATAAGAACAATAATTGTTGATTCAATATTTCACATGGCGGTGATCTCATGAGCAAGTTTTCTTTTTTATCGACTACAAGTTGGCGCTTGACTGCTATCACACCAGATGTTAAGTGATGATGCAATCTAGGAATCTAAGATGGAAGCGGGCTAACTTGTTAGGTAAATATGTAAAATTTTTATAGTGTTTAATCTAGAAGATACATTCATGGAACGAATTTGGAACGGGAAGGCAAGAATACACCACAATCACCAATCGCTGAACCAATTTTAAAGAATCGCTCTAAATAGAAATCACCACGAATGCACTCAAAGTGCTGCAATATTGGAGCAATGACGACGGGTAGTGGAGCTTGTTGGAAGTCCTCCTAATGTGACGACCACTACCGCTATAAGAGTAGGACGACGAAGATGAATTAGAATTAAAATTGTATGGGCGAAGATAGTTGAAGTATTTAAATTAAAAAGGCAATTGTAATTATGTTTTTATCTATAAAAGTCAATAGCTGAGTTTATTTCTGATTCATCATGGAAGATGCTATAATATTTGTATCACAAATCCACTGAAATCCATATACTTAACCTTTTTTTATTAGTTGTTTTAATTGTACGAGTTTTTGGTTACTTCATTTAATTTATTTTTTTAACTTAGTTGTTTTAACATTTCAATAATTTATTTATAGAGCTATTATTATATAATTTGTTTATAGATATTTTTTAGGAACACGGTCGCAAACAAAACTTTAGATGCAGTGTTGCGCTGTAAAAGAAAAGTTTTGAAAGCAGCTCAAAAGAGAAAACAGTAAACAACTTTAAGGTACTCGACTATTTGGAGAACAAACGACATCGTGTGTTTAGAGTTACGCTCTATACAATTTGTTGCTATAGAAATTTTTACACAACTCCACTGACTTCCTTATACTTAACCTAATTGTGTTGTTTGTTTTGAATCCTACGAGTGCTTTTGGTTACTTTTCATTTAATTTATTTTTTTATGTTCAGTTGTTTTATTCGATTTCATAATTTATTTATAGAGCTATTATTATATAATTTGTTTATAGTTATTTTTACTAAGAACTATAAGTCGATCGCATAGGTAATGATTGATGTTCATCATTATTACTTAATAAGTCTTGGTGAAATCTTGTAAAACTTAAAAATGTATGTTTCAGTACTTTTTATCACAACATATTATAGTATTAAAAATAAAGTATCATTAGGCACTCTTTACTATAAGGAGGAGTTCAGAAATGGCCATTAGACCAAATTCTGTCCGCTCTCATGCAAAGCAACGACCAACTTCCGTGTGAAAACTCCGAAAGTGAAGAAGCGGGCCATAAAAGTTAAACTGACGCACAGTCAACGAGTGGAAATGGAATCTTCGAAGAGCAAAGCAGTACTGAACAACCAGTCATCTGAAAGTGATATATCGTGACCATAACGTTGATATGGGTCAGGGCTGTTTGTAACTTACTTTTATATCATTTTATGTTCATAAATTATAAGATAAACTAACTGTTGATTTTCTACTAAGAAATCGATTAATAATTACAATAAAAAGCAAGTTTTCGTTTGAAAGAGTAAATGTTATGAATTTTATAGCTTTGTTTTTTTTTAATAAAAATATAAAAAAATATCTGCAGTATTTATTATTCTAATATATGTGCTTATATAATAACATACAAATCATTGAAATAAACTTTTAAACCTAGACCTACAGGTAATTCAAATACATGCGTCAATTTTACGCTCATGCGTATTTTACGGTACGCACGTAGTACGGAAAAGATAAAAGATGTCTTTTCCGTACTATAAAATGTGATTATCTTTCTAGGGTTTAGGCTGAAGATGATGTTCTAGGATTTATTTTTTCATTCTTCTATGAAATTTTATCACATTCCAAGCCCGGAGTCTGGTAATTGATGGAGTTATACCCCCGTGCTTCGGAGAGCACGTTAAGCTGTCGATCTTGGTCAATATCATTAACAACGTAAATAAAACATTATCACCGTAAGCCCGCCAACTCGCAGCAACTTGGAGCAGCGTGGTGAGTATACGCTCCATATCCCCTCTTCTATAAAGATGGAGGTCTAGCCATGAGAGGGAGAACGGTTAAAAGGCTGATGATGAATTACCTGAGTAGGTCCGAACCAATCCTGGAACCAATCATGAACTTCAACTACTATTACCATAGTTGTATTAACATCGCGTTATAAACAACAACTTGTATTAAATTCATGTAAGTCACGTTAACAATTTCAGTACTTATTACTCACAATTAAAGTTTTTAAAACACATAATAGCTGTATAAAAGGGGCCCAGGTGACAAGTTAGAGTCCGTGCGATAGATATTTATGGCTTATTACCGACTATAAATTCGTATTTACGGTGCCTAATGCCCGCTCAATGGTTATTTTACATAGGATGCAACGTAAATGAGTTTGTCATCGACCTCAATATTCGATAGCATCGCGTTGGTTAAAAAATAGTGCATTACTGCTCGTTAATAATATTTTATGATATGTGTTTTAGTTATTTTGGATTTGTGTTTAATCTGATTTATTATTTTTTGAATTTATCTATGTAAGCTTTATCTATTTGTATGGTCCACTACGGGGCATGTCTTATTTTTACGAGAGAGGATTCATGGAGTTTAAACCCATCACACAAGTCTACAATACTTTGCAAGCCAAAGTGGTGCTATGTTACTTTTCTTTTCTTTTTTTTCTTTTCAGAAAAGAAAGCCTATTAAATTATCTATTAAATTTCTGGTACCGATCATTATTATTATCGTTCGGTACAGAACACGCAGCTGGCGGAGAAATGGATAGATGATATAAAGAAGTGGACCAGCTACAAGAAGCTTAAATCTGTTTCGCAGGACCGGAAGAATTATCTCCACATGACTGCTAAATTTCATTTTGAAGAAAGCACCTGATGATAATGATGATCAGACGAAATAAATCATCACTCTAAGCTTAGTCGTACTCGTACTGGAGCTGCATTGAGTATCTGAGCACCGTATTTCGTCACCTAAGATAAAAAAGCTGAGAGAAAATAAATTATCTTTATTATAAATTAAATTCCTTGTAACATTCACGAATTTATTACAAACAATTATAATAACTAAACTGATAACAATTGGAGTAAAAGAATTCGTGTTATTTCGTATTTCAAGTAGGTACTATTATTTCAATTTTAAGAGAAATCCCGCTCAACAATATTACTTTTGTAATAGGAGAATTTCTCGTTTACTCGTTTCGGCTCACGCAATTAGAAGTAATTACGTAAAATTTGCCAAAACAATAATTTTGTAATCATTTGAAAGTATTAAATAACGTTTGAATAAAACAAAAATTTTCTAGCAATAAACGACGTAAAAACTCGTATGTGAAATGTAATCTAAATAAAATTACCCTTTGTTTCGCAAACATTTCGAAGCAATTACGTGTAAATGACCCCGCATTTAGGGTTAGAATTAAAGCGTCAGGTTCTTCTGTCACGGGTCAGCGGAGGGTTACACTTGGGACTTTTAGTTTTACGACTTTTCATCCTGTCGTTCCCCGGCGTACTCTTTTGGGTATTCTGTGAAAGACTAGCTTCTGTAAAAAGACTGATTGACTAGAAATAAAAGACGGAGATTATTTTTTGTTTGGTACATGTAACACAAAAAAGCCTGGAAGAGATCACTTTTAGTGATAAGCTTGCTCTTTGCTTTTACTCATAGCTCTTAATATATTTTCCCTCATTTTTATGGATAATACAATAAGGATATTGAAATAAATAAATAAAATATAATCCAAATAAAGTTAACCTTTGTTTCGTAAATGTAACGTTAAACGTAAAAATGTAACGTCAATCCAAAAGCCACTACCAGGCATTTTAATTGCGTTATTCTGTAACAGACTATCTAGTTGATTCATTCAAATTGATTCATAATTATATCAAATCTTAATAAAATAACCATATTTTACACAGCTAACAGTGAACTCCAAATCGCTAAATCAGTTCAATAGATTTTTTTACTGTATTGCAAGGACCAATAAATGCAATTAATAAATTTGTCGCAAATATGTGCTTTTAACTTGTATTACACGGATCAATAAATACATGAAAAAAAATTGTCGTTCGACAAATCGCAAATATGTACTACGACTGAAGCGCCCAGTCTATTACGCGACGTCGGATTTTTTCTAACTACGTAGGTACATTTTAGATCTCAAACAAAACACATTACAGGGCTTAAATTTTAATTATGCCGTGCCTTTTTGGTTGAGAGAATCCAAAACCAACCGTAGCGGGGTGTTCAACCCTTAAATAGCTGGCGCGATAAGTGCTTTTCGCTTTGTAAATTCACTTGTTTGCCTATGTCACGCTGCTTTATATAGAATTTTGTAGTTATTAGTTAACTATTTATATTAAATTCTATGACAACTGTGTGTTTAGTTTGTGATAAGGTGTAATAAGGTACTTTGAAATTTGATTTTCAAATTGATTCAATTCGATTGAATGCCCACCCTGCATATTATGACGTCCTATTAACACTAAACTTACATCATGTTAGAATATAATAACCACAAGAATACTTAAATGTAAATACATACATACATAAACATCACGCCTTGTTCCCATAGGGGTAGGCAGAGACCACACCCCTCCGTTTGCCACGGTCCTTGCATACTTCCTTAGCTTCTTCCACTCTCATTAATCCTTTCATACAAGTTCGTCGGTTTAGGGTACTCTTGACGTGGCCATTATTTAAAATGTCCTGAATTTGGTCCAGGAACATTCGCCTAGGCCTTCCCCTTCCAACATTTCCATTCACCCTCGCCTTGTAAATCTCTTTTGTTAATCTTCTTTCATCCATTCTCTCTACATGTCCAAACCATCTAAGCATCCCTTTCTCAATTTTAGTCACTACATCCTCTTTTACACCACACTTTTCTCTTATCACACTATTTTTAACTCTGTCACACAATTTTAAATGTAAAAATAATAGTATTTACCAGCAATACCTACACGCGTCCGTATAGTAGGTGTAAGCATCGAAATTAGTTTGCCAAAGAATCAGATTTATGTGAGAAATTGTTTCAAAACTAATATTGAGTTGCCGAGCGAACTATAAATAAAGCTTCCTGCTGATATAAAAAATGAGGAGCAGTTTGTACGAAGTGGAAGTAGGTAATACGGTTTATGTACTTGTTTTATGACATACTAAAGGACGCCCGCGGTTTCACCCGCACAGTTCTCGGTCCCATGGTAATTTCGGGATAAAATGTTATGAAAATAATGTACTGTGCAGTTTCATCCATTCAGCAGTTTTTGCGTAAAAAAGTAACAAACATCCATTCATCAATACAAACTTTTGCCTTTATAATATTAGTAAGAATCTGGCACAGTTGTTAATGTAATGTTCTTAAAAAGAGAGGACATTAAATTGACAGTTTATATATTGTAAATTAACTTAAGTCTGATTTCGTTGGTGATGTACGTTCCGGCACTAAACCGTTTGGTTTAGTAGTTAGAAATTAAATTGACTTAACGTTAGGTGAGATCGCCGTCGAACGTTAAAATTTTCATTATAAAGCTATACTAAAAGACGCCCGCGATATGGTACCACTTGCTATCTTTAGAAATTTCGTCACTCCGTCTATAAAACAAATATTTATCGAAATAAGTTAGGAAATAAAAATATAAAATTCTAAATTAACCCGAGCTGGAAATTTAATAAACTCGTCTAACATAACCATTTCCCATCCTATAACCAATAGTATAACGTTTACTAAGTACAACAATAGAAAGTCCAGTCAAGGCAGACCTGAATTTTAGAGGCCTTGAAGCTTCTAACAAATAACATTGTCTGGAATAGAGGAACACTCATGGTATTCTCCACAAAGGAAGCTCTACATACTAATTGCACTAGACAGGCTGTCAAAAAAAGTTGACGGCAAAAGTACAATACAACGTACTTCATCCCTAACAAGATTAATTTCTGTACAAGATGGGGCTGGATTCCGTAAAAACGGAGCACGCTGCCTGAAGGATTAATTTCGTGTAGGTCGACCTTTGTAGGCTTTACTCGACCAAATCCCTACCTCTCTACTCACTGGCCGCTAATTTGACCCTTGTCTAATCACATACATCCCTTATTATTATTGTAAAACTAGAGTACCTTCCTGGCTTGGTAGACTTAAGTTAGAGTTGGTCGGTACTTTGTTTGTATAACTCATGTGTTTAGTGTAATTTTCAATACGAACTGCTAAAATTTGGAAAGTCAAGTCTTTTAATGCGTTACTCTACCACCGGTTAAGATAGATAGAAAGAATGAATGTTACTATTTTATAACATATAAATTAAAGAAGTTGTCTTGTGTGCAGAAGAAAAACAGAGCAGATTGCTTTCATAGAACTCTGTTGTTTCATACCGTCTGTTGTTGTAGTCTGTGGTCAGCTACGAACTTGTACCTTTATGGTCTAGTTCATTTGCACACAGTATTCTAGACTGCCTCGTTGGTCTAGTGGTTAGCCTATCTGACTTCGATCACGAGGTGCTGGGTTCGAATCCAGGGTCGGGTCACGGAATATTTCTGAGTTTTTCATTCTTCTATGAAATTCTCAGTACATTCCAAGCCCGGAGTCGGGAAGTTAGTGTTGTTACACCCCTGTGCCTCGGAGAGCACGTTAAGCCGTCGGTCCCGGTCACTGTCATCAACATCTGATAGTGATCGTTAAAAAATGAAACATTATCACCCTAAGCCCGTCAACCCGCATTGGAGCAGCGTGGTGCGTCTACGTTCTATATCTCCTCTCCTATAAGGAGAAAGGCCCTATGGTGGGCTGTTAATATGCTGATAATGATGATGATGAGGATGATTCTAGTTTTACATTGTAAGATATTTATCATCTTGGCCAGACCAAAACGCTATTCCACAAAGACAAGAATTAAGTTAGACTGTATTACTTTGTTTAACTGTAAAGAGTCTCTGAAGTAGGTAAGTCATTCCGCTTTCAAGAAATGACCTTAAACCTATATTTTGACTTGTGGTTTTGTGCGAAGTCATTTCCACGGCTCATTGTCCAGGTTATATAACCTAGGAGGAGGGGTCCGACATAACTTGCTTGTTCCCTATGTGCAGGCGGGAATCCATGAAAATTTACCCACGTAAAAAAATAAATAAAACGTAAACCTATATTTTCCGTCTTTATTTCAGTAACGTATCCAAACATTCTGAATAATAAAGTAACGTAATGGCACCTCCAAGACCGTTCTTAGCGCAAATAAATGTCATTATTAGGTATTTTTACGTATTCACGATGAGCTTGTTATAAAAGTATCAACTTCGATATAGGGAGTCTACAGCGTAATGCTTTCAACGTTTCTCCATTGTTTGCACTGTAAAACACCGACTTGAAAATACACTCGACGTTTGTACACACGGTGAGTTTATACTGGTGGAGGTGTAATGGCTCTTTTATTAGATACTTTTAATGTTTATAATGCCTTGTTTTGTTTACTAATGTGTGCAATAACTTAATACGATGTAGGAAGGAATAGGAAACAAGGAAGATGGAATATAGTATTTTATATATTATAAGGAATATTTGAATGTTTTTTAGTTTATTTACTTACTATAGTAAGCCTATTTTAATGGCCAACTACAGAGTTACGTCTCTATCCTCATAGAAGATCAGAATAAAAAAAACTCGATGCTTTAATGCAGGTTTGTGGGCTGTAATTGCAGGTAATAATTATTGGATAAGGTAACAATGATTACCAAACGTAAATATTATGAATACGTGTTCTTTTTTGATATATACATCCCTAAAGACCATGTATTCAAAGTGAATAAATATTATGACCTTACTAATGAACTAACCAAAAATGGCTATGTGGTTAGTTTATACGCGGTAGAAGTGGGTGCGAGGGGTATACCAGCGAAGTCTCTCTACAACCTGCTAAAAGACCTTGACCTTACTAGAAGTGCAATAAGCTCCATATTGGAACGAGTGTCCAAAGCTGCTCTAGTAGGGTCCTTCCGAATTTGGCTGGGCAGGGAGAATAACTTGAACAGAGGTGGTGAGTGTTGACGCGCGTCTCTAAGGGTACCCTTAAACCTCGTATCACAAGTCTCGGGCTCTGTTCGGAGTTTTTCTCTCAGCCACGCGATGGACCCGGCACCCGCACGGTGAATCCATGGAATGCTAAGATATTCGTCTCTTATATTATGTTGAAGTTTCAACAAAATCCGCAAAAGCGTGAAAGAGTAAGAACATTCATCCATCCAGAAAAACAAAATTTCGCTTTATAATATTAGTAACTATGACCAACAGCATTCCATGATCTTCGAGTCATCGGAGTGTATCTCATTAAGGTCCTGATTACTAAAAACTTCTTAGAAAAAGAAAATCTCAATGTTTCATAACATGACCAACATAATCAAACCCAAGTACTCCTATTGTGATGTCACCTAAATTAATCACTGGATTTACAAGTCAGTTAAGTACTACGGAAATTCACATTTTACATAATAATTGTATTAAACCATACAAAGTAAGGTCCCTAGTTCCGCTTTGAGGAAGCCAATCAAATCTAAAACTAGGGTGTAGCCAGCGCTCACATACAGTCAACAAAACTCATATTTGAAAGTAGGTCATCGTCGTAGAGGACTTATTGTACATACAATACATTGTGTTGGGCTGTTTTATATTCATAATTATAATATTTCCACATTTTATCACGTTCACAATCCCCGGACAAAGTTATCTGACCAACCCTCAAGCCTTAATAGGTAAATATAATGAGTGTATATTGGGCTCACGGACTCACGAGAAAAACAAATGCTAGTCTATGTTGGTCTCATCTTTGAATGTGTATTTTATATTAAAGATGATACTGACCGAGTTCTGAACGAGTTCTCTTAGACATAGTGTGACATTATCAAATTTCTGAAAAGGAATTAACCCTTCGTCAACTATCGTCCAAGACTAGGTTTTGTTGGTGTAAAATGGTAAGATGATAAAAATCCACAATTTATTCAAGATGGCAAAACTTATTGCTTCTATCTGTCGACAAAAATAAACTAAAAGACGACACAATGACGACAAATATTCGTTATAATGGGAACAGTTAGAGATGACTCGTACAACGGTAAATTAACCGTAACAACATAGTGCGAACGCGCCCTAATAAGGAATAGAAAGTAAAATATTTGTCCTTCATTCGTATCACATGAATAATATTCCCCATTGCAGCCACATGTACATGTAAATAGCCATAAAGTACGCGGAATTGAATAAAATATTCCTAACAAACACATTCCAAAGGCTTGGAAATATTTTCTAAAAACTCTTTTATTTACTGTAATCTAATAAATTATAAAATTTTCAACACATAAACAATTGATTATATTCTTTATGTACATGATCGTAAGGTACAAGATAGTAAGTGTTTATACAGTGCACTCGACGATGGTGTTTCGTCGGAAATGTCCTGTGGGAACCATGTGACACGGAGGGACACACGCACGGTGAGCTACTCGTATTTCGTAATAAGGCTTAAGTGGGCTATAGCACTGTAAGTTTTTTTTTATTATTTACATAATATTAAATATGATGCAGTCTTGTCGTTGTGAAAAACCTGAATTATGACATTTCTATAGTGGTCTAAAACCATCATTGAATGACACTGGCAATATAAAAAAGGCAAATACCTAGTTTTAGGTTTTATACAGTTTTACAACAACATCAAAAACAACATAAATACCATTTTAGTCCTGTATATCGATTCTGTAACGAGTCTCGACTTCGTCTCCATGTCTCTCTATCTATATTACCGACCGTCTTAGATAGGAAGAGCAATAGAGATGTCAAGTCTTGCACTGTCGAATTTCATTACAAAATCGTAAGGTTTTGGGTTATGAAATATTTAGCTTTACAAGAATCTCTCAGTAAATATTCTCATCTCAGATTTAAGAAGCTGATGGTGTGATACCTTCGTGCTTTAAAGAACTTCTTAAAGCCAGGCGATCTCTTATCATCTTATCATAAACAAATTGTGAATGTAATAGAGTTAATATTGTCACCAAAACAAATACCTCATCAACTGCTCTGCGCAGTTTAAGCTCCAAATTCCACTGTCTATACGGAAAAAGTTTAACTTTGTAAAGGGCTATTCAAATACGCTAATAATAACTGGACTTGACGTGGAGTATGTGAGTTTTATCTGTTAGCTCTTTACTAATCACTGAGGTCAAATATAGGTGTCGTATCAGTACATGGCTTGACAAAGCCTTAATGGAGGTACAGTCACAATAAAGCGTACGTACGTAGTTGGAATCACAACAGATTATTCCTGCAACGGTAAAGTCTGTGATGCTCAATGTTATTTTGGTGCGATCAGTATCTCAAAGGTTCATTGTCATTGTCACATGTTCCAGCCATTCTCCCTGACTACCGACTAGATCTACGTTAATACTGTTTAAGTAAGGTATTGCAAATATTGTAGTTGCTTTTTTACTTGGACTATGGCGAAGCCGAAACGAAGGGTTTATGACCCTGTGTTTGCGCTTGCGATAGTTATTTATTAAGTTGTAATATGCTCGTAGATATTATTATAAAAGAGGTCACACCGAGACATTATTGTAAGACCTCCGCGTGACATTATTGTGTGACATATTTAAGGTATTTCAATAATTATCCGCTAAACAAAATAACTATAGCTCAGAATGCAGAACTAAGGTGGTAATGAGCACGTGGTTCAAAGAACATTAGTGTTTTAAGCCACGTGCTCCCCCGTGGACCCTGAACTATCATTAGGAAGTTCGGGGTCCAAGGTGCTAGAATGGCGACCCCGCACCGGAAAACGCATTGTTGGTCGACTCCATAGATGGACTGTCATCAAACGTGTTGCGGGAGCCACTTGCCAAAGGTAGCTCAGGATCGTTGTGCTTGAAAATCAAAGAAAAAAAAGATCAATGTCCAGCAGTAGATGTCCACTGGCTGTTAATGATGATCATGAATAAACAGCTAGATTAAAAGGTTCACGTCACACCAGCTTTGCGCTATGGCTTAGCAAGTATATAAAATGATTTTAATTTGCCTCTGTCAGATCCGAAAAACACTGCTCTAAATATAATATAACAGAACAGCAAAGCCTTGATTTCATATAACTTAAATTTTTATTTTAAATATTATATTTATAATGCAATTTGAAGAAATTCCGCAACATTTATGCGTTAACGTAAACGAAAATTGAAGGCTACAGAGGTGAAATACCGGAAATGGAAATGGGCGGATCTCTCAAATCAGGCAGCCTCCAATAATATACCGGAAGTTGTCTGACAGGAGCCTGCCATGTATTTACCTACTGGTGAGGAAATGAACGATTGACGATACGATGATTACAACTTTACATACTATTTAAGTACAGTATTTTAATTATTTATAAAATTAATCTATTGAAGTATCAGTTTGTAATTTAAATTAAAAGCTTTTTACTAAACGCATAAGAAAAATAACAATTTTCAAAATAATAATATAAAAATTGTCTGTTTGTTCCGGCTAATCTCTAAAAGTACAGTCTAATTGTAATAATTGTATGATAGGTTTATTTGTATATTGATTTCCTATTCTTTTTAGAACGGGAACTTGGCTGAAACCGCGTACGTTCGCTAGTTTTAATTAATAAAATGAATAAATGAAATATTATGTATGGTACACCAAAACTATTAAAACTAATAAAGAAAATAATTGTTTATCTAAACGCGTACGCTAGCGTAATATCATAATTATCGTAAATAATAGTTGGTTTACAATTTTTAAAAAGTGTTACGTTAAGGTATTTTGTTAGAAAATAAATAAAATAAAGTAGATAAAAAGATAGATAATGGAATAAAAAGTTACTAAAACTAAAAAGTTTTAGTAACTTTTTATTTTCATTTTAATTCAATCCAATTTTTCAATCGGATTCCAATACTCGTAAAATCAAGTTGTCATTGTTTCAGCTAACATGTTTTCTGTTACAAACTCGTTAAAATAAAATTGTAACCCACAGTTTTATAGCTTTGTTGATGTTCTGATATGCAGACTTCAGAGAAATGGACAAGATTGACAAAGTATATTAGAACAAAGAAGTCCAGTAAACTTAACGAACTAAGATATGAGAATTCCTAACATTAATTCATAATTATGGACATTTGCTATTTTATAACTATACATCGACTGCCTCGTTGGTCTAGTGGTTAGCCTATGTGGCTTCGACTTCGAGTTCCTAGGTTCAAATCCTGGTTCGGGTCATCGAATAATTCTGAGTTTTTCGTTCTTGTATGAAATTCTCAGTACATTCCAAGCCCGAAGTCGGGAAGTTGGTGGTGTTACACCCCTGTACCTTGGAGAGTACGTTAAGCTGTCGGTCCCGGTCACTGTCATCAACATCTGATGGTGACCGTTAATAAATGAAACATTAACCTAAGCCCGCCAACCCGCATTGCAGCAGCGTGGTGGGTGTACGCTCCATATCCCCTCTTCTATAAGGAGGGAGGCCTGGCCCTGTAGTGAGCCGTCAATAGGCTGATAATGATGATGATGATGAACTATACATTATAAAATCTAATACTTGTTAATTGAAAGGTAATCAAAATATTACATACTCTTGATGATGTAATTTTGGATCACAAATTCTGTTCTAAAAATCATAAAATCATTCTGGTACATTGATAAGAAATTGTATTCATATTGCATATTTTTTTTACAAATGCATCTACTCGTAAATCGGTGCACTCCACAGCTAATACGACAAAACCTAAACTTATGCGACGGGTATTTGAAAAAAGGTCGATCTATAATCAAATCAACTAGTAATCTAATGTAAACAAAAATAAAAACTAATAGTTGCTTCGAATAAACAAGTCCACAACATAATAGTTTACTGAATAGCACGTTGTTTGCGCTTTGTTCTGAGCAGTTGCGAACATTGTTGTACAAGCCACTGCACTGTATACTAGGAGTAACGAGGTAACGTTATACCAGTAAACTATTTTATATTAGTAATAAACTGAATATTATTCTGTTTTATTTATATTCACAGTATTTTAAACGCTTCTACGGCTGGTCAAAGCTGTTTCTAACAGCTATCTATATTTGTCGGCCGAGTGACGCAGTGGGTAGTGATTCTGCTTCTGCGTCCTAGGCTGTGGGTTCGATTCCCACGTCTCGAAAAATATTTGTATGATAAGCATGGATATTTTCCAGTGTCTGGCTGTTTATCGATTTATTATAAGTATTCATGTATAAAATATTTTAAAATATTCATCAGTTATCATAGTAACTATAACATAAGCTACGTAAGCTTACTTTGGGGCTATATAGCGATGTGTGTAATTGTCCTATTTATTAATTTATTTATCCACATACAGATAAGTTCCCATTGTTTTCGGACAATCAAGTTTGAGGGTATCCTACAAACAGGTAGGCTCAGTTTAAGTATTATTAGTATCGACGAGGTTAGAGAGCTTGTATAGTAATGTACAATTATACGTTTTAATTATATTATCTTCTGAAGAAAAGTTCGCATTTCTAATATAATTATTATTATGAATCCTCAATGTTACATATTTAAATAGTATAATATATATTCTTTATTAACACAAGCTAATTACGAGTATGCTTACTTTGGGGCTATATAACGATGTGTGTAATTGTCCTATAATATATATTAACTTTCAGAAATAAATTTGCATTACACATTAATTCGAGTAATAAATTTGCACTACACATTTCGAGCTCAAAATAAATACTGAGCGCTTTCAACCTTTTTGCATCAACGTATTAAATTTCACCCGTGAATATTACGTACGAGTTTGGTCGAAAAATCTTGTCCAAGAGCGTTTTGAGGCATTTTGAGGATTTAATTCCATGAGCCGACCCTTGCAGGCTTCAGTCGACAAAATCCTTCCGTATTACCCACGGCACGTTAATTTGATCCAACATGCTGCCCTTTGTATAATCTTGTACATTCATAATTAAAATGGGCACCTAATTGGAGTGTTTAGAAATTGAAGGCGTCCAAAATTTTGCTAACTGGTCTTATGTGGAAATTAAAGCGCCCGAGTAGCTGATATTTTGTGTTGAAGGTAGTAAATTTCCCATTTTTGGCCTTAAAGGTTAAGGGGTCGTATCTACTAAAATCTAATGGGTTTAAGATTCGACTCCCAGCCGTTGAACTGTTGTTGAACTAGCTACTAACGAGAAATTTTCGTTTAGTTGGACATTAAATGGAAATATTGGTCTGCATCAAATATAATATGGATTCGTAGAACTGTAAAGCTTTGAGCTGATTAAATAGTGGGAATTAAATATTTGCTTTAATTAACCGGTCTATGTATCGAATGTGTTTATAGTTATTTCGAATTATTGATTATTTGTTATAGAAATAAACAATGGTTGTCTAATTTCTTTGTTTCTATTCATTTTGTGAATAACCCGTAGAGTAAAGCGACGTAGCCCCGGCCGATATTGTTCGTAGATCTAATTGTTGCTACGAAATTGCTACGCAGCTACAAGTGCTACAACGGTGTTCTTTGAATACACAATAATTTGTAATGTTGAAGACAAAATCAAAGCGAAGTCAATTTGTTTACTAAGTCAGAATTTATTTTCATATACCCACAGTAAACTCAGCCATAAAATCGTTATTATTGCTATCATTATTTTACAATAATATTTAGAACTAAGTAAAAGAAGAAGAAGAAATATACTTTATTGTATACCATAAATCAAATAAAATTGACAAAGACACATAGTAATACAATTTTGAAGTTAATACATAATTGGCAGTCTTATCCCTGCCAGACAACCAATATAGAAGAGAGAAATAAATACACCGAACAGACCCGGGTGTACGTATACAAAACCAAGGATTGCAAAAATTATTATATACCTATAGAACAACGTTTGGCAGTCAGCTTCGCAAATCCTGTCTATCTCGTGCGGCACTCGCGATCTCGGATCACTCTCTGATGTTCCTCAATCAAGACTTTTTTCTGCGACCGACGCCTTTTCTGCCGGCAACTTTTCTCATCAAAATGAGTTGTAGGAGCTCGTATCTTATCGTGGCGTAGCACGTGCCCAAGATTCGAAACATTTCTCAACAAAATCAAATGTTGCTAAATACATAAAAAATTTAAATAAATAACCATACATAAATAAATAAAATACCGAGTAATATAGTGCTAACTCCCAAGCTCTTATATAGCTTATTAGTTATAACATTTTAAAACAAGCTTGCGTTTGATAAAAACTTTAAACTTATTTAGTCGTGTATTTATAAAAGCATATGCAGTTACAATTAAAATATTATTCTCATGTATTCAGATTTCTTTCAAAGTCTAATAAATTGCAGTTTTGTATGAAAACCATTTACATTAATCTAGTTTACCTTAAACAAACGTAACTAGTTTTCATATTAACTTAGTTCAAGTTTTATCTTTACAATCATCTCATCTGTTTGTTCGTTTGATTAGAAAGTTTAATTTACACAGCATTGTTGATTAAGTTAAATAAATATCTCATAATCCAGCCGAAACAGAGTATAATCTGTTGTATTCTGAAAAAAGGAATTGAGTTACCCGGTCGCCATCTAGCCCTATGGCAAGCGTAGCTCGTGATCCTAAAATAATTGTATAAATAAATATTTATAACAAATACCTATATTTTGACGGCCTCCGTAGCGCAGTGGTATGCGTGGTGGATTTCTAAGACGGAGGTCCCAGGTTCGATTCCTGGTCTGGCTGGTGAGAGGTAGAGGTAGGCCGACGGGGCAGATAGAGATTTTTCTTAATTTGTCTTGATCTGGCTGGTGGGAGGCTTTCGCCGTGGCTAGTTACCACCCTACCGACAAAGATGTACCGACAAGCGATTAAGCGTTCCGGTATGATTTCGTGCAGAAACCGAAAAGTGTATAGATTTTCTTCCTAATCCTTACAAGTTGGCCCGTTTCTATCTTAGATTGCATCATCACCTACCATCAGGTGGGATTGCAGTCAAGGGCTCACTTGTGTGAATAAAAACTTAAACCAGCCAACTAAACACTGAAATACATTCGAGTTCATTACGAAAATATTTTCTAGCTGTAAGTAACTTGAAAATTAAGAATATACAGTAAACACAAACATTGTAACTACGTATGTTACAACTTTGCTTCAGTTTAAGACATAAAACTTTAATTTCGTCTGGTAGAGCAACACTAATTAACCTAATTGTAAATGTATGGGATTATACTCTAGAGGTAACACGAGACCGCGTGAGGTCAAATTAGCGGACAACGGTCACAAAAGAAGGATTTTGTCGCTTGAAATTTATAAGGGTCAACCCTAACGGGGAAGTCCCCGCGGATTCTTTTTAACGATCCCTCTGTTGCGAGGGTCAGGTCTTGACATCGATTCCAGATTTAAAAAATAATTGAAACCTTTATTCTGGTTTTATTATTTGAAGAGGTTCGCGGCCTCGTTCGTATGTAAAGGTATTTTTCTATTCCTCAAGAAGAGAGAGTTCTTTTGCTAGAAACTTACATTACCTTACCTTATTTATGTTTTTATTATCGTGTTGTGCTTATTGAGGGTATCTTTAAATTATAGCAGCATAAATGAGAATTAATGAACACTGATTTACTTATTTGTACACAACTTTAATTTTAAGTTTGCGACTCAATTTTCACGATTAGATACGTATTACTGTACAAAATTTCGCTTTGCATACTTTCATAACAGCCAGTGAGCATAGTCAGATTAAGACTGAAGTCTTAAAAAATAAACAAACTAACTTACGTAACTATTTATGATATTAGTAGGCAGGGATTTCTGTGCAACTTATTAGTAGGTATGGATTGTACTTATCGTCAATTATGCAAAATATTGGAGGAAATGTTGTTACGATCAAACGCATTTTTAACCGACGAAAAAAAACGGAGGAGGTTCTCAATTCGACACGTATTTTTTTGTTATGTATGACCACGCATAACTTTTTACAGAGATGGCCGATTTTGATAATTCTTTTTTTATTAGAAAGGGCATACTTCTAAGGTGGTTTGATTATCATCATGTTAGGATCTGATGATGATATCCTAGGGAAATTGAAGGAACTCTTCAAATTTTGGAGGGACGCTTACAGCGATTTCGGTTTTCATCTCGGTATCGGTAGCTTTTTGGCTACTAGTGCCTATAATATACTAGTACGAGTACGTTACGTGGCGATAAATCACTAAAAAGTAAGAAATAAAAATTTTTTAACAAAAAATAGAACCGACTCAAAACGCAGTTATTTTTTACTTTTTAGTGCGTTTTGAGTCGGTTCTATTTTTTGTTAAAAATTTTTATTAGTAAAATATTGTTAGTAATACTGTACAAATTAAATCAATATGTGCTATCATAGTATGTTATCCACAAAAAGCTCCCCCCAGTGCTGTATAAATATTTTGTATACCCAAAAGGTAAAGATAATTGAATCGTCACCAGAGTAGATTGTACCATCAGACAGTATCCGGTACATCAGGCAGGCTGTCGAATATTCGAATGGACCGCCCACTTCAATTTCCTGTCTGGCTTCACCTACCCAGATGCATTTGTATCGTCTGACAATCTATGTATGTAGCGACAGAGTGACTTTTCTCATACTATCTATCATCCAACATGGAGGACGAAAGAACTGTACGTTAAAAAACAATTTGTAATTGAAGGTTTGTTTACATAATTATAAACTTTTTGTTTAATAAAGTCCAAAGTAAGTTAATGCCTGCGTAGATACGCGCCAGCATTTTTAACACTTGATAATCTATATGCCTATATAGAGTACCTAGAGATTTTTAAAAGAATTTAATTACCCAAAATTTAAAATATTTTTTTTTCTATTGTTTGTTTGTTTTGGTAAATAGAGATTCGAAATATTGGGTATAAGGGTGTCACTTCTTGTTTATTTTATTATTTTATCAACTACAAGTTGTCGCTGGACTGTTATCATACCTGATGTTAAGTGATGATTCAATTCAAGATTAAAGCGGGCTAAATTGTTAGGAGTAGGATGAAATCCGCACTTCTTTCGGTTCCTACACGACATCGTACCGGAACGCTAAATCGCCTAGTCCTACACTTTTAAAGTTATTTTATAATTATTACTATTATGTCCCTATCTAGGTATAATTTATAAAAAGCTGAAATGTCACAAACTTTAAGCAACTATTTTAATTACAAAAACGCTAGTAATTAACCCGTGAAAAAAAAGTGTAAAACCCGTTTAAAATGCATACACAAAGAGATGACTCCGCCATGTTCGGTCGTTAACATTGCTTAGTGTTTTACATTAAAAAAGGGGCCCTTTCAGCCTTTTTTTAGCCTTTTATATTCAGGTTGCCCCGTGTAATGGAGTGACAACGGAGAGCGTTTTCCTTGAATAATTAGCGAATTCATTCCGCTCAATTAGTGTCTCGTTTAGAAAAAAAACAAAGGACGCGAAATAATTTGTTTTCGCTCGGATTTAGACCTGGCTAAGCAAAATAATTACTGTTTAAATTAAAAAGTTCCAAACCACTGTAGATACAAACTATTCTAACGTTGTTTCTAATGGGATTTTTAGGTATTTCGCGAGAGCTAATCGACCTCCGTGGCGCAGTGGTATGAAGAATCGAGATACAGGGTTTTATATTATTATTATGATTATACCTGCATGCATAATGCGATTTTAGAGCTGATTAGATATTAGGCGTGGACTGTATTATTTTATTTTTTTTTAATTGGTTATTGTTGGTATAATTAAGACATAAGTCCAACTTAAAGTCAAAGCCAAAAACATTTTGAGTGAACTCGAATGTGTGAACGAACATACCTAGACGCTCGCGACACTACAAAAAGACAAAACCCGACATCACACCGACTTACCAGTGAGTGACGCATCTTAATGTCTTTATGACTCCTCTACACTGTCAGCCATGATAAATTACCCCAGAATAGGATAGAACTAGTAGTTTACTAGTAGAGCTTTTGATAATAGAGCTCGCCCGTGGAAATTCTATCGCCAAACTTACTATTGCCAATTGGATAGATGACCAATATGAAAATACTGGTGTTTTTACCTGTAGCATATAAAATACAGATTTCTTCCATAAAGACCATACAAAATATTGTATAAAATCGCTGCTTGTATTCCGTGTTACAATGTAGCCTTACTGAATAAATAACAAGTTCATTCCGACTTCTTAATTATGTTTTCGTTTTGAGGGTAATAACCAAACTTAATATTTAAAATTGTGAATCATCATCAATTTATTTTCAATGTTTACCTGCGGTAGTAACGCGACAGGGGCGCAGTTCTTATTTCTTCTTCTCTCTTCACTAGATTCTGGAGACTCAGCAATTGATGAGGTAGAGGGCTAGGTGACAAGGGCGCAGTTCTTATTTCTTCTTCTCTCTTCTCTAGATCCTGGGGACTCAGCATTTCTTCTGCTCTCTTCTCTAAGTCCTGGAGATTTTTCATTTGATGACGAAGTTGACCGTTGTTCGTGGGTCCAGCATGTATGTAAATGTACATGCAGCTCCCCGCTGGAGCTACTCTAGCCAATCAAACTTTTTCCAGAAGCTTCGCAGGTAACCCAGGTCGCTGATGGCCTCATGGAGTGTAGCTGGGGATCCAATACAATCCATGGGGTTCTGAAATACCTCTGCATCTAAGCATAACGCATATCGGAGTTTCTTCCTCCTCCATGCATTCTCTGCATAGAGGACTATCGGTTAAACCGACAAAAATTTTAATAAAAACATTGAACAGACTTCCAAATGCAATAAAAAGTTAAAAATAACGGCGTTATCAAGTTGCTTTAATTTACTTAAGCATATCTATGAAGTCGGTGCCAGCCAAGTTTAAGGAACATTTAATTAACGTAGTAAAGTAGTTTATGGGTTCTAGGTAACGTCCTTAAAGTAAAAACCTTGGTAGTAGCCAAAAAGCTACCGGCACTTACATAAAATCCGAAATCGCTGTAAGTGTGCCTATAAAATTTGTATTTTTTGTTAAATTTTCCCAGGATATCATCATTACATCTTAATATGATGACTATGGGACATCAGAAGTGTGCTCTTTCTAAATAAAAAATTATCAAAATCGGACGACTCTGTAAAAAGTTATGCGTCATACATAAAAAAAATATACACGTCGAATTTAGAACCTCCTCCGTTTTGTCGTCGGTAAAAAGAAAAAAAAAGTTCTATCGGCAAATCCCTTAATTTAAGTTTCATTCCCTCCATTATTTAATGAATGACTTAAAAAATGACCTGTTCTAAATTCAACACGCGTTCAGTTTGGGGTATTTTAATCTCGTAAATAATTAATCTTGTCGTGTTGAAGTGCGGCATTGTAAAATATTTACAGGCGGTTCAGGAAGTACGTGTTTTCTTTACTGAATGAATGACCAAACGAAAAAAGTTTTGTTTCAAAACAATGTTATGTTTTTGTGTGAAACGGACCGTAAATAACAACTGTTGCCTTAAATTACTTTACTTGTCATACTACTATTACGAAGGCGAAAGTTTGTGAGTGTGTCTGTTTGTTACGTCTTCACGACTAAACGGCTGAAATGATTTTAATAAAATTTGTTATAAAGTTAGCTAACACCCTGGATTACACACAAAATTGTTCCGAAATTCCCCAGGGAACTCTCGTTCTAAAATTTCGCAAAATGTGAATGAAACCACGGGTCTCCTCTAGTATTCGATAAAAAATTGATGAGATTAGGTCTGGTGAATAATAAAAATATTTACTATATAAAATCAGCAACCATTATTGATGGATTTTTTTTCGACTTGGAGGAAAAAGTTTTTTCGGCCTTCTAACGGCAGAGAATGTCCGCAAACACGGGCTAAAACTATCTCCTTTGGACTCCAAGGTTGGCACGGAACCGCAATACATTACTTCATGCCCCCCTCTTACGTAATCTCAATCTTCGTCACAGATTTTTTTTATCTTTCCTCTCTCCTCCTCATTATGCCTCTATTGATAGACAATAATAAACCAAATTAATAAATGTGAAAAATGTATTTTCTACGTGTTCCATTTCCAAGAAGAACTAAGTCGAGAGTGATATGCAAGGATCGTGGCATTTGAAAGGACTCTGCCAACCACTATGGGAATGAGGCATGATGGTACCTGCTGGTACGTATGTATGTCCATTTCTACGTATTAAAAGATTTGACAATGTTAAGCTAATTACATTTTATAGAGGCTCCTCAACCGACCATTGGAATGGAAGTTGACCACTTTAAGGCTGCTTTAAAGTGCAAAAGATTATATTGACCCACATGTAGCTGGCTCAGAGACTATAAAAACAAAGATTTAAAAGATAGATAACAAATAAAAAGATAGATAGATTTTAAGATAAAATGCGGGAAATATATCAGGCGTCTGATATGCTATTCTATATAGTATATATCTAAATAGGTAAATGGAGACGCGAGTGCTTTTACTTTATTTACTATATACTTACCTCTAAGTTAAATGTAACGAAGTAGTACGCTTTGCCGAAGATAGGAATCAAATTCCACTTTGATCATTCGCCACGTTTGTGTAAAAGTTGTATTTAGATTTCAGCTTGCGGTTTATTTAACGAGAAAATCTTCAGGTAAATAAATTGGAATGTTTTAGCTAATTGAAAGACTTTTTTGAGAAAAGTTTGTTTGTTTGTTTAAACACGCTAATCACTTGAACAACTGGTTCTAATGGAAATTCTTTCTTATGTGTTGGAGAGTCCATTTATCGAGGAAGGCTTTAGGGTATATAACATCACGCTGCAGCGAATAGAAGCGAACAATCAGCGGAAAATGTGGAAAAAGCGGGAAAATATATTCATCTTTACGGGCTAATCCTTACTTATAAAGGCGAAAATTTGTATGGGTGTTTGTTTGTTACTCTTTTACGCAAAAACTCCTGAACGGATTTTAACGATAATATAGCTTCTACCTTCACGATATATATGAGAATAACACATTAACAAGGGATTCTCACGGGAACGAGAACTATGCAGTTGAAACCGTGGGCGTCTTCTAGTATTATCATAAAAGTTAATTGAAAATAAGTTAGCATATAATTATTATATTCTCTTTTGAACATCTAACTACTGACTACTTTTTTGCTTTCAATAATTATTAAAGGACTCTGACCATTTTTCATACATCGCTCTGCCCAAAATTTGATAAACCGTCACAATGTCCAAATAAGTGTCAATCGGTAAATAATAATATCAATTTTAAACATGTTTAATTTCAATTTAATAGACAATTGCATAATCAAGATATGAGCACAAAGACAAGAGTTAGGTTATGTGGGTAATTTGACATATATGTACGACTTTGCAATTATCAACCTATTTTTATAGTCAGAATCTGACGAATAATTGAATTTCAATGCGCTTTCATTATATTATAATCTCAGAATAGAGATTTAAAGATAATTTATTAGTCAAATTGAATTGATTCAATTCAATTCAATTGAAAGCCATAAGCTTTTAATTAAATTGATGACATGATAATATTGACATTAAGTAATGGAAATGGAACGATTACCAGTGTTGCCAGTTTCAATTATGTCATTATTTGCAAAACAAAAACCTAAAATCTACAACATGTTTTTAAATGTGTTTGCAATTGCGAATATTAATTATTTTTAGTGATTTTGATTTATAAAAAATAAAGAACTTTTGAAGATACATTTTATTGTTGTAACGTGTTGGGCCCAAAATGGTCAGTCTCCTTTGACAAATAGTTAATTTAACAAATAGTAAGTTTAAAATTGTTTTTCCGGTTCCGGCTGTCAAACAGTTAACACAGTCGTCTGTGCTCCTCAGAATTATTTTATTAAAAAGTGGTTAATACTTATAAAACTGCACTAAAACTTCGATAACTAGAAGATTCAATGTCCAAGTGATACTATTTAAGAAGAATTTTCCGTGATAGACGCAAACAAATACCAAAATTCGAAACAGTTATAAACCTCCAACAACATTTGCAACGGACAATCACAACAAGCACTTTTCGGAAAGTCACAATTTACGAATAACGAAGAACACAAGTGCATTTTTGTCAATTATACTTCGAAATACACAGGAAACCAAACAAAACAGCAGTAAGTGAACTTAAATGGCTAATTACAAGTCATCAAAAATTGAAAGTCATAGTTCATACATTGTGAAATTGTAAACAAACACGAAGTTAGCAGCGCAAGAGTGACATTATAACACAGACTACTATAAACCTAACAAGATAATCATACGTTTCACTTTACTATTATGCAAAATGTTGAGGAAAAAATGAAGCCATTAGTAGAAGAGAATAAAATCTTAAAAATGGAAATAGAAATTTTGAATAATAAAATTACCAATTTAGAAAATATGAACAGGAAAAATAACATCATATTACACGGTTTCAAGGAAGTAGAGGAAAACCATGCTAACCTTCTCAACTTGGTGGTAGATTTATTCCAAAATATACAAGTAAAATTAGAAAGAATCGATATTAACAAAATTCACAGAATAGGCAAACAAAATGATGATAAGACGAGACCAATACTTATCTCTCTAACTACTTATAACAAAAAAATTGAAATCATGAAAAATAAGAAGAATTTGCCTAAATATACTTACATAACTGAGGACTTATCGAAAGAGATGCTACAAAAGCGTAAAGAATTACAAAACAAAATAAAAAACGAAAGGGAAAATGGAAATGAAGCCTACATACGCAACAATAAGATCATAATTAAACCAAAAGAGAGCGAGAAGAGAAAACGTAATAACTCTCAATCCCCTGGGACAAGTTCACAACCTCAAGAAGTTGGGAAACCTGCCCCAGCTAAATTACATAGAACTGATCCATTTGCGTACATGCGATCTAGATCCCATTCACTAACAGAAAACAAAACAAGTAAGGCATAGGAAATGACAGACACCGGTAACCAAAGAAAAAGCAAAATAAAGAAAAAACAACCAGCAGCAAATAAATGTATCCCCAACCCGGCTGGTCCCCGTGGGGATTTAGACCATAACCCCCCAAGTCCACTCTTCGAAACGCATAATACAAATAAAAATAAACGAAAATCACAAAACAATAACATATATATAGCAACATTAAATACAAGAACATTACGGACACAGGAATCGTTACTTGAATTAGAACACGCCTTAAGACCTGTTAAATGGGACGTAATAGGATTAAGCGAAACTCGCAGACTTGACGAAAAAATTGAAGAATATAAAGATTACATATTCTATTACAAAAATGAAACACCAGGTTTATATGGCGTGGGGTTCTTAGTGAAAAAATGTCTTAAAAATAAAATTCAAGAGTTCGTTGGAATTTCAGATAGAATAGCAGTTCTGAACATCAATCTACCTGGCTATAAACAACCGTTATCAGTAGTTCAAGTATACGCACCGACAGAAAATACCAATGAGGAAATAAAAGATGCATTTTACAACCAATTAAACATCGTAATGGAAACTGTACAAAATACTTCTATTGTAATGGGTGACTTTAATGGTCAGATAGGGAAAAGAAAAAACACAGAAAGTAAAATAATTGGACCCTGTACATCTGGAAAGAGAAATAACAATGGACAAAGATTTGTAGAATTTGCTCAGACACACAACCTATGTATCATGAACACCTTTTATAACCGAAAAACCAATAGAAAATGGACATGGATTTCTCCGAATGGAAAGATAAGAAACGAAATTGATTTTATAATGACAAACAAGCCCAAAATATTTATGGATGTGAGCGTTGTGAATCAACTCAATTTCAGTACTGACCATCGAATGGTACGCGGAAAAATTTATGGAGCAACATGGAAACCAACTAGAAGACACATAAAAAATAACAAAAATTGAATAAACTTACTGATACCAGAAACTGTCTTGAACAATTTAGAATACTCCTTATATACAGAAGTAGAAAGTAATAAAATACAGGATAAATATGACAGGTTAGAAAAAATATTGAACAAAACAGAACTTGAAATAGTACAAAGTAAATCAACCAAAGACAACATAGGAAATGAAGCAAAAAATCTCATACTAAAACGAAAAATCCTTTTTCAAGAAAAACCAAAAAACAGGAAAGAAATCACAAATGTTAGCAAGAAAATTAATGAAAGTATTAGGAAACATAGACAAACATCAAGACTCGAAAGAATTTTATTACACATAGAAAATACAGGTGGTGTAAAAAAAGCTTTTAAAGAATTAGAAGAATATACTACCTGGATTCCGAAAATAAAAGACCAGAAACGAAATACAAACAAAACAAAAAGAATCGATATACTAAAATCAGCAACGAAGTTTTATCACGATTTGTATAGTGACCAAATCCATCCTGGACCAGTATATGTGCAATTAGAAGACTCAGACGATGACGATGAAATACCCCCAATAATGGCAAATGAAGTTATCAAGGCTATAAACTCGCAGAAAAATGGCAAATCGCCTGGGGAAGACGGTATTTCAAACGAACTTATAAAAGGCACATCACATATTATTCTTCACTATCTTTTGAACTTGTTTAACGAAATCTTAGAAAAAGAAGAAATACCATCCCAATGGGCAACTTCAACAATTACTTTATTGTATAAGAAAGGAAATAAAGATGATATCAGTAACTATAGACCTATTAGTCTGATGTCAAACCTTTACAAGATATTTTCAAAAATACTACTTGATCGAGTAACTAAAATATTAGACGAAAATCAACCTAAGGAACAGGCTGGATTCCGTAGTGGATTTTCAACAATAGATCATATACATACTATTAAACAAGTCATAGAAAAATGCAACGAATATAATATGACATATTACCTTGCTTTTGTTGATTACAACAAAGCATTTGACACGTTAAAACATGAAAAAATTCTGGAGGCGTTACTTAATCAGGGTGTGCAGAAAAAATACATTCGTTTAGTAAAGAATATTTATAAAAATATGACAGCAAAAGTACGAACTGAAAGAATGGGTGAAAAGTTTGATATCAAAAATGGTGTAAGACAAGGAGACCCATTATCTCCCAAACTTTTTTCTGCAACTCTTGAACATATATTCAGAAACCTAGACTGGACAAAATACGGAATTAAAGTTAACGGGGTATTGCTTAATCACCTCAGATTTGCTGATGACCTCATACTCATAACAAATAACCCTAATCATTTACAAGAGATGCTAGACCAACTGGTAGCAGAAAGTCTTAAAGTAGGATTACGTATGAATTCATTAAAGACAAAACTTATGACAAACCATACTAAGCAACCTATAAAAGTTAACGAGACAGACATTGATTATGTTGATGAGTATACCTATCTCGGCCAAATAATTTCTCCTCAATATCTTACCTCAAAAGAAATACAGAACAGGATTAATAAAACTTGGGGAAAGTATTGGTCGCTAAAGGAAATTACTAAAAACCCAGCAATACCCATGAAACTAAAAACTCAAACATTCAACTCGTGTATTCTCCCTTGTTTGACGTACGGTTGTCAGACATGGGCACTAACACAAGAACACTACAAAAAATTAGAAACATGTCAGCATAATATTGAAAGAAGTATGTTAAGTGTAAGGAGAAAGGATAAGATGAATCTCGAACTAATCGGAGAAAAAACAAATATAACGGATGTAACTTACACAATTAAAAAATTAAAATGGAGGTGGGCTGGCCATTTGATGCGAAATAAAAAGCCAAACTGGGCTAAGGACATAACTGAGTGGTGCCCTAGAGACAATAAAAGAAGACGCGGCAGACCATTTAGAAGATGGGAAGATGATCTGAACATTACAGCGGGAAAACTGTGGCAGCGAAATGTTCATGATCGCAAAGTATGGAAGGTCTTGGGGGAGGCCTATGCTAAAAAGCAAGACAATTTACCGGTGTCGTAACAGACTACGTATATAACTATTTTTTAAATGTAAACTTATGTAAATTGTTGAAATAAAGGCTATTATTATTATTATTATTTTATACATAAATTATACGCTCACGCCCGGACACACAATAAATACATATAAACAAAAACCGAAACTGTTATGGTAAACGTACTTAGATACTTGATATAAATAAACTTAAATATACGCTACATAAATACATATATGCTCCGGGCGGAGGATTCACCCCGGCAGGGAGACCAAACGGCCGGGGGTCAGGGCGACAGGTGAAGAAACCGGCGGATCATCCTAGCCGAGTCGAGCAAGACCGCTTTTTGCATCTTGCCTGCGAGCGAACCGCCACGGAACCCCAGCCGCCTCAGATGGTGAGCGAGGCTGACTGGGACCAACCCATTGGCAGATATAACGATCGGGATGATTTCAGTGGACTCCACATGCCACATGGCGGTAACCTCGTGAGCCAGATCAAGGTACTTACGTTTTTTCTTCGTCTCAGCTCTCACAAGGTTCTCGTCATATGGAATTGTGATGTCCACCAAAAACACCCTCGACTGTGCCCGGTCTAACACCACGATATCAGGCTTATTCGCTAGAATAGTCCTGTCCGTGATGATAGACCGGTCCCAATAGAGCCGGATTCCGTCGCGTTCTAGCACTGGCACCGGTGTATACTGGTAATAAGGCAGCCGCTGATCCAAGAGACCGTACATCAGAGCAAGCTCTTGGTGAAGGATTTTGGCTGCTTGGTTGTGTCTGTGCAAATACTCAGTGTTGGCAAGAGCCGAACAGCCCGAAAGCACATGTCTGAGTGACTCTCCGGGATGGCGACAGGCTCGACAAATGTCGTGAGTGCCATCCTTCAGAATGTACTTTCGGTAGTTCCGCGTCTTAACCACCTGATCTTGTATCGCACAGACAAACCCTTCGGTTTCCCCAAAGAGGTCTCCGAAGCGCAACCACTGCACGGACGCTTTTCTATCAATATGGGGCTCATGAAGAGCCTTAAAAAAGCGTCCGTGCAGCTCCTTCCCCTTCCATACGGTCTCTCGGTCAGAGGTGCTCAGTACCACTGGTTTCTGCCAATCGCTCTTGGCCAAGGATAGGGGGGTGAGTCCTTTATCACATTCTATGACCTCCACATGCATCGGAGACTCCCTTTTCGTCTCGAAGTAGGTCCTGAGGCTGCATATCTCCCGATTGTGCATGGTTTTTGCGCTGAGTAGGCCTCTGCCACCGCACTTTCGGGGGATATACAACCTCATGACAGACGATTTTGGGTGATGCATACGGTGGAGAGTCATAGTCGTGCGGACTCTTGTATCCAGGGCGTCAAGTTCGGACTGAGTCCATCTGAGCACGCCAAAGGAGTACATGAGAACGGGCATGACCCAGCCGTTATAAGCTCGGACCTTATTGGCGCCTGACAAGTAGCTTTTACAGATCTTTGTCAGACGTCGGAAAAAGTCCTCGCAAACTGACTGTTTCATGTCCGCCTCATTTACCCCTACGGATTGTGACATGCCCAGATACCGGTATGTTTCAGCTTCAGACAGGGTCTTGATGTTAGTTGGCCCGGGATTGATCCCGGCCGTATGAGTAACCTTTCCCTTCTC
Source organism: Mycalesis mineus (assembly GCA_034621355.1). Lineage (NCBI taxonomy): Eukaryota > Metazoa > Arthropoda > Insecta > Lepidoptera > Nymphalidae > Mycalesis > Mycalesis mineus. The sequence goes on from CM067896.1 coordinate 2,924,669, forward strand.
AACATGCAAGACCGCACACTTGTCTAGCCCAAGCTCCATTCTGATAGAATTACTGAATCCCGTGGTGAGGTTCAGTAATTCCTTCAGACGGGCAGCATTGGGTGCCAGCAGTTTGAGGTCATCCATGTAGAGAAGGTGAGGCACTTTTGTCCCTCCTCTCCGAAACTGAAAGCCTGTCCCCGAATTCTCTAGTAATGTACTAAGAGGATTCAGGGCCAAGCAGAACCACAGTGGACTCAGACAGTCGCCCTGGAAGATACCCCTCCGTATCCTTATCCGGTCATCGGCAGCCGCCAGCCGCTTGCCATGGAGATAAAGGATCGTGCTCCATTGCCCCATACACGACCGGAGGAAGTCTTGAACTGTACTATCAATTTTGTACAGTTCAAGGACCCTCAAGAGCCACGAATGAGGCACCGAGTCGAATGCCTTTTTATAGTCAATCCAGGCAGCGGCGAAGTTCCGGCGATTGCGTTTGACCAGCTGGCCCGCAACGGAATCGATGAGAAGGAGCTCCTTAGTACCGCGGCTACCGCCCCGGCATCCGTTCTGAGCTCCAGATATGATGTTATTTTCGTCAACGTGACGGGTTATCTTGGAGCTCAGAACGGATGTCAGTGTCTTGTAGATGGTAGTAAGACACGTAATGGGGCGGTATTTAGATGGGTCCGCGGTATCGGTGGTCTTTGGAGCTAAGTGAGTGATCCCGGTGGTGAAAAGGTTCGGGAGCGTCCTTTGCACGAGAGCCTCTTGGAATTGGCGAGCCAAGGTGACATGGCAAGCCGAGAACGCCTTCAGCCAGTAGTGGTGCAGTCCGTCGGGCCCCGGACTTTTCCAGTTCGCAGCCCGCCTTACCGCACCAACTACATCCTCCGAAGAGATGGCGACCGGGTTCATCGGCTCAATTGCGGCACATGCCCCCTCTATCGCCGCAATCCAAGGGCCCTCATCGTGCTCTACCTCTCCTGACCAGATACGGCTGTGGAGAGGCAGAACAGACCGCAGGACACTCCAGTTTGTTATAGAACCTTTTCTGATCACTCGAGAAAAGACGATTCTGTTGAAATCGCTCGACTCTTTCCGAGTATCGTCGTATGCGGTTCCCCCACGCAGCGATTTTCTGCTTCAGATCGTCGATGCGCTCCGTTAGTTTTTGGGTTATGTCGGCTTGATCCAGCCTAACCCCGAGCCCATTAAAGGCTATCCTAACAGAGCGCACAATCCTTGGCCTTGTGTTGCCCGACCTGAAGCATTGCAGTCTTCTGGCGTGGGTGATACGGCGTTCTATCCTCCTCTTCCAGGCTGGTTCTGCTCTGGTGTTATTAGCAGAACGCCCCGGCCGTCCAGGTTCCTTGACTTTGATACCAATGAACCGATGGACGGCCAGGGCTGCCCCGAAGAGAATAGAAGCCGTATCGTCCAGGCCAGTGCTGACCGCCAAATGCTGGTGAAGCATTTGGTTGACAGCCTCAATGACATCCCGCGTCGCTATATTCAGCGTAATACGGGAGAGCCGCGGACGGTCCTCAAGAGGAGCAGTACGGATTTCAGAAATCGTCTCTTCTAAAATCCTTCTCATCCGCTCTAAGTCCAGGGTGACTGTTCCCTCGGTGTCCTCCTCCACATGCAAATCTTGGGACATAGGTTCAGTCTCTTCGCGGGCAGGTGCCGCCGGTGAGACGATTTGCTCTGCGGAAGAGGTTACTACTTCGGGAACAGCCTCACGTCGTAATCGTTCGAGCTCGGTAGCGTTAAAGATGTTCGAACGCTGAATAAACCGAGCCCGATCTGCTAGGTTTTGTTCCGTGACAGTTAAATGCGGCTCAAGCAGCAAGAACTCGCGGTACATTGCAGCTCGGTAGCCAGTCCGTCCAGTTTCTCCCCCTGTAGCCCTGTAGTACGATCGCATGACATTCTCATTCATTGGAGTAGTCCATCTCATGCGACGTACACCACCAGCGGCGGGCACCGATGATTGGGTCCTAGGGGACCCAGCCGGAGCCAAGCCTTCTGGTGGGGATGATGGATGCGCCGACTGACCCGGTGGTGATGGCAGTCGACTGGTTTGGCTGGCGAGTCGCATGCTGCCACGTCCAGCGCCAGCCCCAGACGCGCCCTGGCGGCCCCCAGGTAGCGGCCCTATACGTATTCTTATTTTTTGGTCCATCATCATTGGTGTGGGGGGTGAGTGGCTGTTACATCACCCGGGGTCCACTCAGGTCCCCGAGGAGGCTGTTTTATAGAGGCAGCTTACTCATTTTCGGAGAACCAAAAGATGTTAAAGGGTTCTCCGATCTCCCTTAGTCGCCTCTTACGACACCCACGGGAAAGATAGGGGGTGGCAACATTCTAATCTGCCGGTGCCACAGGGCGTTTATTATTATTATTATTATAAGTTTAAAATAGTCCTTTAATTCTTTATTATTAGTGTAGAATAATAACTAGTAACCTATTTTTGTATTAAGGGTAACTAAAAGGGCCAGTACATTTCCGGAGAACGATGTCGCCAATATACAATCTCAAAAAAGGAGCTTTCCTTCAGAACATTTAAGAACCGTAAATTCAACATATTATCATACTCCTCCAAATACAGGAACAAAGTAAAAAAATACCAACAAGGAAAAACAGTTACATTGTATCGGGCAGTTTATTAAGCAATTCTTGAAGGTTTCGCAAACTTTTAGTATGGAAAATAAAATTTTGTTTAATGTTGCCGCGAACCCGCCGGCGGAATGGCCCATTTGATCTCCAAATAATGGCCCCCGAGCAACAAATGCCACGTCAATGTGGTATAAAGGGGTTGTGGAGGGATGAACGGATGAGCACTGGAGACGGCTTTTGCGCACTACAAAGTATACAATCATACCTTTTTCTTTTTCATAACTGGTTTATTGGAAAACAATTATTGTATAACATAATGTTAGACAGCATATTTAATTCTTCTGAATCTTAATGTTGCATAGTAGACTAGCCCATTTGCCCACGATTCCGCGTGGGATTAGGTATTACGGTAGCCTTTTTTTTGTTAACGGGGAGGAAATCTTCTTAAAGATACCCAACATTTGAGGGAAAAGTCAGGTTATGTGGGATTTTTACCCACTAAAACCCCCTCGGTGGCCATCTCAGTACAATTAGAGAGACTCTGGGATCTCTATGAACCATCGAATACCAGTGCCTCCCTTGAACATTGCCCATAGAAGCTCAGCTCAGGGACAAATAGTATGCCCCCTGGTCTAGCCCGTGGACGCTTTCAAGATGGTGATGAGGCTGCCAGAGCCCTCACTATAGCAGCTTGCGACCTAGGTGCCTCTACGCCTGAGACTAAGCTTCTACTTCTAGCTTTAAAAATGACGATACTTTTATACAACATTTCGTCGCCCCTTTCAACACCCTTTTTTCGCTATTGAAAGTGTGTCCTTTTTCAGGCTCTAGTCTATCTGAGTACCAAATTTCATATCGGTTCAGTGATTTTTGCGTGAAACCAAGACAGACAGACAGAGTAACTTTCGCATTAATATTAGTTAGGATTAGGATATCATGTAAATTATTTAAGTGCGGGATTGAAATTTTTGAACATTAGACATAATTACAAAGAAAGAAAAATTTTTTGAAAAAAAAAACATCGCCATGAAACACGAAGAAAAAAAGTAATTCAGTGCAGGTAAAGGTTGATGTCATCCATCACATCACATTGGTGGTCCGTAAAGGAGTCTTATAAGATTAAACATCTAATTAGCAATCTAATTATGAATTTCAATTATCAGCAGTATCAAGAATTTTAATACGTCGTTTTTTACAAACGAACCTATTTTTTAGTATCGATTACCAGCGTAGTATAGAGCCTGTCGAAAGGTTTCCTTTAGTGGCTCTATACTAAAGAAAACCTTTCAACAGTTTTTCTTTAGTGGCTCTATACTAAAGAAAACCTTTCGACAGTTTTTCTTTAGTGGCCCTATACAACGCTAGTAATCGATACTAAAAAATAGGTTCATTTGTTTTCAATATTAGTTTAGTTGACATATTGGGAAAACGACATATTAAGGTAGTCTTAATTAAAGTGCTTTGGCGACATCTCAAGAAATGAGCGTTTGTTAGTGGAGGGCCAGAGGGAAAGAAAAAGGTCCAGAGTGAGATCTCCAACTCGATTGACAGACGTGGTGAAGGCAGCAACTCAAAATACTATAGCCTAGAGTTCAAGTAATGCAACTAACAGAAATGTCTGGAGAAGCATACACTCGGATAAGAGTGCGCCACTAAGTAGAACAGAGCCAGGTCATCTTTCTTATAGGAAAGGGGATTACATATCCACGGATTCGGTTAAAACACTACGCTGCTCCAATTGGACTTAGGTGGACAGTGTTGTCTCTGTTACGATCGTTCTCAGAATATTATGGTAATACTAATAACTAAGATCACTGTCAAGGCCGTAAAATTGTGGAATGAAGTGCCACGGGAGATCAGGCATTCAAAATCTCTTTTTATATTTAAACGTCGTCTTAAAAACCACTACCTGTCTATGTAAGTATTGTATTAAGTATGTGTGTATGCTCTGTTTAAGTATGTTTATAATAATTTATATATGTATTTTATTTAGTTTATATATGTATATTATATTCATATTTGTGTATCTTAATGTGTAATTAATATGTAATCGTATGTATGTATATTATAAATATGCTTGTTTTTATTGAATTGTCATTTGTGCACCAACCACCTCTGTATTCGCTATTCTCTATTCGTATGACGGTTGCCTGGAAGAGATTGCTTTTAGTAATAAGGCCGCCGTTACACCGATAAACTATTGTTTATACCTTTTTTATGTTCTCATTTTTATATCCATATTTTTGGTGTAATAAAGAGTTTTTATTATTATATCGATAGTTTAACGTATTCTCTGATGCACTGGGATGTAACTTTTTTTTTTATCGATTACAAATTGGCCTTTGACAGCTATCACACCTGATGTTAAGTGATGAGACAATCTAAGATGGAAGCGGGCTAACTTATTAGGGGTAGGACGAAATCCACACCCCTTTCAGTTTCTACACGACATCGTACCGGAACTTCACTATATAATACTAACTTCCTTATTCTAGGAATTTCTACCAAGAAAGAAATTCTCTTCAATCTAATCTAAAAATCCAGAGACTCGTGATTCGAATCCGATAGACTAACCACTGAACAAACCAAGCAAAGTAAATAACCAACAAGTGTAAAGACAGCATTTTTTTATTTCAAAAAAAAAATATCGCCATCACGTAAGATTTTATCGAAATCCATACACGTTTACCACTTTCTTTATCAAACTACGAGCACAGTAGATAATTTCTATTAAAATAAATTCGAGTTAGTCGAGTAGAAAGAACTTTTGAATTTGAATTTCAAAAGCTATTAGATAGGTACACTCTGCCGGGTAGCTTTAGAGATCGTAAAGTTGGACATGCCGCATCCTTTCGCCATTAACTTCAGCATCCGTGTCACGTAGCGAAGATACCGTTTCACGAGACCTTATTTCCACGAAATATAACATATCTAAGGAATGTGGATATTAAATTTAAAAGTATACCAATTTTAAATGTCATCCCTTCGGCCAATTTTGGATAATGAAAAACGTGTAATCTTTTCGTACATTTCAGGTAACCTTTTTCTGGTTCCACCAGAGGAAATCTATCATCTGGATTTTGGAACTAATAGAAGTAGGTCTAACTTATCAGAAGTAACATATTTCAGGAACGTGAAATATTAAATTTAAAACTGTACCAACTACACCTATTAAATACAATTTATATAAAGATTAAAGTTCATTATCATCATTATCAGCCTATTAACGGCCCACTATAGGGCCAGACCTCCCTTCTTATAGGAGAGGCGATATGGAGCGTGCACCCACCACGCTGCTCTAATGCGGGTTGGCTGGCTTAGGGTGATAACGTTTCATTTATTAACGATCACTATCAGATGTTGAGGACAGTGACCAGGACCGACGGCTTAACGTGCTCTCCGAGGCACGGGGGTGTAGCACCACCGACTTTCAGACTCCGAGCTTGGAATGTACTAAACATTTTATAGGAGAATGAAAAAGCTCAGAAATATTCCGTGACCCGACCCAGGAATCGAACCCAGGACCTCGTGATCGAAGCCAAATAGGCTAACCACTAGACCAACGAGGCAGTCAGAATTAAAAGTCAGGTTAAAGTTAATCATGAATAATGAATGGTTTTTGCACAAATATTTTATTTCTGTATTACTCAATGTATAAAACGTCCACTGCACTAGAAACGCAGCTGTACGTGAGCAATAGCAACGGGTTGTAGAGCTTGCCACCACTCCTAATGTGACGTCCACGACTGCTCTGTCAAGAGTGTGACGACGAAGAAGAAGAATTACTCAATGTAAAGTAACGTGAGACGTACTAACGTCATCTCGAAGCAGAAAGTCATCTCCGCACCCAGAGGATCTAATTTTACTTTATTTTAAAGCTTGTTAGCATAAATAAGTATAGCGGCAGTTGGTACTTCTTACGAGCGCTATTAAAAATAGCCTTGGCTCTGATTAATTTCTATAACTTCCATGCTCTAAAAGTCCAGCGGTTCATAAAGCCCCAAAGGCCCATAAAAGCCTTTTAATACGTTGGCAGTTTACCGCAAAAATAATTTATATCCCGGAACACAGCACTCTTCTAAATTACATACTGTTACAAGTTTGAAGAGTTCGTAATAAGATTATGTTTTTATCGTCCCCCAACAAGTTAACCTTTTTATTTTCATTTAACTTTAATGCGATGTTGTTATTCACTTCATTGATTCCTTTATACATTTTAACTTTCTTGAAAAGTATTACGAGCTGGTGGTAGAGTCACTACAAATATTCTGAAGTAAGCGCAGTTTAACAAACCTAACTAAAATAAACGTTAAAAAAACTTAAATTTGAATTCTAGTGTTTTATATTACCAACTTATTTTATAGTCCTCATGACAACATACCAGTGAACGGGAATCGAACTCAAACCCTGACCTGAATAACTGGGCCTTTAATGAGAGCGATTTACCGTGAAGCACTTGAGATTTACAATTGAAACATTTTTAAAATTCTTTATTATTGGTTTTTCATATTATTATAATTGTTTTAAAACTTATTATTTTTGGAAATAATGTATATGACAATAAGTAGGCATTGATTCTATTCTAAATATTATGTTTTTTGTTATAAAGTTGGTAGTTCACGGCGAAGGAATTCATTTCCTCAAAGAGTGGGAAGGTGGGTACTCTTATAAATTACATTCCGTTACGTCTTCGAAGCGGTTCTAATGAAATTATATTTTTATCGTTCCCGAGGAAGATAACCTTTTTTAATTTCCTTTAAATGAAACGTTTATTGAACTCTACGATGTTTACGATTAAAGCCATTTTAGCTTGATCTCAGAAACATAATAGATATGTTTTAATGCGGTTTTTTATAATTAATTTAATTTCTATGACATCGGAAAGTGTGACGAAAGAAGCGATAGGCTCACCTGATTTTAACAACATAAACTTATCAATTTTTACGAGATTACCCCGCACGATATAAAACGTCACCCTAACTATATAATATACTTAAGTGGATATAAAATATCGTAAACTTAGACCTATAGGGCATCTATGTAATGACACTACAGTCTACATTTCAAATTTGTATCAGTCTCTCTCTATCTACAAAATCTTTTTAGATAGGGAGAGACACATATACGAATTCGAATCGCACACCGTCGAAAAAAGTTGTAAAGTTGATACATAATAAATTAAAAGAAAAAAAACTTTTTTAAAAGTAGTTTTTATTTGAACGCTCTTAAAAAAAGAAAATAAGGATGGTGTCACACACTATGTCATGCTTTGTCATCCAAAGTAAACGTGTATACAAAATTTCAGCTCAATCGGTTGAAAGTACCTAGGTACTTCAAAATTGAGCTCAAATATTCCACCCGAACAAACATACTTACAATGCAAGTTAAATAAAAGCTTTTAATATGGTCTTTTTAACTAAGTGTACATATTGAATGCTATTAAGTACCTCAGTGCCACCTCAGTAAATGTTAATATTATATTGTTCTTTAAAATCTGTGTTTACTTCGATTTTAAACTTAGATACTTAGAGGGTTTTTATATGCGTCGTGTTGCTGATTGATCTTAGACCATTTAAATAATTAACAATGTAGCACCTTCTATTCAATATGAGAAAATACAATAATATTTCATCAACTCGAGTATAACCGCGGTCTTTTGTAATTTCTGTAAAAGTAATAACTGTAACATTTTTAGCAATTTAAGCTCCTAATCGCTATGCCTTAAAGTAATCACTTTCCAATTCATAGTGTTTGATTGATTACGCTCTCAGAATACGGCAGACGTCGAGCCGTCGCTTGATAAGTCGGCAGCTTTACGACCATATTACGATGAGCTTTCTGATCTATAAAAAGTTTTAAAAATCCTTTTTAAGAATTACTAATATTCTAGTTATTAAATAATTCGTTTTCGTCATTTTTAATCCTTTTAAATTTATTTCGAATAAATTTTTTTATCCTTATCATACTTAAATGAAACAAATACTTACCCTAAATAATATTCACGTATATATTAGTACATTATCATTGTATAGTCTACTTATGAATCATACTACTATTATAAAGGCGAAAGTTTATGAGGGTGTTTGTTTGTCACTTCTTTACGACTAAACTGCTGAAGCAATTTTAATTAAATTTCGAAAGTGTAGAAAGTATTGTACTGCAACAGTGGGGCCCTGCCCTGTTGCATTACAATACTTTCTACACTTCTAACGCTAATTCGTACCAGCAGTAAAAACGTTAGTCTAGTTTTTGCATTTTCTGAGAAGATTTACTGTAGTCATATATTTATTTTTTCACTATCGTAAAGTAGGTATTCCAACAAACAGAAAGCATACCGACTTTTATTGAAAAAAAAGTGATATTTTAACGGCCGAATTTTCGGTTGAAAATTAGGTTACTTTTTTGATATTCATTCAAAATAAAAGTGAAAAAATAAATATTTTAAATCAAATAAATTATAGCTTGTTTTGGACATAAAAAGGCAAGTTTTCACCAAATTTCGTGAAAATAAAAATAAAAAACGAAAAACTTGGTTTTTTGAATTTTTCACATAAATTTTGATGTTATGTGAAAAAAGTATAGAAAAGTTTTGCCATTCAACTCTTTTCCATAGGACTTTTAGTTCTGCCGCAAATTGAGAAGAACCGTTTTATACCCCTAATAGCTCACCCCTACCCCTACCCGACCTCAGACCGCCCGTAATTTATTTTTCCTTTCATTTTTAACATTTTTCCTTTAATATTTTTCTTCTTTTCCTATGGGTTTTATCCTCTTGCGATTTTTTTTGCTTTCAAACTATCTGCACTGGTCTAGTTGTGGCACCCCGTGGCAAGCATAAACTAGAGACTGTAGTCGTCGTAACAAATATGGCAGGCGGTAGGCTATAAGAGGTAACCATATGGAAAATTGTTATTATTAACCTTAGTGTCTTGTGCAGTCATGCTGCTTAACTAGTGTAAGAGTACGCGTAATGTTTAATTAAGTGATTATTGTAAGAATGTTTCATTTTGATTATATTTGATATCTTTGTAAATAAAAATAAATTGTTCATATTTTATTTAATATCTAATCTTAATATACAATCTTAATAAGTTTTATTCCATTCTGGTTGTTTGTTAACAGGTTGCTTCATGCTGCGTTCGTGGCGGCACCTAGACATGGTTCCAGCTTAAAATCAGCGCTTCATGATCTTTTAAAAGATTGCGTAGCAAGAATACTGAGCTGGGTCCTTTTTCAGGTTACGCCTCACATCGCAAGGTATTTTATAAAAGCAATTGTGATGTATAGCATAGTGTATAAATAAAGACATTTTCTTTCTTCTTTCTTCCTTTCTTCTCTATGACAAATCTTACAGAAAAATCGAGGAAGATTAGACGGAGGCCGTTTAATTATCTATGTTAACATATTGCTGCTTTTGATCCCGAAATTCTCACGGGAAGGAAAACTACGCAGGTAAAACCGCGGGCATCCTCTAGCATCACATAAAAAATCCTTCAGTAGTTTTGAATAAATTAAAGTTAACCAAGAGAATAAAAATGAATAATTGGTTTTTGTCATGTTTTAAAACTTTTGGTTATTTGTATTACCAAATTGACATTAATAGACCGATTTTGTAATTATCAAAATGGTCATCATCGTTATTATTATTAGCATTATCACCAAAAATAATGATAATCGATTTCCAAACAAGCAATACAATAATTGAACAGACACGAATATAGTGCCACATTTAGAGTTCTTTCCATTTTGGCTACAAAACAGCAAGACGTCATCCTTATTATGCTGTATATAAGGGTGATATTAGGATAGGGTGAGTGTGAGACATCACGTGTGCTGATTGGCACCGTTGACAGTTAAGAAGATAAATGATCACCGCCATTTGTCATTCGCGTCCCCTCGAGCGTTCACTAGTGATGGGACAGCTGAAAAAAATTAATGTATATCATCGATGGATTTCCATTCTGATTGCTCTTTGATTTGTGTCTTTGAGGAATATAGTTGATGTATGTTATGTAGGTTTAATATTAAAGTAACTTATAATGTAACATTATAAGTCCTTAGGTCAACAGAACCAGTAGCATAATATAAAAACATTTAACTCGCTTATTTTATGTAAGCTTCTAATTTGGATTGGAGATAGAATACTTAATAACTTAATAAGGCTTTCAATTGTAAAAACCAGTATGTTGGTATTTGTGTTGTAAATAGGTTAAATATATGCGACCTCTTTAAGCCGCCACATACGTAGTTATAATTTTAAAATTATCTTGTCACACATATATGCAGTCGCATCACATTTATTACGTTATTCTTCACGTTAAATTGCAAATCTAAAACTGATATTACTAGCAAAAACTGCATCAAATAGTTTTTATGTATGTATGCAGCTGATGAAGTTGAGAAAGCTATTACGTAGTACAATTTTATTTTTTATCGAGGACAAAAATGTCGATATAACTACAACTTGTAAAACATCGATGTTTTATTACAAGTACATCACAGACATCCCTATCATAGACTAGAACTCAAAGAAACCTTCATTTACATCATCCTATTATCTTTCAAGCTATTTTCTGCCCTATTTCACTAATAATACGGACTCAATTCACCCGGCATGTTAAGGGCAAAATGTTCATTTTAGGGTTGTTTGTAGCCCTTTAATAGTGTTAATGAGAGATTTTGTCGATTGATTGATGCTTTATAAGTCCTCTGTATTGTATATTCAGTTATTATTGTAGATTTGTCACACCGTTTGTCGTTCAATCATTCGAACATGGAGATTTTATCTGTTTATTGTTATTTTATTATAAAGCTTTCCGCTTTCAATAAAATTCATATTAATTGATAGTGATTATCTATTACCTGTTAAATGTATGAACGATTTAGTGGGTTTGCAGAACAAAAGAAAGACGCCGTTTTTCCCTTCTCTTCTTCTGTGTAGGCTGATTTAACCTCTTCCAACCATCTCTTTTGGGCTGCCAGAATCAAATTATATTGCCCGCCATTTTGATAATATCATCCTTCCACCTCATTTGTGGTCTCCTCCCCGGTCTTTTGCGCATCCACGGTCACCATTTTAAAACGTTCTTGCACTACAAATCTGTTTTACGGGCAATATATCCTGTCCACTGCCATTTTAGATTCGTTATTCGTTGCACAATATCAGAGATGTTGCTAAGTAAAGCGTCAATAATAAAATAAACGATTTTTATGATCTTTCACCGATTATTCCGTCCATAATAGCAAAATAATGGTCAAAATCAAATAAAAATATGCCATATATATACAGACGTTTTTTGTTAATATCATGGAGCGGTTCCACACAAGGCAACTTATATAATATATAAATATGATAAGCGTTGACAGCTTTTTATAATAGTAGTTAAGACAAAGAAAAATCGTTTACTGCCCACTCTGTTATCAGTGAAAGTTTTTACTTCTCCGCCTACGAGAACGTTACGTAGAAACAGCTTATCAAGAAAAATATCCATCAATCACAAGGAATTGTAAAAGAACTACGAAACGGGTAACCTGATAACATTGACACGTTCACAATCTCATATCAGTTTCGAGGAAAAAACGTACCCGGGGAAAAAGTTTCCGACTTTTATATTAAGTAAGTACCTGTGCGGAAAGAAAATAATATATTGTGAAGTATCAACATTTTAGGTACTCGTAAAACACTGTTGCAGTAATCATTTTAAACATGTAATTTTGAAAACTAATTTAACTTTCTAGGATAAAAACCCTTTTTGTTTTTGTAAAAATTTATAATTTTAAAACGAATGAAATTCTGTCTGAGTTTACAAATTTTTCAAAAACTACCGGACAATACATGCTTGGATAAAAATTCGTAGCTGTTGTTTCTATAGATTAATTGTTTTTAATCGATTATAAATCCAAATGCGGATTTTTAATTGATTCGATATTTATGTTTTTTGGTCGTGATTTTCTAAAAACAATTGATCCAATTTCAAATAATACATAACCCCCAATTTAAGTTCATTGTAAGTATAAGTTAAAAGTAGATTGGTTTTTCTATTTGTAGAGTGAGGCCCTAGTCAATTTCATCAAAATTCAAGTAGCGATGAAACGAGAACTAGGCATTAAAAACAAATGAACAAACTTACTTTTTTATTTAAAGTACGTAGTATATAAATTTCATTTTACTGTACCCAATTTCCGAGTGGTCAAAGTCTGACAAAAAGCTTCCAATTTCCCGCTGTATTACTTCGTTGATCTCCTGATAATGGGCCCTAGTAAGTATATAAAGGGACTTCATGGTAAACAGTGCTTATTAGGTACATGACCGGCGACGTCGGCCGCCCGTGAAATTATGCTTTAGTCGTCGTGCTAAGCCCGCTGCAATACCGTTTTAAGCTATAAGCAGAAGCGTTAGCTATTACACAGTTTTATTGCATAGTTGCATACTAGCAACTTTATCAAATAGAATTAAAAAATACCTAAAAAACTAAATGTTCCTCTGCAAATGTGTTAAAATACTTAGTAGATCTTGCTCACGAGAGTAACTACATGTTATTGTTTCACAGTTATCGTTTTGATAGCCGTTTCAGTCAATTATCTTAATGGAGAAAAAGTTTAAACAATGTCTTACGAAGTTTTTGAGTTGAATTGTATGCAGAAGGCAGTAATTTTTGAGAAGGACTTATATTCTAAGAAGGTCTCTAACTTTCACTGTGAAAACTTGGTCACGTGTTTCTTAAGTACTACGTGATTTTAAATTCATTTTGGTGGATAGCTGACTAGTAGCCTTTTATGGTCATCTATGAAACCAATTATTTATAGGTACGCCTGAGAACGAACGGAATGAAGAGGTTCACTGAGAAGCTTACGAAAAATCATATGTAGACACTCGTAAAGCTGGTTTTTAGTATTACATTTACATTGGTTTATATTCGTTTGTAAGGGATGCAACCTTGTATGCAAGTTTTAGAAACTCATCTGGTCAGAATATCTGATATTAGTCATACCAATCAGTTAGTTGGTATTAGTACCTACTAATCGTAGCTGGAACATTTTATCAGTATGTTAAAAGTTTAGTTTTACATTACTTAGGCGTATTGAGTGACCATATTAATTGGTTGACGCCCGTAACAAAAAATAATTTTCCAGCAGATGCATATCCGATATCCATAAATCGTATCGCTCATGCACTGGTACCAAAAACATGCTATTATGGCGGCCATGGGGGATTGCACGTAATACCTGGTGTTTAGTTTATGTTAGGGGGTGTTCAGGACACCGGGCTAGGGGAAAAGAATTCGCTTCGAATTTTATGGTCGCCGCCCCGCAATTAGTGGTGATATTCTGACAATTTCTTTATTAAGTCAGAATGTTGATACGGTTCGATGTAATTAGTACGAAGTCACGTGGCATTACTAGTATTTTTATTAGTATTGCGCGAGTGCAATCAAATATTATCTCATTTAGGAGTAGGTTTTACACCCCTTCGGTTTCTACACGACATCGTACCTTCAATACATAAACACTTATAATATATTGATAAGCACCCAGACACTCACACAAAACCACCATGCTCATCACACAAACATTTTCCAGATGTGGAAATCGAAACCACAGCCTAGAACGCAGAAGCAGGGTCACTACCCACTTTGCCGTCGAAGTATTTAATTACTTTTTTTCATTCAGTACTATCTTTTACAATAATTCCAACTATGACATAAAGGCCGTTTTCTCCGTAGGTTCTATATTCAATGAGCATTTGCAGGCGCCATTCCCAGTAAGATCCCCGTAGTTTAATTGTTTTTATTGTTTACTAAGAAAGGTCCTAAGGACTTCTCAGTACCTACCTACCGGTTACCTGTTGCCTACTAATACATCTACAATTAAAATTAATATTTTTAAATACGCACAGACAAAACTGTTCCGCTATTTGTCAAGCAATTTTATATTATTTTTAACACTCGATTTAAAATTATGGTGTTAAGTAGAAATAAGTATCTTTCTCTGTAGTTATTGGTAGGTCTGCAAGTGGCATCTTAGCTTATTAAATTTAAACGAATTGATTTCCTACGATGCAGGTTTATTTGATTGTTTTAAAGTTGACTTTATCTACTGGCTGTTTATCAAGATTATTATTTTCTATAGGTATACGAAAACTAACTACACCGCTGTGCCTAGTTAGTTTTTGTAGTGTGAGTGGTATGAGCAACCAATCCAAAGATTTCAATGTTTTTCAACACCAAAATATTTAATTTACTTATTACTTAAAAATTTTTAAAGACATGCAACTTCGCATTTTCCCCCATTCATAATGATTTTGATTGGAACTCGATTAATTAATAAACATTATATAAATATCATGTTTTATTTTAAATTTAATTCTTTCAACTATTATATATTTATTTATATATATACATATTGCTTAAAATTAATTTTGTTACTATTCATTGTTATTTGGTTCAGTGGCGATACTTTATTAACTTGCCAATACTCCTCGTTACATATACCTAGCTGAAATTAAATAGTTTCATAGAAAAAGCTTATAATAAATATTATTTGCACCAGAATCCAAAAAAATTATGTAATAATAAAAGTCTCGTTGGTTTAGTGGTTATCCGATGTGGCTTCGATCACGAGCTCTTGGGTTTAAATACTGGCCCGAATAATCCTGAGATTTTCATACTTCTATAAAATTTTCAGTACGTTCCAAGCCGAAAGTCGGAAAAGTATATTCATTAAAAAAACATTAATAATAAAAGCCATTCTTTGTTTTAATCTTCGTTAGCAATTTTATAAATTCAACATAGATAACTGAAATCAAATCCGACAACAACAATATTAGTTCAGCCGGCGCTCATCGCTTATGTATGCAACATCTTGGGTATAATTTAATTTAAATCCGATATCTTAACTAATGCACCCCTTAATCAAACAGTTTTTGTAAACAAACACCCTTCAGAATGCACCCCGAGGTGAAGTGGGGTGGGTCGGTACACTCGAATGGCCCCGCACCCCTAACAATGAGCAATCAATGGCTAAATTAAACAACCGCCTTTTACCTATTTACGCAGATATAGTTTGAAAATGGAGAGCTCAAAAATACTAGTTCAAAAGGAAAATACACACATGGCCTAAAATATATTAGCAAAACATATTCCAAATGTAGGAATCAAACCTACGGCCTTAGATTTAGATAGCAGGGTACTATCCACTGCGCCACTTAGCCGTTATAAGACTTAATTATGGTTTTTGTAGAAATTCTTTAAGTGGGTAGGTGCGTATGTGGTACGCCCAGACTAACATTGTATATGCTTATTATTAAAACCATATTATTAAAACCAACCACCAACCATTAAAACCAACCATGTTTTGCACATTAAATTATAAGATCCTAGGTCACTGTCGTCACTTTCATTTAAAAAAACTTACCTTTGTGATTTCGTGGGCTCAACGAATCACTGTACCTATCATGATCACAGCACTTATTTGCTTTTGCACACGTAACCTGCAGGTGAACTCTGACCCCATAAAGGTCGCAGCTGTAGGACTTGTATGGACAACTGGACGTCGGGTGCCGGCCGCCGCCACAGCGTCAGCACCCGTGCTGCGCGCCATCGTGGCCCGGCGACCCGGCACCGGCCGCGTCTGCCTGTGCGCCACTCGCACCAACCCCGGCTCTCTGCTCCGTGCGCCTGGGCTCGCCGCACGCTGCAGTAGGTCTACTGCGGTGCAGTCCCCGGACTCCGCCTCAACTGCATGACTCTCTGCTGCCTCTAGCGCCAATACTAATTCGACTGCGCGTTTGTTGTCGATTTTTTCTGAGGAGGATTTTTAATTTCTTCACTGAGGAGAACCAAAACTGACTTGTCCCTCTAATTCACCTCGAGGTGCTCCTTAAAATTGCAGTGCTTAGCGATTTGCTTGAGACTTTTTAGATATACACTTACCACCTCGCCTTGCAGTTGTTTCCGCTGCCGGAACATGTGCCTCTCTGCGATCTCCAACATCTGAAGCTCTAAATGGTCCTTTACTATTTTTGACCAGCTGTTCGAAGGTCTTATCTTCAGGTAGATCCGAAAAGCGGTCACACATGAGCTAGAAACAAGCAACGCCGACGTGCGTTACAAACGTGGCCGCGTGTAAGTCCTCACTGGTGCTATTTTACGCGATTAACTGCTTCACTCGACTACAGTGTGCATCCCAGTTGTGGGAACTCACATCGAAAGGTTTTACCAAAAGGCATGTTTTTAAAATGCTTTATATAATTAAACCGAACTGCGCCAAGTGAATGAAACAACGGACTATCGTAGAGTGAATATATTGTCATAGAATTCATTATTGTACTACCTACATTACACTTCGGCCGTGGCTAGTTCTACCCTACCGACAAAGAAGCCGCCAAGTAATTTAGCGTTCCGGTAACATATCGTGTAGAAATAGAAGGGGTGTAGATTTTAGCCTGTTCCTAACAAGTTAGCCCGCTTTCATCTTAGAATGCATCATCACTTACCATCACTAACTAACTAACTAACTTGTAGTTAATAAAAAAACTTTCCTTTTTATCAAATCTATTCGTGGACTCAAATTACATTGTCGCCAAGTGCATGCAATGTATTAAAATGTTTCAAGTAGTACAAAATTTTAAGTGGGTCGTTAATCTTTCGACGCTGAGATAATAACACTTGACGAAGCTATTCCTCTTACACCAGCGATTGCAATGATGTTTCTAGCTTAAGTAGCCATTTTTGTTATGTTTCAGACGGTAATTTAAAATAATATACCTATTTTATTTATTATTTCAACCAAAAGATGAAGAAGAAGAAAGTTTTCATCAGCCTCATTACGAAGACATTTGCTAAAAAACTTACAAATTAGTTACTTGAAAATTGTAGGACAATTTTATGAACATTCTGTTTTATTTATAGTTATAGCCATTACCTACATAGATAAATGTTAAAGTCTGAGAACTATTAGAATTTATTAGCATTCCATGGATTCATCGTGCGTGTGCCGTGTCCATCGTGTGGCAGACAAAAAAAATGCCGAACAGACGCTGAGACTTGCGGCACGGATATAGTAATGGTACCCTTTGTGACCGATTGAAAAAAATAATAATTATCATCATCAACATGATTAACAGTGACATGGGCCTTCTGGGACTTTCAAACACAACGACCCTAAGCCATCTTAAATTAATAGTAATTGTTTAATTTAATCTGATGTAAAAAACTGTTAAGTCAACAATTGCTTTGCTTTATTGTGAAGCCAAATCTGAGGATGCTCCGATTTCGGAGTGTCCGAAATTGAAGAGTCCTCAGATTTGATGAATTTAAAGTATTTTGTTAGTTCTAGTTAAAATAATTAATTATTTAAAAACGTTTTTAAAAAGTAATGCGTGATTGACACATCTAGCGATCTATCGACGTAGCTAGTCATAATATCATGTCGCCCCATGTTTGTTCAGGGTGAAGATCCTACAGTGAGTGATCGGCTTATTTCGGCGAGGATAATTAAGTGATGGGCAAAGGAAATGCTGTTACAACTACACTTTGTAGGTAAGGAGTTACGTAAGATTTTTATACTGTAGTTAGATTAATAGATATTTTTTTGACTTTATTTAAATTATTATTGTGCATGTTGTGAACACATATTAAAAGCTGAATATTCACTACAGTTCAGTGTAAAAACAATGGACTAGAATTAATGTCAGCAGTTTGTTTTTCTGAACAAATAAATGAGAAGTACCTATTCGTATCACTGATCAAAGAAAAATATTTTTCTTACTTTTCTTATGGTATTTTTTATATCAAGTTGGTCCATTAGTAGAAAAAAAAGCAACATACCTATATACGGTCGAATTGAGAAACTCCTTTTTTTGAAGTCGTTTGAAAAAGAATAGGCGATAGACCTATCATAGTACTTAGCAATTATCATCTTACCCAGAATAAAAACCATTTTCTCTGATGCGGAAAAAAGGTTTTTTGGTAGAGAAGTCGGGATAGGAACTTGGTGGGGTTACACCCCTAGCCTCAGAGAGCACTTTAATTCGGTAGTCCCGGTCACTATTATCAAAAGTGATAGTATAGGTAGGTCGCAAAATCATCAAACAATTTTAATACCCGTAATCCGCTAACCCGCATTGGAGCTATATCCTATTCCATGGTTTGGCCTTGCCCTGTAGCAGGGCATTAATATGCTGATAAGCTTTGTGACAGAGCTTGTTTGGCTAAGTAGGGACCTACAACCCTTATAAATATTTCTGCCACCAATTAGAATTGCTTCCGATCTGTAGGGTATATAATTATACTACTGGTAACGCTAAGATAAATCAGATTTCTGCAGTAAGTAACATTCTATAGATAATAACTCAACATACTCAAGACAAAGGCATATTTAAGTTGCAAGTTCAACAAAGCGAGTAACAAAGTCTTATAAAACCATCATGACACAAGTACCTAAATAAGAATATGTACATGACATTATAAGCATGTTATAGCTATAAGTTCAACAAAGTGAATACCACACAATTTTACAACAACATCATGCAATAATATAAGGAATGTAAGAATAGACAACATGACATTTTAAGAACAAAGACAGTATGTCACAAAGTAAACGTAGCAATGAAAACACAAAGGACGGACTATAACACAGGATATTTCCGATGTCAAGATATTCGATTGTAAATTCGTTGGACTTTACAATGTACTGGTACTTTTATAGAGCACTCGTAAACTATATCCTCAAAGGAGGTAACATACTCGGGGCAAAGTTAGATTGCGTACGCTGCTGACTTGGCCATCCATTTAGGTTTTTATTACAACGGGTACCTTTGTTAGTAATATAGCTCGATGTCGTTCACCTTCACTCCACTCTCGAAACGTAAAGTAGTTCTACAAGTCGCGAGACGACGAACCACATGACAGAACTTCGGTAAAAATATAGTGATAGCGGTCACGACCTTCAGGAAAACGACTTAAGGACGAGGAAGGTTGTTCCTTTATCCCGGAAGATCGTGGTCCTAGTCAGTAAGATAACCTCCAACCAAGTCTACCACCGGCTTCTATTAGTATCCGTCGTTGTTTCGTACCTACCTATCTTTACTTTTACTCCGTTTGTCCAATCCAATCCAATCATCGGTAAAAGACCTGTCGATCGTTTCATCGGTCAACCGAGTTGTCCGTTAATAGCTTTTCCACGCTATAGCCCTTTCCTCGCATGATGTGCCTGAAACACAGTCTTTTTATAATTTCTTGACTGTTAACTACCATTGTTGTATGAATAGTTACTCAGGAGATGAATCAGTGAAATGAAGTGACTACAGTTACTCATATTGCTTAAGGAGACGCAAATATGAAGAGGTGGGGGGGCATCAAATCACTTTTTAATGACTGCAAGTTAACCCTTGACAACTATTTTATAGCGATGTAATATTTTGATTAAATGGTAATTGTATTGTAAAATGTAGCTATGTTCAAGCATTTCGTAGTCCCATTTATCAACAATAGGTACGACAACATAGACTTTCAAAGGCAGGAATCTTAAGGATTTAGGTACTTCTTAAGATACAACCTTCACTACGCTTCTCAATCATGCTAATGCCAAAGAGATGTAAATACGGAGAGACATGTTCTATCGGCATAAACGTTTTGCTTTAAAGACATTAACTATTTTGTCATTGATCAAGTAGAATATAGGAAGCCTAGAACAATAAGTAAAATGACTGATACCTACATATCAAAATACTGGTGTTATTTATCCTTTTTCAAAACTGAATTTAGTAAAATTTAAAATATTAAGATCATTTACTGAAGTAACTACCTACTTAAAAGTTGGCTGTTTTACAAACAGTTTAGAAACGTCAAGTCCGTCAGTACCACCGGTTCAGAAGGTAGATCATGCCGAGTAGAGCCGGCAAGAAACTCAACAGACGCTCTTTTAAAATCAGTGTGACACTTTGTATTTTATAATTTGCAATATTTTTAAAAAGGCAAGTTGAGTGCGTCCTTTGGAATGAGGAAAAGTCAGTTCCACAAAACGACAAATAGAATTATGAAGAAACCAAAATTTATGACTTTAAATATTTATAATTAGGCACACGGCCGTACACTACTATGGCGTCATAATTTGTAATGCTATAGTTATAGCTCAGTTCAATATAACTATACATTATAACATTGACATTTTTGCCGGATTTTAATTTTATTTTACTTTTTATTATTATTTATTTATTATCTATAAGTTTCATACTTAGACTTTTATGAATCCCTTGAAACCTGGTACGTCCCAAAACCATCCCAGTACATACTTGAGGCAGAAGCATGATCTAACATACTTTTGGTTGTATAAAATGAAAGTCTGCCTATTAGACGTTTTTTATTATAAAATTATTCCATTTATATTAATTCAGCATATATTTCCTCGAAATGTAATACAGTTCAAGAGTTTCGTGGTCCCGCCTACAATAATAAGCTGCGACAACGTAAGCTCACCAAAGTCTAGAGGCTGTACTGCGAAGCAAACCAATTTACAATAAATGTACCGCGGATACGTTACAAAGCTGTTTATTGTGATAACTGTGAGATTTTACTGCCAAGATGATTTAACTCGAAAATATACTATGACTAGAGGATGCCCGCGGTTTCACCCGCGTAGTTCTCGTTTCCGTAGGAATTTTGCGATTTAATATAGCCTATGTGTTATTTTGATAAGTAAGCCATATTATTGTCATGTTTTGTCAAAATCCATTCAGTAGTTTTTGCGTGAAAGGGTAACAAACATTCACACTCACACATTCACAATTTTCGCTTTTATAATAGTAGTAATATAAATATCGTTCATAGATAGAACAGATTATCATCATTATCAACCCATTAAATTTGAAGAGGCGATGTGGAACGTAGACCCACCTATGCTACAATGAGAGTTGATGTTCTTAAGGTGATAATGTTTTTAATTCATTAACGATTAGTATCAGATGTCGAAGACAGTGACCGACACCGACAGTTCTCCGAGACATGGGGGCGTAATACCACCAATTTTCCGACTTTGTGCTTAGAATTTATTGGAAATTTCTTAGAAGAAAGAAAACTCAGAATGATTCCAAAGTCCAACCCAGGATTCGTACTCAGAACCTCGTGGTCGAAGCTACATGGGCCAACGACTATCCCAACGAGGCAGTGACTGCCTCCTAATTGTAACTGAAGATATAAATAACGATAGAAACGATAGACGTTGTAGACTTGGAAACCAACATGCCGTGATTCTAAAGAATTAGAAAGACAGTAAAGCAAAGATAGTTTTTCTTAAAACTTTACTAGTAAAAATGTACCGAAAGGGACGTTATGGTCCGGTATAAAACAATTTTGAAACAATTAAGTAGCTCTGTTTTTAAGTACCTCAGAGAAAAAGCAAATTCATGAGCAAAATTTCGCATTTGTTGAAAGACACAACAAATTTAGTAGTAATACAGAAATTTTTATCATAATATATAATAACTGTATCTAGTAGAAAAATACTTGCAGGTAGAAACAAAGGCCGCTCTATTTATATCTTCATAACGCAACATTTATCACTGCAACTATCAGTATATAACTTTGAGTTATTATCGTGGAGCCCTGTCTAAATGTTCACGCTTCTTCTTTATGTTAGTCACTCACGCACATGTCTGGGTGTAGCCTTGAGAATGTATAGAGTCGGCTGGAATAGCTGTTGTTTATGGGCACACCGTTTGGCGTATCCACACACGAGCGCTTTCATCTTTATAATAAAAATTGACACTTTCGTATGAAACTCTGATTATATTTGAAACTAGCAGTCGCCCGCACTTCGTCCGCGTGAAAAACTTTTAGGTACCCTTTTAATTTTAAAGACAGACTTTCATATAAAGTGTGCTCTTTCCCCGCTTCCCCTCTCAATTTAATTTTTTTATAGTTTCCCGTAACCAATATCTCCGTCTCGTCCCGTGTACTAAAGATCTACATTTTTGTTAAACATTGTACGATATTACAGTACATTAACATTAACAATATACATAATTATATTTATAACTCTTAACAAATGCATTAACTTCGACAAAATTTGATTACCATAAAAACGTTTCTAGTAAGTTAATCTTAAAATATAAATACTGTCGTGAACATTTTTTTAGATAATTTTAAGAGGAATAATTCTTTAATACATATATTTTTGGTATCTTGAACCGTTTTCGCAGCGTACGCAACGGAAGCCCTCAAGGATGAATAATTTTCCCCGTTCTTTTCACATTTTCCACTATTTTTTCGCTCTTAATAGTTGCAGCGTGATGTTACAACCTGAACCTAAAGCCTTCCTCGATAAATGGTCTATTGAACACAAAAAGAATTTTTCAATTTGAACCAGTAGTTCCTGCGATTAGCGCGTTCAAACAAACAAACTCTTCAGCTTCATAATATTAGTATAGATATGCTCTCGTCAAAGGAGTATCCTCGCAAAGGTTTATAAATACATATCGTCAGTTCAATTTTGATAACCTGTAATATCGCTAGCTCCAAAAATAACAGGATATTTTAATGTACCTACTGTATTAAGAATAAAAGAACTGTATCAAGAAGACGCTTGTGGCCTGCGGCTCCCTGTTCTGTCCTTGTCGTCAGTTCACCTAGTAAGGAAAAGAGCAAAGCCTAAACTATCTCTCCGTTGTCGATACAAAAATGAGGAGATCCGCGGAAGAACCAAAGTAACCGACATAGCTCAACCAGTCGCAGAACTGAAGTGGCAATGGGCGGGACATGTGGTTCGAACTGCTGATGGTCGTTAGGGGCCAGGTGCTAGAATGGCGACAGCGCAGTATTGGTTGACTATGTATTGCCATAAATATTGACCTTACCAGTATTTTTTTTAAATAAGCCGGAAGAACGGCGGTTTTCATATTTTATATTAACCATCTCATTTTCTATGACCATCATTACAGCTAAGACGTATTAAAGTTGCATTTTCTTTTGAAAATATTTTTACCATTGCTTATTTCCCTCCGACGTAATCTTCTTTGTGCCTCCAGCGAGTTCAAATCGGCTTTCGTCGAGTCACGGAGTGCCGCGCTTTCGTTCAGTTCTTACCAGGTCAAATGTTTCCATTCCTACTAATATTATAAAAGTTACTTTGTTTGTTACCCTTTGACGCCGAAAAAAATACTACGATCGTCATTTGTAGTCAAGAGTGCTGATCATTTTTAACCGACGAAAAAAACCGGAGGAGGTTCTCAATTCGACACGTATTCTTTTTATGTATGACCACGCATAACTTTTTACAAAGTTGTCCAATTTTGAGAATTCTTTTTTATTAGAAAGGGCATACTTCCAAGGTGGTCCCATTGTCATCCTGTTAAGATCTAATGATGATATCCTGGGGAATTGAAGGAACTCTTCAAATTTTAAAGGCACGCTTACAGCGATTTCAGCTTTTGTCTCGGTATCGGTAGCTTTTTGGCTACTAGTGCCGTATAATATACTAAGACAGTATAGTACGAGTACGTTACGTGGCGATAAATCACTAAATAGTAAGAAATAAAATTTTTTAAATAAAAATAGAACCGGCACCAACTTCATAGATATGCTTAAGTAAATTAAATCAACTAATTGACACAGTTATTTTTTATTTTTTAGTGCGTTTTGAGTCGGTTCTATTTTTATTTTTTTTTTTTAAAAAGACTGTTAGGACTATCTAAAATACGAGTAGCAGGTATTTATGAGTTATGGTTTATATATCCTTTGTGGCACGTTTACTTACGTAGGTATGTATTAGTTTATCTTATGTTATATTGTGTTATTTATGTAATTTGTTGTTTATTAGTAACTATGTAATTTTTTGATTACATACATAGGTATATATACCGTAGGGGTAGGCAGAAACCACATCCCTCCATTTGCCACAGTCCTTGCATACTCCCTTAGCTTCTTCCACTCTCATTAATCCTTTCACACAAGTTCGTCGGTTGAATTTTTTAAATGTATGTATCTTATTATGTATTTTATAACACCTGCAGTTTGATCCTGATATTTTCTTAAGCCCAAGGTTGCCTGGAATAAATCGCTATTAAGCGATAAGTCCGCCTTTTGTGCCTCTACTTCCTTCTTAATATTTTTTTTTCTGTTTGTTTTATTTCATGTCATGTGGTGTACAAATAAATTATAAATAAATAAAATGTGCACATATTGCCAATTAAACATACAGAAAAAAGGTATCTAAAGTTTCTTCTTTGAAAAACTTTCAATACGCCAAGGAAGGTTATTTTATAATAATTATGAACATCACAGTTTTGGATGTGTTACAGAGAAATAAAATTACCTATTTTACGGGAAATGCTTGAACTTATCTACTCGAATTTTCAAACTGTATCATCCTTTCTTACCATAATCTAATAATAAAGCCTTGAAATTTCTTTATATTCCTTATTTTTTTTAAAAACTTTTCTCGTGAAAAATAACAGATGTCTAAACGATAAACAATTTAAAATAGCAGATTTCATACCGTTGCGTTTGTACAAAAAACCCTAGTCTTTTGACCCGTAGTTTTAATAACAAATCTCGGAAAGATCATCTAAAATGCGTCCCAGAGATATTGTAACAACAAATTAATAACGTTTGAGCGGTTTTAAAAAGCGCTCTAACAAAAATAACGCGATTAATCCGGGGGAATTCCATTATTATTATAAGTTTAGAAGGGCGGTTCTATAGGACTTCACAAAGGAATCTCTCCTTCCGAACGAATGACTCGCGATCAACGGTTTCAGGTTAAGTCATAAGTGAAAGCGATGTTTCAAATTATTGTTAAAATAAATCATAACTTGCAGTTTAAAAATATAAAAATACAATACAATTATGCGTTACTCTGCGAATGTTCACTGTAAATATTTACAAAAATATTAATTATTCTATTTTTAGCTAAAACTGACGAACTCGAGCGACCAAGTCATCTTGATCCTACAAAACATTCTCAACGTTTCACTCCTGAGTTGTTAGCTCTACATTGAAATTAATACTTCGCAATGGTCAAATCAAGTTAATTGTTAAAGATGTTATAAGCGTCGAAAACTGTATAGTTATGTGGCCAGAGTCAAATTGACTGATACTACTACTAAGAGTTTTTATTTACTAATTGTAAGGAAAAAGGGAACATTATTCAAAATAATATTCCTAAATAGATAAAAATGTACAACTTATTTCATTTAAACCTCGAGGTTGCTTGTTTAGGTATGCAAAAAATCTAATTAGAGTCTAACAGCTTGTAAAGGAATGCGTAATTTTTATCACTTATTCCGATAATTGAGAAAAATTACATGATACCACATAATTTATATTAATAACTGTCAATTATTTTAGACTTGAACACAATAAAAGAAATACATAAGCCCGACTCAGGTACCTAACTCATTTTCGGCAGCTGTGTAGGTATGCACAAATAATACGTACTTCGCTCTAATTGTGAAGAGTTTTACAATTCGACAATTTGCTAACATACCCAAAATGTCAACGTCTTGTAAAACCTCAGTGTTTTAGCCGATGTACAATGGTTGCAAAGCGGATGTCACAGAAATGGGAAGTCTACAATGACATTTTGTTGTATTCGAATGACAGTCTATTAGGAGGTGGGATGATCAAAGAGAAATCCTAAAGATGATCGTACGAAGCATTTTTTTCTATAATCAAGACACTGATTGTTAAAACGCTAATCGCTTATACATTGAACTGCGTAAAATAAGGGCATGTAATAATGCATCCCTCTTTTGCACGTGAGTAACTTTTTGGTATCGATTAAAATGAGTTAGTTCTATGGAATAATCATAAGTTTCGCTCACTTCAAAGGGCTCTTTGTGAGCCGCGACACGACACCGCTCCAATGATATTAATATAACACATATTATTTGTATTTTACCCTCATTTATGAGTACTTAACAAAACCTGTTTGCAACGGACCTTTACAAGCTTACAAACGGTTATGAAATAGTTAAAAAATTTAAAAAGAATTAACTTAATATTTAAAATTAAAAGAAATAAATTAAAATTAATTAAAAATATGTCACGGGAACGTCCCTTAATAACATATTTTTATAAAGAGGCTATATTTAAATATTGAAAAACAAGATTTAATTCTCGTAGAAGCGGACCCAGAATTGAATATTACAATTATTGCATTGTTCTAAACTTAACTTTAAAGGCTAATTAATGTAAAGTTTGACCATACGATTGTTAAAAGACAAGTTTTAAGATATTGTTTTTTTTTATGGAATAGGTTAGCGTCTTAGCGATTAGCGATTGGCTGCAATCGCCAATCACGATTGATGGTAAGCGATGATGCAGGCTACAATGGTACGCACTTGCCTAGAAGATGCCTATTCACTCTTGACTTAAAGTTACCCATATTGTAGGTGATAGGAAACGGAAGCTGGAAGAGCATTCCAATTTTAGCAGTGCGTATGAGGAATGAGGAACCAAACCGTTTAACGCATCCAATTCCAATATCGATTACGTAACGATGTAGATCTTTGCAATATTTTACATACTGCTTTTGTTTCGGTACGATGTCATGTAGAAACTGAAAGGGGTGTGGATTTCATCCAACTCCTAACAAATTATTCCCGCCCGCTTCCATCTTTGATTGCATTATCACTTAACATCAGGTGTGATAGCAGTCAAGGGCCAACGTGTAGTCGATGAAAAAAAATGTTTATGGATGCTCCAAAAGTTGCACTTACTAAAAATATTTACCTGATCACGAGCAACCAATTCGAACTCAACAATACAATCTTGACGTTACTAAATCACCATTATGTGATTTATAAATACCATGCGTACAAAAATGGCACAAAGCCTTACAATAAGGACGCAGCCACACTGTGCTGTGATCATATCGTACAATAAGGACGCGGCCACACCACCTCGTGATTATATCGTTCAATAGTATCGAGGGATGTAATCTGATACGTGATCGATCTTAACAATCGAAATGGAATAAATGACGCAGATGTTGAAGAGATTACATTATGGAATTGTATGGTGTGCTGGTTTTGTGACAGTTGTATTCGTTATAGAATCACTACCTTATTTTTTTATTTTATTCTTAGTTTTACTCTTTTTTATTTATTACAAGTTAGCCCTTGACTACAATCACATCTAATGATGGAAACATTCGGTTTCTGCACTACATCTTACTGGAACGCTAAATCGTTATGGCGGTACGTCTTTGCTGGCACGGTGGTAACTAGTCACAGCCAAAACCTCACACCAGATAGACCAATACTAGTTAAGAATATCTCTATTAGCCGCCGGGAATCGAACCCAGGATCTCCTTCTTATAAATCCACTCAAACGAGGTATAAGTATATCTATTGTAAACACAGTATAACAAAACAATTAATAAAAAAAATAACGCAGTAAAATCGTAATTTTTTCATCTAATAATAATTATTTTGATACTATATATAAAATAAATATAAATATTATATGACCATTACACACATCGCTATTCAGCCCCAAAGTAAGCGTAAGTAGCTTATGTTATGGGTACTATGATAACTGATGAATATTTTTATATACTTATAATATATAAAATAAAATACTTATAATATATAGATAAACACCCAGACACTGAAAAACATCCGTGCTCATCACACGAACATTTTCCAGATGTGGGAATCGAACCCACAGCCTCGGACGCAGAGGCAGGGTCACTACCGACTGCGCCGTCGTCAATATGTACTCAACGTTCCTATTTAAAGTTTGCCAGCCACAGGTTTTATTTCCACATAGGTAAACATTGCGTTGTATTTACAGTGGTTTGTGTTCAATAAAAATACACATTCCTGTTATATTTTTGATGAACGTCTGTTTGTTTAAGCAAGGAGTATAAAGACAAAAGTTGGCTTGCGCAAAATAAAAATACTTCATGTCAAACGAGTTTTTAAAACAAATTTTGTGTTTTATGTTTTACTATAAAAATATTGATAAACCCGTTTAGAATATCCCATACTTTAAAGCCAACCAGCCAGCCAGGTCGTAAGTCGCACAGTCGTGAAAAAATTATATTAGAAATCTCTATATAATTTTTTCGAGTTTCAGTTCCAAGTTAGTACCTATGGAGAACCCCAAAAACTTATTGTTTTTTTTCTATTTTTGTGTAAAAACCTTAATACAGTTCACAGAATACATCTATTTATCTAGCTTTAACAGTATACCTAGTTCTTTTAATTTCGGAAAAAAGTAGATTTAGCAACGGAACCCTAAAAAAGGATAAATTTAAATTATTACAAATATTTTTATTATATAATGTAAGAATTTACAGTTTTCACAATTTTTTCATTATCTGTTCTATATGACGGAAATCTTTGAACACAGCTACTTATGGTTGATCATACAGACTATGTTTTTATTGGGTACGACAATAGTAATGGGCTGGGGTCGTTTTAAAGTTCGTTTGATTGGAAAATGCCACATAAGGTCTATCTTTTAGCTGAGTCGAGCTAAGAGATATAATATTGTCATTACGTTGGTTGATGTATTGACAATATTACCTACTGATTATATGATGAAAGTTACCAAAATAAAGTAAATTTCCAGGAGCATAAAACCACGCGACATTTTTTTTAAGTCCGAGGAATATTATCTCCATAAGCCATAAAAGCTCTTCGCTTGAACTGAAAGCGGCGGCGTGAAAAGACTAACGAATTCATTAAGTGAATAGCGAAATCACAGACTTCGTCTTCTGCTATTGACCACCGCCCGGTGAAAAACCTTCAATAGTTTATCCATTGAATATAAAAATTTTGTGCATTTTTTTACCGACTTGAAACAAGGTTATCTATTCCAATGCTTTTTGATTCCGTTTAAAATTTATTTTATGTTTAAATAGAACTTAACTACTTATGGACGTACATATAACTGTTATCTGAAAGAAATATTTAAACTACAAAAAAGAATATTAAAACTAATACTTAACAAAAAACAATGTGGCTATTCAGATACTGAACTTTTTAAAGAGAGTAAAATTTTACCCGTACAGCTACAAGTTAAATATTTGATTTTAAAAGAAAACTTTTTTAATGATATATATTGGAAAAAAGTACAACACTCTGTATTTACGCGGGCTGCCACTCAGAATCGGTTGTGCATTACGCGAGCGCCCAATAGGTACGGTGAGCGCACGAATGCTTACCTAGTTCCTCGCCTTCTTAATGAATTACCTATTGATGTGCGGGACTGTATTAACCCTCGCAACATCAAAAGAAAACTTTTTTAAGTCACATGTAATGTGACTTAAAAAATCTCTATGAATTATTATTTAGTTATTTTAATTATTATAGCTTCTCTGCTGACAACTGTCTTTGTAAAATGCCTAGATACTACTATTTGTTAGCATATCTCTCAAACCTAAGTGGTTTCTAATGCTAATACATATAAGAATAAGAATGATGTAAACCTTAAATAATAAATAATTAATTAAAAAAAAAAAAAAAAGTTATAATATACTTGCTTGGCGGTCTTGTTGATTTAGAAGTTAACCTATATGGCTTCGATCACGAGGTCCTGGGATGGGTCACGGAATAATAAAAGCTTTTTCATTCTTCTATGAAATTTTCAGGACGTTCCAGCCAGGTATCGGGAATTTGGTGATGATACACATCCGTGCATCGGAGAAAACGTTAAACCGACTGGCCCAGTCACTATCATCAACTTATAATATGATTGTGATCGTTAATTAAAGAAACATTATCACCATAAGTCACCCCGAAACCCACAACTCTGCTCTAATGCGGGTTGGATTATAGCAGCGTAGTGTGTCTACTCTCCATATCCCCTCCTATATAAGGAGGGTGACCTTTCCTTGTAGTGAACTGTTAGACTGATAATGATGATGATGAATAATATACTTAGATTGAAGTCCGATTTTTATCATCTTTTGTTTTATTTTCTTTTGGTTTAATACTAGCAGACGCCCGCGACTACGTCCGTGTGAATTAAAATAAATAAAATTTCTAAATGAAAATTAGCTACCAACAAATGAAAGTCCTACCAAAATCGGTCACAGATTAGCCAGAACAAAATTACAGACAAACAAACGAATATTTTACCAAAAACAAAAGTTGACAGGATGAACTAATAGACTAAGTACCTAAAGTGATGTACTCGCTTCGGCAGTACATATACTAAAATTGGAACGATACAGAGAAGATTAGCATGGCCCCTGCGCAAGGATGACACGCAAAATCGTGAAGCGTTCTTAAATTATAAGTGCGCGTCGAGCCGGCGCGGGAGACAGACGTGTACGGAGTGATAGTGCGCGTCGAGTTGGCGCGGGAGAGGGACGCGTACGGAGTTGTACTATGTATAGCGTGCATATAAATAGACTAGGAGTTGTTCGTTACTTGATTTGTGTTGTTTTCTTTGATTTGTGTTGTTTTCTTTGATTCGTGTTGTTTTCTTTAGGAGTAGCTTAAAATAAAGGCCCTTTTCAGGGCCGTTGTTGTTGTAATTAATATAACTGTCGTTGCTAAATTGTTTAATTTTGTTGTTTTTCCATGCTGTTACTGTATAATGGTCGGTATTTTTTGATCAGCCTGCGATACTAGACGGAAAAGTATATTGTTAGTTGTAGTTTTCTCTTTCTTGTTTTTATTTGTTTTCGTTGTTTGCTGGTGCTTGTGAACTTTGACCCGCCTGGCTTGCCAGACGGGTGAATGTTTGGAGATGGCCGATGAGCAGTCGTCGGGTATGGAGAAGGCGTCTGTACGCAGAAGTCGTCGCCTGGCCAACGGGCTATCTTCGCGTTACTTGCGTCAGGAGGAGTCGGGCTCGCCTAGCTCGCGAGAATCCTCTTTTTCGCGATCTTTACCGTCGAGACCTGGAGGGAGTGGGATTGTGGGACAGCGGGAGTTAGCTGAGCCGATTCTGGATCCGGATGAGGGGACAGTAAGTGGGACCTCGTGCCGCGACGACCCCTTGCAACTCACAGCCGAAGAGTTGCGGGCTGTAGCGGGCCGGAGTGCTACCGCCATCATGCAGATGGCTTCGCGCTCTGGCAATTTGAAAGGAGTGTACGCACGGCGTTTAAAGGAGGCGGCCACGGAGCTCCAAGATATAGTGGAGGTCCTGGCATCCAGGACGGAGGGGAACGAGACGCGGAGGCTAAGGGCTGATAATAAGCGCCTGAGAGCGGAAATGGAGGAAATCAAGGCGGAGTTGAAAGCCGCTGCTGGCGAATTTAATGAAATACGTGCAGCAATTGCTTCAAAAGGGCCAGCAAAAGAAAGCGCATCGGCTTCCACTTTGAGCAAGGAAGTGTTAAAGGAGTTCAAAGCCACCATCTTGGCTTCAGTCGGTACCATGCTTGATGCCCGTTTTGCAGGAATCGAAGAGCGTCTCCTTCCTCGGAACGTTCCACGCCCCCTCTCGGCAGAAGATAACAGGAGGTTGGAACTGTCTGATGAGGTACCGGCGGCTTCCCCTGGATTTCCGCCGTCTACAGTAGGTCCTGGTGGAGCTACACCAGTTACTGAAAGTTGGGCCACAGTTGCTGGTAAAAAGGGGAAGAAGGCTCGCTCAGCGGCGCCTGCTCCTATCACCCCGACGGCTACACCGGAGGTCCCCCCCGCGGCTGCATCGAAAGCTAGTCTGGATGTCCCTAAAACCGCTGCGGTCATAATAACCTTGGCTCCGGAAGCGGCATGTAAAGGAGTAACCTACGCTCAGCTCCTTGAGCAGGCTGAGCGTAGGGTTGACTTAAAGGAGTTTGGTATTGAAACAGGCGTGAAAATCCGCCGGACAGCCACAGGGGCTAGGCTCCTTGAGCTACCTAGCGAGAAAACCCAGAAGCAGGCGGAGATCTTAGCTGGCCAATTACGGGTGGCTCTAGACGGCTTGGCGGAGGTGGCCTGCCCATCCAAATTAGTGACACTTAGAGTCACTGGTTTGGATGACTCGGCTACGACAGAAAAGGTGGCTGCAGCTATAGCCCGGTTCGGCGATTGCCCAGTCTCTGCAATAAAAGTTGGGGATATAAAGCAGGGCCCTAGAGTGGGATCGGTCACAGCACACTGCCCGGTGGTTATCGCAAAGAAGATCTGCGAAGCTGGGCGGCTTTTGGTGGGCTGGAGTTCAGCTGGTGTCGAGGTTCTCAAGCAGCGCCCCTTGCGCTGCTTCAAATGTATGGGTCTGGGACATACGGGGTCAT
Organism: Mycalesis mineus; assembly: GCA_034621355.1. Lineage (NCBI taxonomy): Eukaryota > Metazoa > Arthropoda > Insecta > Lepidoptera > Nymphalidae > Mycalesis > Mycalesis mineus. Next base: position 2,957,456 of record CM067896.1, read on the forward strand.
TGTGCCCCTCGAAGACTGACAGGAGCAAACTTTGCTACAGGTGTGGAGAGGTAGGGCACAAAGCGGCAAATTGCACCAACATTGCTCGCTGTGCCATTTGCGTTGATGCGGGGTTACCTTCAGATCACATTATGGGGGGCAAAAATTGTTGCCCCCCTTCTACTAAGGTTGTGGTTGGCTCTCAGCAGCGGGCCAGTGAGAGACGAAGTCCAGCGCGGGAGGATGCTCGTATGTCGTCTTAGACGCCAGTGAGTGCACAGATGTGCGCGTAGAAGCGTCAAAGTGGCTTAATTTTTCAGATCCTTTGGCGCTTCAAATGGGACGCGGACGGCACCGCTGGGTTTTAGTGGGTATTCTGGCTGCTTCCCAGCCAGTGAGTCCCACATACCCGGACGTAGACTGTGCAGTTCTGTCTGCACAGCCTCCGACCGGGATGCGTAAATGCATTTCCCAGCGACAAAAAAAAAAAAAAAAAAAAAAGGTACCTAAAGTGAAAAGAAAAACCATCACCTATTACTGAGCAACCCTTTGCAATCCAAAATCTTTGTCTCTAGTTTCATTAGACTTGATCAATTACTTATGGGAATTTTTTTTATTAGAAAAAATTGCGTGCAAAAGTTCAATGAGTGGGAACAGATAAGTAAAAAATCACATTAGAAACACACAAAAAATCTTTATTACCCATAATTCATAGTTTTAATAAAGTTTACTCAACGACACGCGCTCGACAATGAGTGTGAGACCATTTTCTGAGTTCCTCGGTGAAATAGTTACGATCAAGTTACCATATCAAGTGCTAAGTAAGTAGGTACGGTATGCATCGTCGAGTTTCCGAGGCATTCCACATCGATCGATTAAAATCAGTAAACTAAAGGAAGATAGTTGATTGCTTGTTTCAAACTCAAAATTTTAACACACATATTGTTTTGTAGAGAAATATTTGTTACCTTGTCCAATTATCTGTGAAGACAGAAATCCATAAATATGTATGTATAAAAGCTAACAAAAGTTCTACTGATTTTCTTATAAATTGAAAATTTGATATCAATTTCATTTTGTACTAAAAACAAAAACTGAGCGATATAATTACCCTTACTTACATATTTAGTGTGAATAGGCCTTTTCTGAGCAAGCGCGTCCCACCTTAGACCACATATAAGAGTAGGTACACTTACCACCAGTTGAGATCGTGGTCAAGCGGAAAAGGCTTAGAGAAAAATGAGCAGAATTACTAAATTTATGCCGAAAAACTGACGAACACCAACTAGTGGCGTTTAACATAAAAATTTCAAGTATTTAAATGTTCGCTCTAGTTAAGTATAAAATATACGGAACCAAATATTGCACCACCAACTGCCATTGTAATAAGCAACTTATTTCTAATAATCTCTTTATATCAAAGGGAACCAAACACCCCTATTCTCCCATTGCATTTAATATAAAACGGAAATTTGAACCTTATATCTTTTATAATAAGAAACAATAATTATAGAGAGTACAATATGGTGGTATTACCATAATTTCATAACAAGGGTGCGCAGGGATTTCTAATATAACACGTATTTTGATTTTTTTATAGCTTCTTCAACAATGAGGATTCATATTTCGCACTTGGATTAAAAAAAAATAGACAGCTTCAATATGTGAAGTGATATGTGAATATGTGAAGAACGGGTGGTTGGAGACGCCGATATGTGCAACTCCTGCCACCCCTGTAGTCACCACTGAGTGCAGCGACGGGAACGTCGGGACGTCAAGGTGCCTGCTTCCGTGATCCTTTGTTATCCAAAATATGAAACAGGCGGCGCCGCTGAGTTTGAGTGGGTATTCTGGCTGCTTCTCGACCAGTGAGTCCCACATACCCGGACGCAGAAGCAGTTCTGCCTGCGCAGCCTCCGATCGGGATGCGTAAATGCCTTTCCCAGCAAAAAAAAAGGATTAAGGCAATATATTCTGTGCAATGGATTATTTTGAAGCTAATTTATAACCTACAACAATCGTCATTTTTTGTGAAAGTTAGGCTGGGCTTTATTGTTTTGTAGAAAATGTTGGCATTTATTTTTGGAAACTTTGATATTAAAAATGAGAATAATGATTCTGAAATTCAGCGTAACTATTCAGCGGTGTGAGCTGTGCGTTGATAGATCAGTCAGTGACTAGGTAACTACTTCTACTACGTAAAAAATTCTCGGATCCTACGAGCTCTGTTTACGTTCTTACGAGTATATAAAATGGGCGATAGTTTGTATGTATGGGTGGATGTTTGATACTCTTTTACGCTAAAACTACTGAATGAATGGTGATGAAACTTCACAATAATATAGCCTGCATATGAAAATAACGCATTGGTCACATTTGATCCCTAAATTCGCACGAGAACGAGAACTATCCGGTGAAACCGCGGGCGTTCTATAGTAGAGTTATAATGCTCAAATCATAAGATTCGTGCCTCTATCATTTTATTTAATCTGTGGTTTTGCATTGAATAGAATACACGCTGTGGGCTGTTTACTATTTTTGGGCCATTGTACACACAGTTATTAAAGCTCGTAGTTATGTTATAGTTATTGTGTCAGACACACTCAACTTTTTTTTTTCGCAGATAATATTTTGGTAAATTTATTTTTGTATTAGAAAATCGTCGTAAGAATTTTATTGAATTTTCGTTTGTTTTTAAACTATTTAAAACAATATTAAAAAACACATTTTATTTATTTAATTTAATTAAGTATAATTTTTAATTATATTTCATTTATTATACTCTACCTATTGAAATATTATTTATGTAATATTCTCACAGCTTTTAGGAGCCGTTTTTCCGCACTTGCTTAAAAGTCAAAGAAACAAATACTTATCCTACTACTATTATAAAGGCGAAAGTTTGTATGGATGTATGGATGTTTGTTACTCTTTCACGTAAAAACTACTGAATGGATTTGAATGAAACTTTACCACAATATAGCTTATACATCAGAATAACACATAGGCTACATTTTATACCGAAATTCCCACGGGAACGAGAACTACGCGGGTGAAACCGCGGGCGTCCTCTATGTTATATACTAATATTATAAAGAGGAAAACTTTGTTTGTTTGTAATGAATAGGCTCAAAAACTACTAGACCATTTTTAAAAATTCTTTCACCATTCGAAAGCTACGTTATCCACGAGTAAATGGATTTTTTAAAAAGGATAGATCTATGTTATTGTAACAATATCTAATGGGTACTTACCTACTCGCTGACATAAAATTACATTTGGAAATCCCAGAACCACATCTGGTTATTGCATTCGCTAAAAGGCTTCAACAAAAAACATTTTAAACATCCCAAATATCATAAAAAAAACACTCAACAAGGTACACATAAATACTGTGGATTTTGGCAGCTAGTTGACATCTGGGCGAGACGACAGTTCGCTTCTGACGTTTGTAGACGGTTCACGTGTGACTTGCCTTGTATATTGACGTGTATTTATTTAGTGAAAGAAAAAAGAAAATATTTACAGCGTGGTTTAGGAGCAGAAAATTTCTGTAAGTACTTTTTATTAATTCTATATAGCTTGAGTCGATTTCCATAAAACTTGCATAGTTTAAACAGGGCTTAATACATGGACGGTTGTTTATGGTAATTAGGTCTAGATATTGTTTATCTTTAGAAAAAAAAAAAAAAAAAAAAAAAAAAAAAAGGGAAACATAATAAAATTATATACCCATTGTAATGTAAAAATTAGTATGTTGAAATATTACATCACTTGACTAATATGAACGAATTTTGTAGGTAACTATTTAGTTAAGTGATTTATCTGGTCGAAGTTTTATTTTTTTGTACTCAGGGATTTGAAGGTTAAGTGCTTTGACTCTTCGGAGAGGTTGACGGGGTAATAAATAAATGAATTTATGTAGTCAAGAAAAAAAAAGGGATACATTTTAAATCGATATTTCGTTTAGAGTGGGTGGGCACTTGGCACTTTAGCGCCATCTAGTAGATAGATGCAACACCACGTAGATCTCTAAATCTATATTGTAAATTATAGGACGAGGGATAAGTGGCAGGCCTTGGTAATTAATAGATCTTTAATGATCAACTAGATGGAGCGGTTGTAGGTTTCTCTCTCTCTAAATAGGTATATAGTCAGAATGTAGGAATTGCTAAATTACGATATTATAAATAGAGTAAATAAAATAGGATCGCTTACGTCATAATATGGAAATTGATTCTGTTCTTACTGCATGATATCAATTGACTTGTAAGAAGTTTTCACAGTTAACTTGTTTTATTGTTAAATTTAAATTTATTGAACGGTTATAACACTATAAATTGTCACTATAGTTTCAACTCGTTGTTGAGAGCCTATCATCGATAGTAACACTATGTGATTTCGTCGACTCCGTGATTTCGATCATCAAAATAGAGGTGTCTTTATGATGTTGGTACTATAGTAGCAAAAAAAAATAAACATCGTCGTGTAAAAATATGAAGTGTCAATCTGTTGGGAATGGAATCAGTTTCCATTTATTAATTAATTAGTTGTTATTAACTATTTCTCTACCTTATTTAATGTGGTTGTCTATCTGATGTCGGAATTTAGTAATTAAACCTCAAGTAGCGGACGGGTGTTAATACGGTAGAACAATGGGGGGTCTTAGTCGAGAACTGGCCAATAGTAATAGATTTATGCCACATATTATAGCGTGGACCATGCGTACCAGAAGAAACCATCACAATTTGGTGCCGTGACCAGGATTTTTTTATGCAGATGATTATCTGCAATTTGGTACCTGTGAAAAGAGATCTTGAGGGTTTAATTTCAATGGTTATCCGACTTTTAATTATTATATAAATTAAAATTAAACTTTTTGTTTAATTTAGTTAGACAGGGATTGCTTTGTGTTACAGAAAAAAAAATGGGTAAAACGAAACAATCAAGCCAAATAAAAATAAATAAACTCAAACCCGCGAATATACGCGAAAAAGTTAACATAAATAAACGTACACGAATTGACGATAGTCGTAGGAGAATTAATCTTATGTCACGGTTACACAAAGAAATTACGTTGCTAACCGCTAAAGTGGCTAAGTTAGAACGAAACTCGTCGGATAATAGCAGCACTACGCATACGGCTACAACTATGTCTGGAAACACACTAAGTACAGATGATGGTCTATACAACAGTCGCGTTAGTCAAGAACAAGGAAATTCAGCTAGGATTCTTCACTATATAAACAGTGAACGGCCCCGATATTGTAATAGGAATCAACATCCAATAGTTTTTCTCGAGAATCTGAGTTCATATTTAAAGAAATCACCTATTCATCAAAATGAAATCGAAGCTATAATGGAATGCTTAGAGGGGGAAGCTAAGGATTGGGGGCGAATCAGACGTGTTAAATGGAACACTTTCAAGGATTTCAAAGAAGATTTTTTTGAAACATACTGGGGCGAATCGGAACAAAGCAAAATACGAAGAAAGATTGTCACCAACCAGTGGAACAAGAGGGAACATCCCACCATGTTAGGACATTTTTTACGCCTAACGAGCCAGGCGCGTATGCTAACTCATCAGATACCTGAAGTTCAGTTGGTAGCGGACATCATGCGTCATTATCCGAAGGAAGTTCAATTCGCTTGGGCAATGAGCTCGACAAAGAATATTACCACTGCTGTTGATTTTCTAAGAAAATTGGATGATATAGAACGTGCTTCAGGAACGCCACCACACCGAATGGATCGAACCGGACGACCTACGAATACAAACCCTGGCAGCGCTCAGTGTTGGAACAAAGGGAGGACTTATGAAAGTAATGGGAACCCAAAACGACGCGATCTTGTGGAAACGAATATGCTGGAAAACCAAGATAACGGGGGCGTAGGGGAACCAACCACTAGTTCAAAAGATTTAAACTAACTCGAGTTGAGACTAATGTCTCCGGCTCAACTTTATTTATAGGAGACAAAAATAAAGCATATAGAATAATGTCTAAACTGGGTTGGAAACCAGGCCAATCATTAGGAAAAAAAATGACTGGAATATTAAAACCAATTAAGCCTGTGTATAAAAATGACAGATCGGGTTTAGGTGCGACTAACTTGGACCAGTGCGTGGATCCAATATTTCCCATAGTAAACATGTTATTGAATATATCTGAAAGTAAGATGTATAAAGGCGCTATACCTGACGAAGACCTCGTGTTAAAGGTCTGTTCAGTATTTGATGAGGGAAATAGTTTAGATCTGGATAGTGATAATATAAGTGTAATAAGATCAGAGATTTCAGCTGAAATATTGAGTAATGAAGTTAACTGTTTAATTGATACCGGTAGCGATGTTACATGCGTCTCGGAGGTCTTCTGGTTAAACTTAGTTAAAAAAAAGAATGAAAATATATCTATAATGCCTGTGAGACCGTTGCACATACGGGGTGCGACTGGCCAGAAAAGCTTAAAAATACAACAAATAGTATTATTACCACTAATTATCGATAAAACATTGATAGAAACCAAATTTCTTATTGTGCCTAATCTTATAAGACCTATAATATTGGGTCTAGATTGGTTAACGAATCACAAAGGCATTATCGATTTAAATAGGTCGTCGCCTGGGATATACATAAAACACAACAACATAGAGAAATTTATAACATTTAATAAATTTAATCGACCTATCTTGTGCCAGGTCATAAATACAAACACAAATTCAATTGAAACAATTAGAACTGGACTAACATTAGAACCTGCTCAGATAAGAGAATTAAGATCATTACTGTGCAAATATGAGGTGTTGTTCAACGATAGCTTAGGTCGTGTTAATTGTTATATACACAAAATAAAAATGATGGAAGTTACACCTGTAATTCAAAAGCGGTCATACCCTGTGCCTTATGCTTATAGAGAGAAATTAGAACAAAAGTTAATGGAAATGGAAAATTTAGGTATAATTTCGCGGGCATCCACACCATATTCTAGTCCCTTAACGTATACTTTAAAAACCGACGGAAGTATACGGGTGCTCCTAGACGCGAGAGAAATAAATAAGTACATGATCGCGGAGTCCGAATCACCACCTATGCAAATCGATATATTAAATTCATTCCATGGGGTAAAATACATCAGTATCATAGATATGAATAATGCATATTTTCAAATCGGTATTTCTGACGATAGCAAAAAGTACACAGGATTTACGTTCAACGGCAAGTCATATGTTTATAATGTCTTACCGCAAGGGTTGAAGACATCTGTAGGCAGCTTCAACAGAGCAATGGATGTTATATTAGGTCCTAGTGTCCGTCATTTTTGTGTAAATTATCTAGACGATTTGGCTATATTGACATCTGGCTCCTTGGAAGAACATTTGGGGCACATAGATCAAGTTTTATATAGATTAAAGCAAGCCGGCGTTACGTGTAATATAGATAAATGTCAATTTATCTGCAACGAGGTCAAAATGTTAGGGCACATAATTTCCACTGAAGGCATTAAGACCGACCCTAAAAAGGTGGAAGCTATAAAAATGTTCCCGGTACCAAAAAACGTTAAACATTTGCGCGCGTACCTAGGTTTATGTAATTATTACAGACGGTTTATACCAAATTATGGTACTATAATAATTCCCCTGTGCGAATTATTGCAAAAACAAAAGAAAAAATGGCAATGGAATGATAAAGCTCAAGATGCATTCGATAGTTTAAAACACGAATTTTTAAACACGATATTATTGCATTACCCCGATATATCTAAACCTTATGTATTGCAAACTGATAGTTCCGGAATTGGATTGGCCGGGGTATTATACCAAACGCAGAATCATCAAAATGAAGTCGAAAAAATTAAAATATTAGGTTATTGTAGTAAGGCGCTACGCGGGTACGAACTAAAATGGACAGTAACCGAACAAGAATTATGGGCTATTATATATTGTTTAAAGAAGTTTGAGACGTATTTAAGAGGTGCGAAGGTTGTAATTAAAACGGACCATAAAGCTTTATCGTTCGTTAAATCTTTGAATTTGTATAATAATAGAATCACTAGATGGATTTTATATTTAGAACAATTCGATTACACGATAGAACACGTGAGTGGGAAAAAAAATATAGTTGCGGACGTACTGTCAAGATATCCTCCGGATACGAACGTGTCCCAAGATGATCGATTCTTGTGTCCGGAAATAAATTACTTTCAAAAACAGTTATATAATGATGAATTGAACGACCAATTAAAGAAATTGGCTCATTATCAATTAATCGATCCCATATTAAGTAAGTTAATATCAAAATTAAAGGGTAACGACACCGAGATATTGCCAGATAGACTTAGTAGAATCGTAAGACGTTGTAAAATAGTGGATGAGATATTATATTATCATGACGTCATAAGAAATAAATCCTTACCCATTGTGCCGAAGAATTTGCAGAGAGGGATTATTGAACAAGTTCATCTCGAAATGGGACACCAGGGATCGTATAAAATGACCAAATATATTAAAGAAAGGTTTTATTGGATAGAATTAGCGACTAGTTTAAAGCAGTTTACAAAATCTTGTCATATTTGTCAATTAGCGAAAAGCAACAACGTAAATTATGTTGGACCATGTAAATCAATTATAACGGAGAATCCTGGCGATATAATAATGGCTGACCTTTATGGCCCGCTCCCTGAAGGGAAATTCGGATCAGCTTACATATTTGTGATACAAGACTCGTTTAGTAAATATATAAAATTGTATGCACTTCGTAGAGCCACATCGCGATCTGTAACTGCAAAAGTTAAATTATTCACACAAATAATTAAATGTAAAACCATACTTACTGACCGCGGTAAACAATTTTTTTGCAATTATTGGAAGGCTGAAATGACCCAATTAGGCATTAAAGCGATTCATACAACCGTCAGAAATCCTAGGCCAAACACTACTGAGAGGGTCAATAAAGAGCTTGGCCGACTATTTAGAACATATTGTAACACTAACCATAAGGGATGGGTTACATTATTGCCATATATAGAAAAACTATATAACAACACGTATCATAATAGTACTGGCTATACGCCTAATGAGGTATTGTTCGGTGAAGGGAATAAATTAAGCATAGATAAATTTGTGCCCGTCATAACTAACGACAATAATTCGATCACTTCAAATAACACTGAGAAAATAAACAAGATTAGATCACAAACTAGGATAAACCTTAAAATAGCCGCGGAGAAGAGACAAGATTATTTCAATAAATCACATAGGGTGATTGAATTTCACATAGGGGACACGGTAAAGTTAAAAAGGTGTAACAAATCAAATGCCAATATGAAATTAACAAAAAAGTTCGAGTTATTATATGAAGGACCTTATGTGATAGCTGACGTACCATACGATAATGTGTACACACTAGTTCACCCTGAGACTAGAGAAATGAAAGGAAATTATAATACAATACATTTATCAAAATATTATAAGTGAATGGAATGTATGTATGTATCATTTTGTAAAATCTCGCCCACAGTATACAAATACTGCTAGTATTCTAAATGAGAAAGTTTCATGTCATTACAATTGTAAATAGTAGAAAATTTTTTTTTGGAAAAAAAAATAGATATTTAGTATTATTTGTAGTATAGTATAGTCAATTTACTTTAATGTAATCGGTTGGGACAGGAGCGACTCAAACTGTACTTTACGCAGGAGATAAAAAAAAAAAAGAGAAAAATTTTATAAAAATATAATTAAGTTCAAAAAATAATTCTCTTCGGCATAAATACAGTTTGATGGGGTGCAGGGTGGTCGCATATGTTAGGTTAGGATAGTATAGTTTAGATTAGATTACATTATTCTAGGCTAGTTAAGGTTAGGTCAGAGAAAAAAAAAAAGAAAAAAAAATCTTTTCAATACTATTTAATACTTACTGACTGCATATGAATTAATAAGATTTTTTTTGGGGGCGTATGTAACAATATCTAATGGGTACTTACCTACTCGCTGACATAAAATTACATTTGGAAATCCCAGAACCACATCTGGTTATTGCATTCGCTAAAAGGCTTCAACAAAAAACATTTTAAACATCCCAAATATCATAAAAAAAACACTCAACAAGGTACACATAAATACTGTGGATTTTGGCAGCTAGTTGACATCTGGGCGAGACGACAGTTCGCTTCTGACGTTTGTAGACGGTTCACGTGTGACTTGCCTTGTATATTGACGTGTATTTATTTAGTGAAAGAAAAAAGAAAATATTTACAGCGTGGTTTAGGAGCAGAAAATTTCTGTAAGTACTTTTTATTAATTCTATATAGCTTGAGTCGATTTCCATAAAACTTGCATAGTTTAAACAGGGCTTAATACATGGACGGTTGTTTATGGTAATTAGGTCTAGATATTGTTTATCTTTAGATTAAAAAAAAAAAAAAAAAAAAAAAAAAGGGAAACATAATAAAATTATATACCCATTGTAATGTAAAAATTAGTATGTTGAAATATTACATCACTTGACTAATATGAACGAATTTTGTAGGTAACTATTTAGTTAAGTGATTTATCTGGTCGAAGTTTTATTTTTTTGTACTCAGGGATTTGAAGGTTAAGTGCTTTGACTCTTCGGAGAGGTTGACGGGGTAATAAATAAATGAATTTATGTAGTCAAGAAAAAAAAAGGGATACATTTTAAATCGATATTTCGTTTAGAGTGGGTGGGCACTTGGCACTTTAGCGCCATCTAGTAGATAGATGCAACACCACGTAGATCTCTAAATCTATATTGTAAATTATAGGACGAGGGATAAGTGGCAGGCCTTGGTAATTAATAGATCTTTAATGATCAACTAGATGGAGCGGTTGTAGGTTTCTCTCTCTCTAAATAGGTATATAGTCAGAATGTAGGAATTGCTAAATTACGATATTATAAATAGAGTAAATAAAATAGGATCGCTTACGTCATAATATGGAAATTGATTCTGTTCTTACTGCATGATATCAATTGACTTGTAAGAAGTTTTCACAGTTAACTTGTTTTATTGTTAAATTTAAATTTATTGAACGGTTATAACACTATAAATTGTCACTATAGTTTCAACTCGTTGTTGAGAGCCTATCATCGATAGTAACACTATGTGATTTCGTCGACTCCGTGATTTCGATCATCAAAATAGAGGTGTCTTTATGATGTTGGTACTATAGTAGCAAAAAAAAATAAACATCGTCGTGTAAAAATATGAAGTGTCAATCTGTTGGGAATGGAATCAGTTTCCATTTATTAATTAATTAGTTGTTATTAACTATTTCTCTACCTTATTTAATGTGGTTGTCTATCTGATGTCGGAATTTAGTAATTAAACCTCAAGTAGCGGACGGGTGTTAATACGGTAGAACAATGGGGGGTCTTAGTCGAGAACTGGCCAATAGTAATAGATTTATGCCACATATTATAGCGTGGACCATGCGATAAATGTCGGACTTGTACTAAACCACGACTTACATTTCTTGAAAGTTTTTAAACTTAAGTCTGGGTAAAGCAGACTAACCAATTATAAGACTTATCTTTCAAGGAATTTACAGGCACAGCGTAGAGTTAAAATGCTTACCAATGCTTACAATATTTCGCAGCTAAATAAATCAAATAAATATAAAGATATAAATCAAATAAATAAATTGCACTTCTTAAGGTTCGCGAAATTTTCTCAAAGGTACATTAAATTAAAAATACAATTCATTTTATTACACTCCTGAGCTTCAAAAGTTGTGGTTCAAAAAAAGAAACAATCTTATAAAACAGACCCATAAAACCTTCTTATAATAATACCGTCTAAAGGCGCTGAGATATAATTTTACTATCTCATACAATGAGGGTAATAAAAAGATTTTACCTGGGAGCTCGCAGTTTCAACAATAGCTCTAAGTTCTGCTATACAGAGCTTTGTCTTATGCGATTTGGAGAGTTTTTATTACTTCGCAAAGAAACACTAAGTGTGTATTCTTGTTTTATTGCCGTGTACTTGAGATTGAGGGCTTACACACTAGCGTTTTTAAAGACGTTAACGCCACGGCAAAAGCGACGTTAAGATATTATTTACTTTGAAGTATACTCATTATATAAATTATTTTTGATCTTTATCTCGATCTCACTTTCTAATAAATCGTGATAATCACCAATTGAATGAAATTAAAAAATTGTAAAATAAATTCTTGAATTTTGTTAAAATCCTTTTATTCAAGTTTTATGACAGAAATTAATTCCATTGCAATAACGTCGATATCTTCAAGTAAGCCTAACGAATCGTATATAGCTAAAACTGTTTAAAACACATCAGTTTAAAAGAAAATGGACGCTTTATAATTTGTTGTATACATTGAGAAGTAAGTAAAGTTGTTAAACTAAAAACGCAAGTGTGTAGAAACCCTTAAACGCAGTTTCAAAATTTATATTTTTGACTTAAGTGTTTATTATGGTCTTTGTTCCTTGGAGACGAAGTGTTTACAATTCAGACCCTCTTAAGTTTTCAAGAGACCGTTATGTGTAAGTTTTATGGCTAAGATTTTGTTTGGGCTTCAAGTGATCGTGTAGTCATAAATAAGTACCAGGAAAAGATATTGTACTTACTTTAAGTTATTTTTCTATAAATAGTGCTTTATATAATCGTAGTTAAAATTAAGAAATATACATATTGACGTTTTCAAGTGTAGGTATCTAAAATTCGAAAATTTAGAAACATTATGAAAGGTATTTTAATGTTTTTTATAAAATCCGGATCTTACCCTTTATTTATATTTCAAGACTCTAAACGACAATTAAAGATTATCCAGATCGATTTTGCTTTTCAGTACCTTACGGTATGTTATACACATACACACACAAAATATATTACGATAAAAATTGTATAATTATTTACTAATGTATTAATTAACTAATAATAGTATAATACAGAAGGCAGTAATTCTTAAAACGGCGCGTATTGTGAGGAGGTTTCCTCACTCTGGAGCCCTGACCACCGGTTGCTTGAACCCCCGGGCCCCGTAGCAGGCGGACTGGATTTTTTTATAAATTTTTAATAGTGCTTTTTTATAATTTTTATAAGCATTGTTAAAAATTTAAAAAAGAATTGTAAAATATTTTTGTAAATAAATTTATTTATTAAATACATTTATTTAATTACAAATTTAATTCATTTATTAAAATAAATTTATTTATTTAATAGATAGAGATTAAAAGTATAATAATTCACTAATACTCGCTGTAATTTTCAATATATTTTGAAACATAAATTGATATTTACAATGAGTATTAGTGAAAGTAGAAGAAAGTTTTTGATATGGGTTGTTTACTATTTAATAATCTTTTTGTTTAGAAACTAAACATTGAAACAAACTTCTAGTAGATAAAGTTGAACTACACAAAGTTGAACTAGAATCCACTCTGTTAGTTTTAATAAGGAAGTGGACCGCGTGGGTATCAATTGTTACCAATTCAAATGGATACCAAACGAATAATGTGTTACGAGTATTTTAGTACTCACCGAACTCTATGCAGTTTTGATGCACCATTTATGTATAACATTTTTGACGACCCCCGTGTCGCAGTGGTATTATAAGATGAAGTTCCTGGGTTCAACTTCTGTCGGTAGATTGAGATTTTTCTTAATTTGCTTTGTCTGGCTAGTGGGAGGCTTTCGCCGTGGCTAGTTACCACCCTACCGATAAAGTACTGCCAAGCGATTTAGCGTTCCGGTACAATGTCGTGTAGAAACCGAAAGGGGTGTGGATTTCATTCTACTCCTAACAAGCTAACCCGCTTCTATCTTAGATTGCATGATCACTTGACATCAGGTGTCATATCAGTCAAGGGGCAACTTGTAGTCGATAAAAAAAATAAAAGTATAGTTTGAGTAGATACCTAGGAATAGAGCTTTTTGTGATACAGGTCGACCTACCGTCACTCACTTCTGCCGCCAATCAGCACAGACTTTGCGTCTAAAGGGCATGGTTGTTGAAGTAATTACAGGAACCTGAAGGCTTACTTGATTTAGTCGTCTCAGGTTGTTGGACACGAGGCGGTACTTTGGACTCCCAAGCCTTTTTCTTTGCATGCTATATGCCCTGCTTGGTATTGGTTTGTGTACCATCAGATGGGCCATTTGTTTGGTCTGTTACTATCATAAAAACATTCACCAATTACAATTCCAAAGTAGATATTTTGAAGTAGAATTCTACCACCAAATTTTACAGAACAATGGATGAAACCTCAGATCAGAGATTGTTTCTCTGATCTGACGCTCCGTCCATTGTTCTGTCAAATGTTTTTAGATAATAATGTCCTGGATTCGAGTTCTGGTCATGACATAAAATATTGATTTTTTTCTTTCGACCGAGGGATTCTGACGAATTCTGGGATTTCGGTAATCTTGCTTTATAAAATGGAAGTTTCGGGTTAAATTGCCTATTCGGAATCCAGATCAAATACTTTGTATCGTGGGTATGTAGCCAATCAATATTATTGACAATAAAATGCAGGGTAAAGGGTTGCCTAAAGCCGTACCCAGTTAAGAGTATGGCATTATTTTTACCTAAGGCAACCTCAGCCAGAATACTGTCTATTATATGGCAGTATTATTACGTATATATGTCATAAATGGAAGTGCGTCATAAATGGAAGTAGATTTCATATTTATTTCTACTGACAACAAAATTGCGGTCAGGTGTCACATTTTGGTTAAATACATATTTCGTCGTATTGACTTATTTACTCAGAAAATCATTATATAAATAAATGATTATCAACATCAATCGGAACCGATGGTCAAATGTTTTCGTTTCAAATCACTTTATTTGTATGTTGCAGTTGTTATTTGTAATAGTAATTTTCGTAATGTGACTAGAGTAGGTAATCAGTTTATTGGTTTAATATATTGTTTAATTAAAATACTTATATGTGTATAACGGTGCTTCGCATGTATTTGTATACCATAGAATAATTAATTCAGCTTTAAATTAATTTTCTAGGCTTCAAATACAACTTGCAACGTTAAGTTATGTAGCTTCACCATCGTTCCGTAAGGCACATCGTTTAGAAGAGCCGGCAGAAAACCCAGCAATTTCTAGCATTTGTATAGAACAGTATATTCTACAGTTAATCAGAATTTATAATTATGTTCTTACGTCAGATTGTTTTCATACATTTATCGCGGATATAGAAATTCACAAAAGAGATTATATAGGTCATATAGCGCGTATATCTTCTATGAAGTATTCGGTTCATTTCAAGCCCAGAGCCGGGAGCTTGGTGGTGATACATCCCCGTGCCTTGGAGAGCACGTTAAGCTGCACTGTTATAAAAATCTGAAAATAATTGTTAGTAAATTCAACATTATCAACCCAAGCCTACCAATCCGCACTAGATTAACGTGGCTCCAAATCCCCTCTCCTAAAAGGAGGAAGGCCTGGCTCTGTAGGGGGTCGTTAATAGACTGATAATGATGATGATGATATTACGGGCACAAACTTTTATCTCAAATGTTCGTGCAGGATATAAATAAAACTCATTTAATATTAATTACATGATGCCCACTGCAAGACTCAAGTCTCCTGTACTTTATAAGAAATTGGAGCTTACACTCATTATGCTGCTACAATAAGAGCTTACCGACTTAATGTACGTGGAATATTAGATTAAAGGTTTTTCTTTCCACATAAACCAAGGCAAGGTCTATAAAGTCCGATTTTAACACTAAAGCAACAGCATAACAATATTTTACAGATTGTTTAATAACATTAGCCTAGGCAGGTGACTCATGCGGAGCAGGGGTGAGCAACCAATGGTTATAATATATTAGGGAAGTTATTTTTCGAAACAATAAACATTAGGGCTCGAGGGCGTCTTATCGGGACACTTATCATACCCTTAAAGTTGGGGTGAAGCGGCGCAGATTAATGAAAAATAAATAAAAATTAATTGATATTCAGTATTGTTTTTAACTATAATTATATTTAGGAATTGTTTTATTTATATCAGACCTAACCAAGTTATATATAATTTCGATCGGACAAGCCGGAAATTGAATCCAAAACCTCTTATAAATCTATCGTGCATACTGCTGAGTATATAGGACGCATATTTGAGTCCTGGGTTGGACTATGAAACGTTGAGCTTACATGTTTTTCAAAAAACTGCCAGGAGTTAGGACATTGTTGCTTGCACTCTGTACCGTGAAAAGCACTTTATGAAACCTTATGGCAAAGTAACAAACATCCATCCATCAAGTCATCCAAACTTTTTTTTTTATCGACTACAAGTTGGCCCTTGACTGCTAGCACACCTGATGTTAAGCGATGGTGCCGTCTAAGATGAAAACGGGCTAACTTGTTAGGAGTAGGACGAAAATCACACCCCTTTCGGTTCAGTTTCTACACGACATCGTACCGGAACGCTAAATCGCTTGGAGATACGTATTGTCGGTAGGGTGGTAACTAGCCACGGCGAAAGCCTCCCACCAGCCAGACCAAGACAAATTAAGAAAAATCTCAATCTTCCCCGCCGGGAATCGAACCCAGGACCTCCGTCTTATAAATCCACCGCGCATATCACTGCGCTACGGAGGTCGTCACTTTGGTCTTTATAACATTTTTAAGGAAGCAAGGACTAAGTTTAATTACATCTATAAACTATTCCGATGCCTATTCAAACGTATACAACATATTTGTTAGCGTTCGGGTACTACGACACGAAAGAACCAGTGAGTTGTACCTACTTCTTAATATTATACTTGGACCTCTGCCAAGTTTGCGCTATCAGCTTAGACTTCATTGTCGTTTCAGGTGAAACTGCAGCGAATGCCTCGCTGAACCTTAAACAGAAAAGACTTACCAAGGAAGTAAAATTTTTACTTATCTTCTACATGCCTACTATATATAGGTATCTATTAATGCCTACATTAATACCACTTAGTCAGTGATAATTGAGGTCAGAAACTTAAAATCAAATCTAGGACAGATATATCCGTTTTTTACGACTAAAAGATATTTGTAATGCGCTTTATAATAATTTGATTCGAAGTTCCATAAAATAAACATCATTTGGCGAGTGTTCCGTTTAATTTTAAAAACCCCTTTTAGAAGATTATAGGGCTTACTGAATAATACCTACGCACGATAATCTACGTACAGTCATTGCCCGGGTAGGTACTGTCGTGACCTAGCGTGAATCTTTTCATACTATTCATGCCCTAACGCGTCCATCCTTTTATTTCAGTGACCCGGCTTTTAACGTCCAGTCATCTTAATTACTTTGATAGTCTTTTCACTCAGTCGAAATAAGGCATTTTTTAATGTAAAAGCTTCTTTTCTAGCAAATCATTTTGCATAAATGACGAGTTAAAGGAATAATTTTTTTAATTAATTCTTTAGAATATAACTTTACATTTGTAAGGCCTTCTAGTTTTATTACAAATTGAGGTACAGGCTAGTTGATTGATGGAATTCGTAGAAAAGGCTCAATGAATCAAAAATATCAAAATAAAGCAAAAGTCATACTTTTATCAATCAAATTAAATTCTTCGATTTATTTGCTAAGAGTTTCTCTATTTTTTACGTACCAAGTATGACCAAATTTTCCATAATTATCCAGCTGTTTTTGAGTTCAAGTAGGTTTAACGGACAGTAACTCATTGATATGAGTAGGTATTTATGAAACAAAAGTGAGTTAACAACACCAGCATGAAAGAACATATTTAGATGAAAATCAGTCAAAGGGTAGATTATAGTCAGGTATAGTCATAAAGGGCAGATTATAGTCTATATATATATATATATATATATATATATATATATATATATATATATATATATATATATATCTATATATATAGGCAATATTTTATTCCATGTTCCCACGATATTCACGCGAAACCGCGGAACACAGCTAGTTTTTATTAAGCCGGTAAAAATCAAGTAAAACATTATTAACAAAGCAAGTTTTTAAGTAACCTCACAAAATAGGAACAATCACTCAAAAGTGGTCATAATAATACACTTCAAATCGGATTAAAAACTTCCAAGTAAAAGGCAAAAAAAGATGTCCATTTCGTTATAAATCCCTGAATCATGACTCACCGGTTACCTGCACTCAAGCAAATAGGCCCGAAAAAGGGCTGATAAAAGCATAATAAAAAAAGGCTAGTTTAAACTATCTATCAATTTCTGTGAAGCCAAATCCACCCTATTATGTCCACTCCCTCCCAATTCGAGCATTCGCCCCGAACTCAGTAAGTCAGTGCTAAACTCGATCGCGCTACGGGACGACGTTTCACCCCGAAAACCGTCGGAACTTTCGTGTGTCCAACCTTTTTGCAAAAAACTTTTTTTTGGAACTTGTCCCGGTAATTGTGATCGTACAGTGCGTGCCCAGAGGAGTTCGCGAACTTGGATATTTTGTGTAAGTTCATTATTTTCTCGCTTACTGTTAAGGAACTTCGGGTTTTCCGAGCTCTTTTGTTCTTACGTGTTATCTGAAGTTCGGATGTATGTTTTCGCTTAACTTTCAGCGTTTAACGTTGTTCTTGTAAGCTTAAGAGTTATAAGGATTTTAAGATACTTATATTTGATGCCATTACAATTAATTTGACCTACATAAAACGGACAGGGTCTTTTAAATCGAAGATTTACCGCGAGATCTTTATAAAACATACCTCAACGGATCCGAATGAAGTTGAGTTAACTGGTCTACTATAAAATAATATACACGCATTGTTAAAATCTAAAATTAGATTATATACACCAGAGTCAGGGCAGACCAAAAAATTATTTTTGTGGATTTTTCTTCTTTCAAAAATATATACAGTATATTTTTGAAATATTTATATTTTACCTACCATAGGATTTGTTATACCTAGGTATAATTATAGCTTACCTACCTAGTAGGTAGGTATATTATCTAACTCTTAGTTCATTATATTACGAGGTTGTAGGTTTGAGGCCGGTTTTAAAATATTGAGCTTTTCTTCCTCCTAAAAAAAATTAACCCTGAAGTTAGGAAAAATTCCGGAATACATGTTACGCCAATTCAGCTACGGCTTATGTTATTAAAACATGATAGTGATAATTACAAAGCCAAACAAAATCACTCTAATCCCGCCAAAATATATTGAAGCAGCGTGATGGGTTTTAGCTCCATAAAGCTGGGCGTACCTCTCCCGTAGTGGACCAATCAAATAGGCTGATTGGGATAATGATTCGAGCTTAGGTCTTAGAACAAATTTGAAACCAAATAAAAAGCTGTATAAAGATTAACTCAGTCTGGCGCAGAGGCAAAGCGAAGGGACGCATCATTATTCTACCAGTAGGTATCAGACCACGCGTCGTGCCATTTTTGAATTTTCCATTTTTGAACAATATAACTTTGTACTAAGTAGTCAAGGATTAAAAGTAATTCTTAGAACATAACACATACTATATTTACTCACAGCTTTTTAATTTCTTCCTAATGAAAATATATACCTAGTTGAAAGCCTACATAGCTATATTTCCCACTTAGTGATATAAACAAAGGCTGGTTTAAGACTATTAAAAAGGTATAATAATTAAAACCCACAAAGTGTAAGGTAGTATAAACCTTTTAACGTCGTTAAGAAAATTACTTGGCGGTAATATTTTAATATAAAACTCTAGATAATTCTTCTTGAGGAAGGAATTTTAATCAAATGCCTATTATAATTTTAATCTTTGATCATATCGCTGGCGAAATTAGAACGTTGAAGTGTTATTGTAGGAGAATATCTTTATAGAAATTATACTATGAAAATATTCTAATAAATACAAAGAGAATACTCGTTAGAGTATAATTATAAGGTTAGGCCTTATAATTATGCGAATGTTACTGAACAAAATTTGGGACATTTACAAGGACAAGATATGGCCAAGTCAAGAGTACCCAAGACTGACGAACTTGTTTAAAAGGATTATGAAGAGTGGAAGAAGCTAAGAAAGTATGCAAGGATCGTGACAAATGGAAGGATGTAGTCTCTGCCTACTACAAATAATCAATGTGAGAAGTTGGTGACGTCAAGACTTAAATTCAAAATTCGTTTATTGCAAGTAGGCTTAGTTTTTAAGCCCTTTTGAAACGTCGTGTAAGATTATTTGTAGAGACTCTACCACTGTAAGTAGTCAGTCCCGGTCCTTGTTGACAGCATTTGTTGTGATAAGATGTTAAAGAATAATCACCATTAACCCGAAAATCAAGATACAGTTCAAAATCACTTAAACGTGTAAAAACGTTTTTGGGTTAAAGTGAATGCACAACGATTCTAGAAACCAATTAGGAATAATATTTTTCTTTGCCGTCAAATACAAAGTTGGCCAGTTTACTGTATTTACTCTGTGAAAAACAAATAAATAACTTGTCCCGAATATAATAAAATGGAGAGGTTTTGTGGGTACGTATCAAAACATTCGATACCGTGGCCTTTGACGGCATATAAAGTATAAAATATTCATGAGCAAACGTTTACCTGTAGGTACAAAGATAACCAAT
Organism: Mycalesis mineus; assembly: GCA_034621355.1. Taxonomy (NCBI): domain Eukaryota; kingdom Metazoa; phylum Arthropoda; class Insecta; order Lepidoptera; family Nymphalidae; genus Mycalesis; species Mycalesis mineus. Next base: position 2,977,962 of record CM067896.1, read on the forward strand.
ACAAATAACATCCAGAGTGGAATGATAACATAAGGGCTAGAACACACTGTCACGGAGCAAACTTGTAGTCGAATGATAACATAAAGATTAGTGCTCACTATCACGGAGCTAGCTAGTAGTGCGATTGATCCAATTCTTTGTTGGTTTAATTCGTTTATACTTTAACTATTTTATCATCATCGTTATCATTTTAACATATTACAATGATGAGTTCTCTGTAGTTATTTTGTATATTATAATGATTGGATTTTATAATTAAAGAATGGCCAGGTCAAGAGGACCATAAAGCGATAAAAATGTATGAAAGGATAATTGCGAGTGGAAAAAGCTAAGGAAGTAAGGACCGTGACAAATGGAAACATGTGGTCTCTGCCAACTTCTATAGCAATGATGCGTGATATTATGTATGTACCTGTATATGTTTAAGCTAATGATTCGAGATTAAGAGAAAATTAAAAAAAATATTGTAATGTTCGGATGTACTGAAGTGATCTTACAGAAAACAACAGCAGCGTTACGATGTTATACTCGATACGATACTTTGTTATAGTACAACTCTTAAAATAAACTAGAAAATAACTAATTACATTGCTGACGGCCTCCGTGGCGCGTAACGTGCGGTGGATTTATAAAACGGAGGATCTGGAATTGATTCTCGGCTGTGATCACTAAGGTTTTCTTATTTGATTTGGCTAGTTACCACCCTGCCGGCAATGATGTACCTACCGTTGACATTTAGCGTTCCGGCACGATGGGCGTAGAAAGTTAAAGAGTGTGCGGGGTGTAAGTTTCATCCTATTCCTTACTGTTAGCCCGCTTCCATCTTAGATCATCACTTAACATTAGGTGTAATTACAGCCAAGGGCTAAATTGTAGTAAATCAAAGGGGGTAGATAATAAGTCGGGTGTATATAAGGCGCTTATAGGTCAAGACCATACAACCACCATTTATTTATGTCAGTAAGCACTTTTCTAGAATTTACATTTGTTAGAGTAAATAGTCATCATTACTAATCGTCTATAACATATTTATCGTTAAAACTACACTCGTCTACAAAAGTGTTATACAAAATACATAATAATATATAGACAGTTACAAAAGTGTTTATAACATTGCAAACATAACAATGTAAATCTATTTAACGGTAAAATCTGTAAATTCAAATATTCAATTCGTAAATCAAAAAATTTGGATGGTATAGTAACATTCAAATTTACATGCAGTCCAATTCTTACGTGGTCCACATTTAATTAAGACAATAATGTCCTTTGTGTTGGCTAAAAGTGAAATAACAATATATTTAAGGTTGGACTAACAGCTAATTAGGTCAATTGGATGAAATGAAAATGGAACTAATCGTGACTAAAACTTACATTTCTGGAATGGCCAGACTAGTTTTAAAGTTGCTCGGTCACTTTGGTTTTTCTTACAATATTGTATAGATTAATTTTTAAAAAAATAATTGATACTTGAGTTTCAAAGGACATTTCCATAATTTGCCCCAGGCTGTCCAAATGTGTGCTTATATTTAACTATTTTATTTAAATACACAATGAATTTTAAACGTTTCATAGCAATCACTTCAAAATATATTAAAAATACAAGAATTTCAACCGAATTTTTGTGTTCCGAATCACGTGACCGTCGCCGTAGTATGAAAAGTCAACTTTTATAAACCTTCATAACTTTTATCAGCGACTGCTTAGCTACAAGTAACTTTATTACTATTTAAATAGAAGATTTGTACTATTTAATGACATATATAATATCATCTCTGGGGCAGACTTCCATACATTTTTTACATAATATGTCCTTTGTAAACTTTACTTATTTTACTTATACTTTTACTAATTAATAGGGTCAAGACTGGACAATCATGATTTTTTAAGAAATTATGATAGGTACACAAATTTTAACATTCATTCTAAAAAGAGCAACTGCTGAGTTTCTTGCGGGTTCTCTTTGGCAGAATTTGCCTTCCAATCCGTGGTAGAGTCATTACGATTACGATGGCAGACAGACTTGACGTTTAAAAATGCTTGTATACAGCCTACTTGAAATAAATGTTTTGAGTTTAAATAACCAAAACCTAAGAGGGTACAGTGCAGCGCAATATTTTACTCTAAGCACTAAAGTTTATAAACTTACCGGATCATCATCATTAAGTTAAATTAACGGCCCACTTCAGGTCTCCCTCCCTATACGAGAGGTTGGTGGAGAAGCACCATGCTGGTTCAATGCGAATAGGTGGGCTTACTGGATGTCAAATAAAATGGACGACATTTGTTACCGGCTGATTTAAATACGACCAAATTTTCCGTCCAAACAATCTTCTTATTTGTAAAAACTGTGTTAAGTTTGGGTAATATACCAGGTATATATCAAACCCAAAACCTGTCAATGTCCTTTACATTTAGATTTCGTTTAATTAAAACACGCAGGCACATCTAGCGTAGAAATCATATTTCATTTCATGACATGAAATGGAATGTTAAAAGGTTATCAAAGAAGCCCTGCAATACAAATATCATAAAGAAACGCAATTTTAGACGAATGTGGGAAGAGGAAACGTGGAAAATTGTTGATCATTTGATATCATGAGGCAACCTTATTACGTGTGGGGGTCTGACACGTGGCGGTAGATCGCAAGAAAACGTGGGCTTTTAAAGTAAAGCCTTATAGCCGATAGTCTATTACGGCATCCGTGGTGCAGTGGTATGCGCGGTGGATTTATAAGACGAAGGTCTTGGGTTCGATTCCCGGCGGAGCAGATTGAGATTTTTCTTAATTTGTCTTGATCTGGCTTTCGCCGTGGTTACCACCCTACCGACAATGACGTACCGCCAGATGATTGAGTGTTCCGGTACGATGTTGTGTAGAAACCGACAGGGGTGTGGATTTCTTTCTACTCCTAACAAGTCCGCTTCCATCTTAGATTGCATCATCACTTAACATCAAGTATGATAGCAGTCAAGGACAAACTTGTAGTCGATGAAAAAATTCTTATAGGCTTCTGCTAATAGCAGTCTTAAAAAACTCTGTTCTGTCCGTCTTTATGTTACAATTAGGTACATATTTTGAAAGGCCTCCGTGGCGAAGTGGTAAGCACAGTGTATTTATAGGATGGAGCTCTTACGTCCTTTCTAAATTGACTTCGGTCTGGTTGCTGGGCTTCGGCTGTTACTAGTTACCAAACTATCCACCGTAGGTACCGCTTAGTGACTTAGCGTTCCCGAACGATGTCGTGTGGAAACGGAAAGGCGTTTGCGACAAGTTAGTGCGCTTCTTTCTTAGATGGCTTCATCACTTACCATCAGGTATGATTGCAGTCCAAGGGTTACAAATTGTAATGAAAAAAACATATTCTATATAATATACAACATGTTCAATTATTGTAGGATGACGGGAAGTTTTGGAGTTATCCATTTGGATTAATCTAAGAACTATAGAGGAAGATTGAAAAATAATCTTCAACTTGATCGCCATTGGATCAAATGTAAATATAAATTTTGCACAGCCTCACTCAAAAATACACGTGGGCGTTGTGTGGTACGATATCTCGGTCCTACGCCCAAAAATTGTTACTTACCTAATGTAAGGAAAATATTTGGTTGGGTGAAGATAAGGTCCCCGATTTCATACGTCACTAGCATGTCTATTCTGAAACGAAACTCGACAGTGTGGTTTTTTTAATAGTATTGGCTAGAAATGTTTGATTGCAATTACGCCTGATGATGTCGCCTACGGTGGTATCTGCGCTTTTGCATATTCAGTCTTGATTTGAATATACCGATATTTTAGATGGGAATACAGCAGCTGCAAGGACATTCCAAGTTTTGGCAGTGCGTTTAGGCGAATCTCGACTTCGTCTCTATATTTCTCTTTCTATGGTATCATATTAAACAGAGAGAGAGAGATAGAAACAAGGAAGAGACTTTTACAATAGAATTTCGTAGCAGACATGCTGAACGTAAACTATTGTTAATGTCACTGGCGCCTCCTATTAGACTCCTACTATTCCTTAGAGAGTCGTTCCATCTTCACGCAGACAAGAATAGGATAGTTCTGGGACTTAACTCTGCCAAAAGATGTGAACTCCCATCCCCTAGTGATGCTGTAGTGATACCATTAGGAATTTAAAACAAATAGATATACTATAAACAATTAAATAAGTCGAGTTTAACTTTTAAACAAGTTTTAACTAATATATCAGAATAGTTAACATGACATCCCAGCTTTGTGTAAAATGACAAAATCCGTGCCACAATTAGCTGCAAACGACGCGCGGTCTAAGCGTTAGGTATTACCTCATTAAATAAAATACGATACTGTTTTACTTTATACTGTTTTACATTTTCATCCGATACGATTATTTGTATGTAAGCCAATATTTTAAACACCTACGTGAACCTATTCCCTATATACTATATTATTATTTATTGTATACTAAATATATACTATATATACCTACTTATAGTATCTACCTATAGTACCTACCTACAGTATTGGTGGATAATTATGTTACAGGTAAAAAATAAATATAATAGAATATAAGTGATATATACTAACTACTATATTATATAAAAGATTCTCCAAGTTTTAATAGTAAAAAATAATAGTTAAAAAAAACTAAAAAACACGCTTTTTATAGAAACCCAAACTAAAAAATAGAAAATAAATTTTAATAAATTTAAATTAAGAATAGTTTTAAAAATTTCATTAACTATAAATTAATAGTAGTGTAAATAAAAAAAATTATTTTATTTTAAAAAAAGCGTGGGGTGCATGGTGTCAATATAGTATAAATATTTTATTGATAGATATGAGTAGAGTGATTATCATTTTGATAATATCTTAAAAAGCACCCCACGCTTTTTTTAAAATAAAATATTTGGGTTTCTATAAAAAGCGTGTTTTTTAGTTTTTTTAAACTATTATTTATTTTTGACTTTTTAGTTTGGTTTATTTATAAAAGCGTTAATTAAATTAAATTTTCAGTAAGTAATTTATTTATTTTTTTTGGAACTTACGCATCAGCCTATTTTGGCCTAGACACGTGGGATTATTGAATCCCTCCTTATTTTGACTATTTACACTCTAATTACCTCTATAGCGGCTGTGGCCGACATACAATCTGTACCCGCATTTGCCTGTGCCCCACCCTTAGCACAGTGACCAAGGAAACCACAGAAACCTGGCCAGAGTACAGTCGGCACGGGAGCGAGCCTTGGAAGTCGCAGAAAAACTGCGACTGCCAGGGCTCGAACCCACGCCTGAGCGACGGCAGTTTAGCACTTAAACCGCTCGGCCACACAGTCGCTAGTAATTTATTTATTAGTGTTAACAAACAGCCAGAAGGGAATGCAACTTAAAACACCAAAAGACAAACTTAACAACAATTTATTTATAAAGACATCAAATATGATCAAAATGAAACATTATTACAGTAATTACTTAACTAAACATTACAAGCACAGATTCTAACAATGGTCATACATTATGACTGCACAAGACTTGGACACTAAGGTGAAAGACCAGAATTATCCATAGGGGCATATTTTATAGCCTAACGCCCGACGAGTACCGCCCCTAGTCTATTATCTATAGTTTAACCGCGGTACCAACAATACAGCAAATGAGGCCACTATATTGTCTATAGTCTACAATACTGCCAACACGGCCCTCCTGATATTGGGTCGCCCTCGACCCAGGCATCTCCGGAGACGTGACTGGGACCAGCGACACCAGTCACTGACGACTGCACCTGGAGCCGCACCATTAGCCTCTACTATAGAGGCCTGTAGAGCTCGTAGTGTCTGACACCTGCATTGAGGAAGTGCAATGCACATTCATCATCGTCACCGTCATCTGTGAAGAACAATATATTAGAAGGCAAATTCAACATTCTAAATTTTATCTTCCTACTCTTGCATCCTGTCATCACAGCAGTTCCTTCAATTAACTCTTACATCAGACAACTGAATCATTTTAAATGCATTCTTACAGGTTTTATCTGCGAGGGGTCTCAAAATAATAAAAACAATTTGATACAGTCCAATAGTTGTCCGTAGAGATAAAAGACTAAAAAAGCACGATAGAGGTCCATGAAGTCTAATAGAGACCAATAGAATCTAGTATCGCCCTATAACGAATAGAGCATACTTGATATTTTAATAAGGATAACAAAAATAGTAAAAGTAATCAATAGAATTGAAAATAAGTGGTTAACCAAGCCACCACATGCATGAAGACAAACGTTCAAGGAGCGTGGTGCACGCGGCTAGAGGTGCGCCAACACCGCGGATGCAAACAGCTGCCAGCAACGCAGTGTTGCCAACACGGCCATGCTGCACGGTGCCTGCCCCGGGCACCCCACGAGTCGAGATAAAGTCACTGTTTAGAAACAATACAGATTACAACACACATATACACAGATATATACAGATTAGACGCTCCTGAGTCATGTTTTGTAAATTTTGCGTAGTTTTTAGAGGAATATTCCACAATCGACTTTATTTATTTACTTGATATTTACTTTACTTGATATTTTTATACTCTAAACTTTAGACTTAATACTTTAACCATCAGAGACTCTTAAAATACCAGATTATTTATTGCTACAAAGTTGTCAACGGAATATTGTCCTTTCGTTTTTACTCTCTTAGGACAATCTCTTACATGATCTCAAACTCGACTCCTACAACATGACCACCCGACACCTAAAGGGAACATAGCCACACTTAGGATTCCAGATTCGCCATTATTGTAGACCATTTTCACTTAAATTCTTTACGACAAAGAAGCTCTTACAACATGACCACCCTTCCCTAAAGGGTCATAGCCACACTTAGGATTCCGGATTCGCCATAGTTGTAAACCACTCTCACTTAAAGAGCATGTATCTCACTTAAGCTGACCAAGTTGGTGAAGACATCTTGTACTTAAAGAGCATGTATCTCACTTAATCATACTAAGATGCCTTCAAGCTTAAATGTCGTTTTGTGTTTCTGCAAATTACTCGTATATTCTTAGACCAATATTCCGTTTCAACTAACATTCTATTATTTTATTACAGCTCGCTACATCTACATAATTATGGTTTACTACTAGGTTTATACCAGAAAATACAAAGATAATTACTTTTCACTTATTTACTTCCGATTCCGAAAAATAAAGATAGAAACTTTTTTTTTTACACAGGTGGGTACTTTCAAAATTAATAACTTAGATCGTTATAGCTCGGTCAGCCCTGACCTCAACTTAATGTTTTATTTTACTTTGCAACTTATAATAGATACTTTTACTAATAACTTTTTACTTTTCGTTTAATAATAAAACTATTTTTCTTACTAATCCTGGTCAACTTTACCGAATTTCTTTTCTCACAATATTCTCACACAACCAGCCAACTGATGTTCACAGCTCATCATTTTGTCATCAGCTCATCATCATTTTGTCACGTAGTATCATCAACAGCATGCGACAAAGCCACCATTCTGTAACCTTTAAAAATCTATGTTAGAAAACATCACACAAACGCCACACTATAGAGCAATAGGTACTTCTTAACCGATACATTTTAATTTTAGATTGCTTAATTAGACATTGAACACTAATTTATTCTAAAAATGGTACTACTCATAAGCGAGACAAAGTCTTTCATTTGATAAGTACACAAACTTTTTTTTTTTTTTCAAATAAACCAGCATAGCAACAAAGGTAGTCGTAATTGTGTCGAAACAAATTCTCGTAATTTCGTTATGACCGTTTATTGTTAACTCGTTCTTTGTTCTTCAACTATCCTCATTCGTAAATAGTTTCACGTAATAATCTTTTCTTATTGCAATAACTCAAACAGGTTACTCTTAATAGCAAATCGACTAGTAATAAAAAAAAATATGCAACTTCACACAATAATACCGTCAAACACAATGTCTTTCTTTTTCTTACCAGTCATCGTAGCCACTGTCTTACTCACAACTTTGCAAAATTACACTTCAATCTCGAATCACTACTTTTATAAGATTTCATTTTGATAATCATTTAAATTTCTGTTTAACTTTAAACAAATTTATAAAAAAATTTTATTTTTTTATTTCTGTTACCTTTTTGTGGGCATTAAGATCCATACCACTTCTGATGTTAACAAACAGCCAGAAGGGAATACAACTTAAAACACCAAAAGACAAACTTAACAACAATTTATTTATAAAGACATCAAATATGATCAAAATGAAACATTATTACAGTAATTACTTAATTAAACATTACAAGCACAGATTCTAACAATGGTCATACATTATGATTACACAAGACTTGGACAATAAGGTGAAAGACCAGAATTATCCATAGGGGCATATTTTATAGCCTAACGCCCGACGAGTAGCGCCCCTAGTCTATTATCTATAGTTTAACCGCGGTACCAACAATACAGCAAATGAGGCCACTATATTGTCTATAGTCTACAATGCTGCCAACATTAGTGAGAATAAAATAATTATTTATAAATATTATAAATACGGGGAATCAGAGTTCAATTTCGGAGAGGGAGCCTGAGAAACGGCTACCAGAACCAAGGAAGGCCGCAGGCGCGCAGATTACCCACGGAGAGTTACATACTGACATACTGACATACTGACAAACTGACATACAAGTGAAGCTAATAAAAAGCGTGTAAAAATAAGATTCGTATTGCATCTTGTCCGTTTATGTAAAACCATTACATATTTTTAATTAACAATTTCATAGACTTCATAGTGTACGTATGCAATGAAATGAAATGCAATGTAGAATGCATGAGGTCTAAAATAGAAGAATAATAATTCACTTACGCGTAGTCCTAGACAAAAGTTTTTTAAAAAATAATGAGAAAAGTAATGAAATACCTAAAGACGGCGCGGTCTTAGCATTTAGGTTCTACCTCGTTAAATAAACGACGTCACATTTTACGTTGTCATCCGATCTAATATAAAGGTACGAGCATATAATATGTCGAGACGCAACGAGTCGGGCAAAAACCCGCTCAAATCGCTTGTATGTATTTTATCATACTACTATTATAAAGACGAAAATTTGTGAGTGTGTATGTTTATTGGTCTTTAACGCAATAACTACTGAATTAATTTTGATGAAACTTCACAATAATATACCTTACATATCAGACACATATAAGCCACATTTTATCCCTCTCCAATACTCACGGGAACGAAAACTACACAGGTGAAACCGCGTGCGTTCGTTAGTATGGAATGTGTCGGTGCACAGACAGCGTCTGCAGTGTACTGTACCAAGCACGCGAGACTGTCTTTCAATAGGAGGTAAATTAACAAAAAATAGAACCGACTCTAAAGAAGTTTGTGGGTTTTAGGTAACGTCCTTGAAAGTAGAAACCTTGGCTGGCACCAACTCCTAGATATGCTTAAGTAAATTAAAGCAACTAAATGACACAGTTATTTTTTACTTTTTAGTGCGTTTTGAGTCGGTTCTATTTTTTGTTAAAAATTTTTATTTCTTACTTTTTAGTGATTTATCGCCACGTAACATACTCGTACTATACTGTCATATTATATTATATGGCACTAGTAGCCAAAAAGCTACCGATACCGAGACAAAAACCGAAATTGCTGTAGGCGTGCCTCCAAAATTTGAGGAGTTCTTTCAATTTCGCCAGGATATCATCATCAGATCCTAACATGATGACAATGAGACTATCTTGGAAGTGTGTCCTTTCTAATAAAAAAATAATTATCAAAATCGGTTAACTCTGTAAAAAGTTATGCGTGGTCATACATAAAAAAATATATACGTGTCGAATTAAGAACCTCCTCCGTTTTTTTTCGTCGGTTAAAAAAGCATCGAAAGAGCAACGTTCATTAATTTCTAGCGACCCGGCCAATTACTAATATGCTTAGAAGGTACCCACACATTTTGCGCTGCGAAGCTGCCCACCCGTTTTTTTTTCACCGCATGTTAGCCCTTGACTGGTATTATACCTGATGTTAAGTGATTTTACAATCTAAGATAGAAGCGGGCTAACTTGTTAGGAGTAGGATGATATCCTCACCCCCTTCAGTTTCTACACGACATCGCACCGAAACTTGACATCGCTTGGTGGTACGTCTTTATCGGTAGGATGGTAACTAGCCATGACCCAAAGCCTCCCACCAGCCAGACCTGAATCAATTTAGAAATACTTAATTAGTTCAGCCGGGAATCAACCTAGGGCCACGTTTTATAAATCCAATGCGTCACGGAGGCCGTTGAAAACCGTTGCCACCCGACATAATATTATGTTCGTACTTTAAGGGTTAAAGCAAAAACATTTTTGATAATTTCTAGAAAATATCTCGATCATATAAAAACTTTAATTCTAATCCTTTTATAGACACTTGAGCCAATTTGTTTGTAAAAGTTGAGCCAAACGTTGTGAAACTAAATTGGTAATAGACTTTTTAAGTCGATTATCTTCTAGCACATGCTCCGTAATAACTTTATTATCTTGTTTTCGTGCTGTGAACGTTTTCGTCCGAAAACACGTCGTATTTTTCAGCTAGAGTATGGAAAGCGAATGGCGATGAAAATCTGTAGGTACGCTATGCTGTTGAAAGTAAATCTCATAGCTTTGTTTACTAAATGTTGTTTAGGATCGTGAACTCTAGGATTCGAGTCCCGGGTTACAGAAAGGACAATGCCCATCAGCCATAGCAACTTTGGCCACGACTACACTCATATAAGACTATGTGGGAATGGTAATATGAAATATAAATAAGAAAATGGTTAGGAAATTGGGTTAAAAAAATATTTTTATTAATCACAATAAAATTATTTTTAAAATATTGCGAATACATTTGTATTTACCCAGACTCATTCAGAGTGTCATATATTATAAGCAGATCATCCGGGAATCCATTTAAAACGCTTAGTCGTCGGTTAAATAGCAAAATCAGAAAAATTAAACTTAAACAACGCACACGACACTACATTATGACGTTTACGAAGTATGAAAGAAGTTGATTTTTTTCTAAGTTGGCATTTGAAAATGACATTGGTAATAAACAAGTCAAATGGATGTTGCCACATAAAACAAAAATATATCGAATAAACCATATCGATTTTAAAAAAAATTTTTAACAAAAAATAGAACCGACTCAAAACGCACTAAAAAGTAAAAAATAACTGTGTCATTTAGTTGCTTTAATTTACTTAAACATATCTATGAAGTCGGTGCCAGCCAAGTTTAAAGAATATTTATTTTACGTAGTAAAGCAGTTTGTGGGTTCTAGGTAACGTCCTTGAAAGTAGAAACCTTGGCTGGCACCGACTCCTAGATATGCTTAAGTAAATTAAAGCAACTAAATGACACAGTTATTTTTTACTTTTTAGTGCGATTTGAGTCGGTTCTATTTTTTGTTAAAAATTTTTATTTCTTTCTTTTTAGTGATTTATCACCACGTATCGTACTCGTACTATACTGTCATAGTATATTATATGGCACTAGTAGCCAAAAAGCTACCGATACCGAGTCTAAAACTGAAATCGCTGTAAGCGTGCCTCCAAAATTTGAAGAGTTCCTTCAATTTCCCCAGGATATCATTAGCTGATCCTAACAAGCGGACAATGGGACCACCTTGGATGTATGCCCTTTCTAATAAAAAAAGAATTATCAAAATCGGACAACACTGTAAAAAGTTATGCGTGGTCATACATACATAAAAAAAAAAAAAAAATATACGTGTCGAATTGAGAACCTCCTCCGTTTTTTTCGTCGGTTAATTAACTGTCTGTATACTTATTTATCATCTATTAACTAAGTATTGTATTTTTGTATTTGCTAATTTTCATAAAAAACTACTTTAAAAAAAAGGTTCCATATTGGTATTTTTGACATATTTTTTGCCGTTTGGTTGAAGTTTCTAATCATAATTACTCATATTTAATATAAAATTAAATAATAAAACAAAAATTCATACTCATTATCATGTACCATTTAAAACCTTTGTTATAACTACAATTAATATTAATAATATATTATAATTGTTGAAACATATATATCGATGCATTTTAATTAGTTAAAAATCGATTGGACCAAATAATTCGCTTCTTATTTAGCATTTGGCAACACTGATTCGTAAATGTTCAAATACACCTGATGTTTTTAAGGTATAATGACAAAATCGATTGAAATATTTATTTTTTCTGCAAAATCTTAGCAATCTTTCTTGGATAAATGAATATTTATAAAAGTAATGTAAAATTATGAAGTTTTTTTTAATAAAAGTAAATTACCGGGTGTTTGCTGGCCATAAATGGGCATTCCCCTTTAATATTACATCAGCGAATTGTGTCTTTTGGATTTTCTAATTCAAATAATTTGTTTGTTACGGAATTATAGTCCAAAGATAAAATAACAAAAAAGATTACTTCAACTAGCGCTCTACCACATATTATTTACTAGCAGATGCCCGCAACTTCACCCGCGAAGAAAATAATGTACCTACCCTATATCTTTCATTTCATTTTATTGTCATTCCAAGACTACAATAAAAATTGTGAGCCTATTTAAAAAAAATGGGCATACCAAAGTGTCCATAAATGATTTGTATTTATGTTATTGCGGACTTTTATGTAGTTCTAAGGAAAAGGAACAATCCTTCGATACATTATTTTGTTACATCTCAAATAGTTTAGGCAGCATATTCGATGAAATCTCAGGCAGCGCGACATTTCCAACAATTATTGTCGTCAAATTTGAGCCAGTTTACACGAAATCAAAACATTAACAAATTATATACCTTCCTCAGGTTAAAATCGCTCTATATATTTATTACTTGAAAATCCGTTCCATAATCTTTGAGTTTATCGCGAACAGAGTCTCGGGGGACTTTATTTTATAATATAAGCTTAAGACCTAAAAATTTTATTCAAAATAGCAGAATCGTACCTACATATAAATTAAGATTCCAACTTTAGCTCTTACCTTTTATAGCAAAATTCAATTTCCAAAGTCACATCTCAGGTGTACCCTGAGGTGAGGAGGGAAGAAATCTCTTAGAATTCATGGCACATAACATATAAACTGACTTCCGTGAAATTTATTGGAGACGATAAAACATTTCCGTTTAGCGGGCGCGGTTTTACTATAAAATGTTAGACAATTTTCCGGCTCATTCCAGTTTTTTCCGGAAGCGGCTGGATAAACAAACGCACGGAATTCCCTATAAAACGAAATAACCAGACTTGTTCACAGTTATCTTAATGTAAAAAATATACAATAGGAAAGCTCAGTTATGCGTTAAATGGCAGTTGTTCTATTTCAGAAAAAAGGTTTGGCTGTATTTGCTGCAAACAAAAGAAACGTCAATTTCTTTTCAAACTTCAAGGTCAAATATTTGATAAAAGAAGCGCATCAACCCGTTTAAGAAAGACTGTTGTTTAGTAACGATTAATAAAAAAAAGAATTATTTATAAGCATCTTCCTGCTCTCCTAAAATACCATCAGTTATTTACACAAACTTACAGTACATTTTTTATTACAACCAAAGCTAAATCTTTTTCTTAAAATAGAGTAGGTACCTTTAAATTAATATCCTAGGGCAAATTTTTAATAAATGTCCTTCCCATCCAATTTTTGTCACTCTGATGAGAGCCACCATCAATGGAGTCGTTAAATTTTTTCTTAAAAGAAAACCAGTATCGATTTTTTATGAGAACCCGGTAATCAAACCTTGGTCCTCAATATCTGAGGACCAAGAAGTACATGTAACAATAAGGCAGTTTTTTGTAGGCAACATACTTGTAATAAATATGTAAAAATTCGTGTACAAATTGAAATAGAAATAGGGTTTTTCCTAAGTCGATTTGTTACGTTTCTTGGAATACGTATTTATAATTGGTGCAGACCCTTACAAGACCTTGAGATTGGAGTGAAAAAACGTAAGGACGAAATTGAAAATAATTCCCGTAAATAAGATAACAGATCCAGGTATAAGACTATTTTTCAACCTTAAAGCTAACCCAATAATGTTTTGAGATGGAAAGTCAAATTACTTACATACATTAAAAACCGTAGATACTCTTTATAGATCCTTACTAATATTATAATGACGAGAGTTTGTGTGTATGGATGGATGTTTGATACTCTTTCATGCAAAAACTACACAATGGATTTTGATAAAACTTCGAAATAATATAGCTTACATATTAGAACAACATACAGGCTACATTTTATCCCGAAATTCCCACGGGAAATACGCGGGTGAAACCGCGGGCGTCCTCTATCTACTATTTGATTTGTTACAGAATTTCGTCCTACTCGTAGCTGTGGAAGAAGTTATTTTCAAACATTCTGAAGATGGGTCTTAAAATTTTTGTTCCTTTATAACTACCGGAGAAGGTTGAAAGTTGTAGGTTGATATTTTTAAAGGAATTTCTTCGCAGGAGCCGCGGCGCAATCTCGAGCAATCTATGTCCAATTAGTGTCACTCGTTTATTAGTACGGGCTTTACACATTTTATATATGTGGGTATTATCTATTAAGATATATCAAGGTAACTTTCTTTGTATTGATATTTGATACCTTAACCATTTTAACTTAATAAAGCGCAACTTTCTACGATACTTTTTCATAGCAAAAATATTCTAAATAAGTTGCTATTTCATTGAAATCGATATTATTATTTATTGGAGACTATATAGTTTTTCTATTAGGTTGTTTATTTATCTTGTAATAGATAGGTAGGGCACTTTTGATAAAAGTAGTCGTTTATTGAAATAAAGTCTAAAGGCTTTTAAGCGATAATATATTTTATATTAGTTGTAGGGAAATCTTTTTATTCAAGTAGTAGCAGAGTATGTACCAGTTGTCACTTATTGTGATCTACTAGACCAATCTTTTTTATCTTGTAGTATTTTTTGTTTTGCTTATATTTCAATTAAAAATCAAATCAGCTTGTTAGTTATAGCATCACTCAATGATTGCAGTTAAGTATCAACTTGCCGATAAATTTAAAATACAA
The DNA here is from genome assembly GCA_034621355.1 of Mycalesis mineus. Lineage (NCBI taxonomy): Eukaryota > Metazoa > Arthropoda > Insecta > Lepidoptera > Nymphalidae > Mycalesis > Mycalesis mineus. Next base: position 2,992,977 of record CM067896.1, read on the forward strand.
CTAAATAGACCTAGTTCCAATTGAAATGAGACAAAGCCACTGGTATTAACTAGTTACGTAATATTAAACTGCTATTGAACAGTGTAGCGTTGATCCCAACTGCCCCTAGCCATACATTCAATTAGGAGACAATAGAAATCTAAATATCCTATTCAACCACACCGTACTAAGGTCAAGTGAAGGTACAAATTGGTACATGAATGATAAATGTACAATGATTGTCCTCTCAAGGCACCTGCCTACTTTTGTTACGGAATTATTTAACAGTGCAAAGTAGCTTTTGCGAGTAAACGCAGGGCTATGGCTTTTGCGATTTTTTGGCGCTACGAGTACAAACCGAGCCGAGTGTCGCGCGACAAAAATTGTTCTCTGCGAAACATCGTAAATATCTACTTATACATTATTCAATTCAAATTATGGTTATTAATCAAGATATTTCATGAGCCTCTAAAAACGTAGCAGATAATATACATATGTAGTGGTTGTAATAATATAGACTCTTATTATAATTATAAATATATAAAAAAAAATTTTCTTACCTGATCTCATATTTGATTACGATATTGTATTAACTACGCCTTTTCCAAAGAAAAGGCAAAATCAAAATCTTTCCTTTTATATTCGAGATTGATTTCTCGTATTAATATTTTAAACAGTTGTAAGGTATATAATATTACAATTTAGTATTTTTTATATAATATCACATATCAGCATTAGAGAGTCTTTCGATATAATAATAGTTTAGAGTGTACATATTATTTTAAAGTGTACATTTTCGCGTCACGTTAAGCTTCAGCTTATCACTGAGCCATGGCCCAGCGTTATAAAGCCTCCTACAGAGCTTTCTTGGACTAATTTTGTAGATAGGCTGACGAAAAACCTTGGCTCACTACTTTTACTTTAGGATAAAGTACTTTATATATTTAAAAGATTTTGTGAGAGTTACTTTATACAACAGGGACCTACGTAATGCCCAAAATTTATTCATCCAATTTTGATTTAAATACATGCTGATTTTTTTCTCGAATACAATTCGTTCTTGAATCAAGATTTCTTATGAAGGTTTGTCAATGATAATCTTTTTTTTGAATAAGAAAAAAACTTTTTAAATCTAACAAAGGCACATATTACTTTCTTCGCCTTAAATTTTCTTCTAAATAAAAGTTTTCATTGTCCTCATAATTTAAATAATGTATTTATTAGTTTTATTGATTTAATTTTTTATGTCGACCTAACCAAACCAAAGATTGACTAATTTCTTTTTTGATGAGACCAGGGCTGTTGGTATAAAAAACGAAAGCAATTTATTAGTAGTATTGGATACACGTAGAAGCGAATTAAGAGTAAAAAGTGAGTTAATGAAACTATTTTATACAAAATCATTAATAACATCAGCTAACTTTGTTCAGCGCTAATTTGAAATTTTAAAAAAAATTTACACTTTTAAACAAACGCCACACTAATATGTTCGCTTTAACTCATGCATAATATGCATGCTAATGTTTCTAAACAAAAAGAAAATAAATACAAGTCAAAGAACTGTTAACAAGTTTAGCAAGATATTAATTAAAAAACTTTCAGATTGAATATCATCCTGAAAAGTTCAGTAACAAGTTAGCTGCGGGTCATAATAACGTTTCAGTATACCTACGCTAGATTTATATAACAGAATAGTATATCACCGTCGTCATTATCAGCCTATTAACGGCCAACTACAGGGCCAGGCCTCTCTTCTTATAGGAGAGGGGATATGGAGCGCTGACCAACCACGCTGCTCCAATGTGGGTTGGCGGGCTTAGTATATTATATCGTGTACATAATATAATGTAAGAAAAAGCTTTAATTTAAAAAAATGAATAATTATAAATAAGAGCTACTGTTGAGTTTCTTGGTGGCTCTTTTCAGCAAACTGCCTTCCAAGCCACAAATAGTCTAACTTACGTGTCAAAACTGCTTGTAAACTAAGCCTACTTGAAATATTAAATAATTTTGATTATTTTTATTCTAATATGCAAATATTTTTTCAACTAAACATATTAACCAAAAGAAAAATAAATCAAATTATATTATTTTGTAACGGAATTAAAGGAAGAGGTTTGTAAGGATTTCACCCATTTTCTCAAAATGTGTTTGTCCTTTATGAAAAGTTAAATAATCAGAATAGGTTTTTAGTAAATTTTAAACTATTATTTTCCTTGATCACGACAATATTCTCTTTTAATATCGGAGTATCTACGACATTAGGTACCTACTTAAATAGGTTGCACCTTAATCAAAAACTAGTCAGATTTGATTTGAGTCCAATCACTGAACTTTTTTGAAACAATATAGGTTAAAACTAACACCCAATTATACAAGTTATTCAAACAACGGAATCGATCAAAACGTTATTAAACTTCGGCCCCATCTGATTCGTATTCATCCAAAGTTCAGCTGAAAGGGTAAAACCTATTTCCGATTTCATGTCCTCATAATTCCATAAAAGTTCTCGATTATTGTTCGCGCGACTTGCTCTCGATCAAGTCACAACTTGTTAAAACTTCGATAGCACGTTCCTCTGCCTTCAATGGCTTCATGAATACATATTAAGCAGGTATTTTATGTAAAAAATTCTTAGAGCTCGTTCCCACTTGTCGGATGTCGGGCTCGGATTTTAATCGGATGTTCCAGTGGCAGAGAATTTCATGAAGCTAATCGCACTTAAGTGAAACCGAATTGTGTGTTAATCATATAAAATTCGAGCACGATACTAAAAAATGGGAACAAGCTCATGTGGGTAGGTTGTTGTTTATAAATTACCAGCTAACAGATTTTTCTCTTTTATTGGAAATATCTAAATTTTATGCCTGTCTCTTTACAATTAAATAAAATGAATTTTTCGTATTTAACCGTTTGATAACCTTTATTATTTCATCTAAGTAGCATAATTAAACTCGTAATACCGACCCTTTTAGATATCTTTTGTTACTATTCACTTTTTGCTAATTTTGTTTTAATATCATAAAAAGCCATCTTCATAAAGAAAGAATTCTTTTAAAATATTTTAGCAGTTATCTATTAAACATACCCGCTAGAGAAAAGACGAAACAAAAAATAAAAAAGAGAAAAATAAAAACGATTTTTTAATATAATTACAAAGGAGAAAATTCCAGGACTGCATGTTTCATATTAATTATTTATATTGCCGCTTTATTTCAAAGGAATTTCCTGATGGGAGTTCACAGGTGTGGTTCCAAGGTCGGCACTCGCCATATTTTGGGTGTCGTTTGTATAAATCCCTGGGCTGTGCTGAGCCGCCCGATTCCATAAGGTCTGCATATTTTATTAAAGGCGTCCATAATAAATGTCGGTACAACATCGTTTTGTACTTAACTTGTAAAATTAATACTTATATACTACTAGGGGACACACTTTGCGTGAAATTTCGTTTTTCTTATTATCGTGGTTTAGGACACCTTGATTGGAGAGTTTTAAAGTTTATAAAGCACTTTAAAGTATTTTTTTTCGTTCTGTAATAGTATGCATAAAGATGAGTATCATTTCTTTTGTGTTAAATGACCAAAGGCCTCTTATATTTTGTGGCTATTAAAGCCACTATTAATAGGCATGACTGAAAATAGAGAGGTTCCGTGGACCTCTGAATTTGTTCTTCTGTGAAGTTCTTTCTCTTCGGTCCAGTGGTTAACCTCGCTGTGTAACCATTATAGATAATCTATATCTTATATTAAGAGGAAGGGCTGAAAAATATCCAAATAAAAATCTCAAACCTTATAATTTTGAAAATTTACGTAAACGTGAAAAAAAAAGTAAAAAATCAATTATTGCAGTCTAGCTTTTATTGGCCCTTTTTATTTTTAGTAATAAAATATTATTCAGTATAATCTAAAAGAATGCTAAAAATAAATTTTAAATGTATGTTAGTAGTAATATCTACCACAATATATTTTATCGATTGGAAAAAATAAGTAAGTGCGTACCAAATGTAAAAGTGAACAAATAGCTACCCACACCGTATCATTGCCATACAAAGTTCTTCAACAATTTTCTACGTATAGACGTTGAAAATAAGTCGGAAACATCTTAGACGTGACTCCTGTATACTTCTGATATCAAACTAAGCACTTAAGTATGGCAAAGCCCTCTTTAATTTCCATTTGCGAATTGCGAAATAAAATGCCCCGGCAATATCTGAGCATCTTATATAACGCTGCAAAGTTCTAAGAAACTTAGTTTCCTCTGTACGCGTTTCTTGGTTGATTTAAAGACATTGCTGGTTTCTTTTTCAATTTCATCTTGCTCTTGTAATTTATTGTTGTTCTTTTTCTCTCTTGCTCGGACTTGTTCTTGTTATTTTTCTAATAATATGTTCTTCTGTCTTCATCATCATTATCGGCCTATTTTTAATGGCACCGTTTTATAAAAAAACACTTATTTCTCGCAGATGAATTGATTTAATAAATAATATTGGTGTATAAAACCATAAATCATTAAAGTAGGTACTCGTATAAATAGAGGTTAATTTAGAAATAGTTAAATTGATTTCCAGTGATTGAAAGATATAATAATAGTTTTTCATCTGATACTTAGCGTTGCTTTGTTTACTAATATACAATAAGTAACGTACGTATACGTATATACGTAAAAAATAATTACAAAATTATTATTTTTAGATTTGTGTCTCTGATAATTTGAATTTGTTTTGAAGTTGGCTAAAGTATTTTCACCATAAGTGTATACAACTAAGTTTATTGCCGTTTTTTTTCAGTTGATTTTACCTTCCAATCTGGTAAGAGATTCCTTGCAAATATTGAAACGACTTTTAAGGAAGTTTTGCATTTCCGAAAAAAAAAATTTGAAACACTGATTTTATAAATACGTCATGTACATTTTAAAATACAAAAATAACCATAAAAGAATATAAAGAAATAGTGGAAAAAAAAGCATTTTACCATTTCATACATTTAGGAAGTTCTTTTATCCGTTGAAAGTTTCGCAGTGGCGAACACGGGCGGTAGATAGCTCCGTAAATACGGACCGTTATACTTCAGTTTATTTTAATGAAACGTTAATTTTCACTTTTTATTTCGAGCAGAATATAAAGTATGGAATTTTCAGTAATTTATTGAAATGGAGCCTCAGTCTTTACTAATGTATAATTTAATAAAATAAAACTTTCTTATATTATTAAAATAAAAACAGTTGAAACTCACAAACTCACGTCACTGTTGTAGGAGCAAAACCGACTAGTTTTGAACCCAAACAGGGTCCTAACATGATATTTTTGTTAGATGAACAAGAAAGGTCATGATTAAAGACCCCGTTGACTAAGCAATTGCTTCACACTGCGTTACAAATGAAAAACATAACAAAACATAAATATAAACAAAAATTAATAAAATAAGAAGCAAGTAAACAAAAATTAGTAAAATAAGTAAAAGAAGTTAAATAAGTGAACGAGGAAAAAGCCTAATTAGTTTTTTGTAATAGTTTTGTTAGGATCATCAAGGTAGCTAGGTATGTTAATCCAGACTATAATCTATCTCCGTTTCCATCCAATTCGGGTCAATAAAGGAGTAACAAACACACAAACTTTCGCATTAATATTATTAGTGGGTGGTACTATTGCAGTGTTCAATTTATTAGTAAACTCATCGCTAACACAAGTTAAGATCTTGTACTAGTTGTATAAACAAGAACCGCCAATATATCAGAAGCGGACGGTTAAACTAAAACAATAAGTTATCCGCGAGATACACAGGGAATTAAACTTCGGCAATTTGTAACGAGCGGCGTACATCAATCAAATTTTCCACGTAAATACTCAACAACTAATTGCCTTAAGTGAAAACTGGGACTGCAAAACCCCCTTAAATTTAACTAAAACTTTGCAGAACTCCATCGAGATAAAGTTGACTTACGAGTACATTAATTTTGCAAGCCAAATGATAAATACCTTTCAAAATTTTGCGTGCTTCATAAGTTTAGATTGACCGAGAGTTAAAGTGCTTAACTTCAGTTTGTATAAGGTTTTACCTCAAACCTATGTTTAGCTAGATACCACAAGCCATTTAAAGTGTAAAATACTTTATTGCTGAGTAATTTGTTATCTGGTTTGCAACAAAATTGTTATAGTTAATTTTCTATAATTTTTCTCAGTTTAGATAAAATCCCTTTGTTTTGATTACTGTAAAGAAATAATATGATGTATAAAATTTTTACACTCAAAGGAGGAATTTGCCAATAAACCGTAGAGTTGTAACTTCTTCACACTTAAAGGAGAATGCCAGACATTGTATAGGACTTTAACTCACTAATAAAAACATATTGTACAACAATGTGTTATGCATCATTTTATTGTATTTTGTTTACTATTTAATATAAATTACATTTAAAAGCTCTTGAACTCGGGGTATTTGACACGAGCCTAACGTTGGTTATCGTCCATTTCTGTATTGTTGTTCCGTATAGTTGTCACACCGACATGTCAGTCGCAAAGCTTCATTAAATACATTTTTAAACAGGCTTAACGACTCTGGATAAAATACAATAAAAACGATTTAAAAGACTAGAACCCAGTGCAACAATAAAGATTTTAAAATGCGTAAAGAGTGTTAATTAAAAGGAAATAGTTTAATTACTTTTTTTAACACAATTTTATTCCGATGTCCATCAGTAAAAATGACTTATTGTAAAACATTTATATAATAATAAGATATTTTTAGTATATTTACAATTTGTGTTCTTTCTGGGTTACGATCTGGCATTCTCCTTTATGTACAGTCCATCCAAAACTGCCTGAAATATTTCTGCAAGATATGCCCCAAAACCTAAACTTTCCTACATTTAATTTCTAATGTCATCTAAAAAAAAGGAAATGCAAGAAATAAAAAGGTTGGGTTTAAAATATGAAGTTGCGGCCTCTGCTAAACATAATTAAGTCAGTGCCTTTAGGTGCCGGTTCTTATTCTACCGCAGACGACAACAGCTGAAGATGTGTGGCAGCAACACCATTGAATATCTTGTGCTTGCCTCGAATCCTTTGGGGTGTCCTGTGTGAATGACAAACGTGACCCAATGTGACATCGACACAGGTGCTTATTACGTCGCTTACCTCCACAAACCGCTATATAGTACGCAATGAGCGAATGGCTTTATTTTGAGTGCATTCGTCGCCTTGGCAGCTTCACATCGCGCTGAAATACATACAAACCAAAAGTGTCGCTGCGTCTCGTCATCTGACGCCATTGTATTTTGCGGTCGGCTACGAACTCGCACCCTTAATTTGTTATCTGCAATACTGTTCCGAATTATCAGTAGGTACTATAAATTGTGTCAGTCCAAGATAATGTCTATCTAGGAAATTATCTTGCATTTGCTTGACAGCCGACTCTACCTTAGACTATTTACAATTTCCGGATTTCCAGTAATTACTGATAAACTGATTTAGTATCCCAGTGTATTTCCTCAAAGATAACATAATATAATAGGCAACAGGTTGATTAGTAAATTGCGATTGTGTTGATAATACTTAACTCCACATTAAACTTTAATCATTTTAATTTATAAATCCTAACTTAAAAGGAATCTGACGTTTTTATTTTGCAATCTCAGACTTTCATTCTTACATATTAATAATAAGTCTCGCTCGAAGCGAAGGATTCCATCATTTAATAAACCATTTTGGGTATTTTTTACATCTAAAATGATTGGTTAGATATTTTTATTTGTCATTTCATTATTTCATTTGGTATTCATCCAATTAATAATTTAGTTTTAAATGAACTCAAATTTTAATATAATCGCAAAATTATTTGAAAATAGAATCCACATTGTCAACGAGCCCTTATTTTTTCGATATAGGTGACACACTTCGTCTCAATAACAAAAACCAAAACTAAAAAAAACACCTCAATCACACAAGCAGGTAGTAAAAACATTTTTTTGGGTATCATAAAGACGAAATTTAATCCCTGTTACACAAAATTTCGGAATTCTATTATATTGAAGCACACCATAAATACAGGCAAAATTTAACAAGAAGTCCCTAGTAAATACGTGCTTGGTGTAGATTTTGCGGTGCTTAACCGAGAAAAAAAATCCATTTACCTTTATTATGAAACCAACAGGTAAAAGGGAATCGGGTAATACTGTCTGCTCTTTGGTAATACCCATTCTTTTGTGGGACAGAAATAATATTCATTTCGTTAGCCCTTCGAAGACTTTTTCCTACATGCAATTTATATACTCCTTTGTTAGTATTTCGTTTATCTGATATAACGTGTTCATTATACGTAGCCTCGTTTCCTTTTGCCGTTTATTTTGATTAAGTTATTACATTATAATAAAGCTGTATATTATTACACATTATTTAATACTAGAAGACTTGTAGAATCACATATTTAAAAGGCGATTCAAGACCATGATCTTTGATTCCCGGAAATGGAAAATATTTGTGTGATGAACATTATCATCATAGTATCTGTTTTTTTTTTATTACGTGCAATGAATTATGCCCATCATCAACTAATTATACTAGTTCCTATAACTCAAGCTAACCTTACGTTGGGCAATGTGACTGCTCTTCTTGGCCGATCAGCTTTACGAACCGTTGATAGAGCTAAGAACATATGAATTGAAATTTGCAAATGAAAAGCACTTGAAATAAACGAAATTCAAGTTTAAATTTATGTATGACCTCTATAACATAATATTTTGTAACATTTTTCATATCAAAAAGGGAATATATCAAAACATGAATCCGATTTTCCTATTAGCAAAAAACCAGCGAGATACTTTTTTGATCTCCCGCCAACTCATAGGAAAAGTCGCTTGAAATCCCCCGGCAGGTACCTACTGCGAGTTGATGAAAAAATTCCGAATATCCTCATAAAAAGTATGAAATATTTTATAATAAAACGTCCGAGGAAACCATCTTGTTTACATTTTGGAGAGAACTTTGTATTTACTCTGAAAATAAGGTTATCTGTGAAAAGCAATAAATATATAAATAAGAAAATGTTTGGCAATAGTTTTCTCCTGTTTTTGTAGTATAAAAATATACCGATAAATTATAAAAGGTTAATTTTTTAAAATTTTTTGAAAATTGCATTTGAAATTACTTTTCCAAAATCACAAAGTTCACTATTTACATACTGCATAGCGTATTATTTTATTATATTTTTCATATAATGTTTCCTAAATAAACATTATTATTTCTTTCTTTCCGAAAATAAAAATACCTAATTTGAATAGAAAACACCGGAAGTAGGTCACATTTACCTTCAAAGCAAAGTGTTGTCAGTTTCATTGAAATAAAATACATTTAAACGTTATTTATATTCACAACACATTTGATATTGCGGGATATCTGTAATTTGGGGTGCACATCCACCTCGGGACGGCAGTTTCACTATTTCGGTCGAAATCAATATGTAATAGCCATTCTGTACGCGCCAATGGCCGACTGGAGCGAATGCTGAGATTTACAGATCGTAATATATATTCCCAGCTGAAATATTACGTAATTTGTGTATTTATCGCCAGTCCTCGGAATCGATACTAGTTTAAATGTACACCATTTTCGGCTAAGAGATATATGGATACTTACACGGCTTTTAATTTTAGACCATAATATTTCCCAATGTATTGTTATAATCTATCCATCTATTGTTATTCATTAAATAATAATGTTTCCGTATTTGTGTACTTTAAGGACTCTCGAAGAGAAAAAGATTTTAAACCGCGTAAACATTACACATATCTCAAAATGTAGAATGCAGTGTTCCAATTTGCGATACCTTATATAAAGTCAAGTCATAGGAGACGACATTATATTGTCACCCATTTTTCTATCCCATGGGTTAACTTAAGTAGATCTTTTACGCTCTTCTTAACCACTCGATAAAGTATTACTTTAGTAGGTACTTTAATAATTATTTTGTTGTATTAGACCATACAGCAAAATCTCAAATCATACACACAGGTGCCATTGATATCTTACCTCTTTTTTAAATCGGTTAAAAAGGGATTTAATATTTTAGTTTAACATTACATCTTATCCGTTGTCTAATGATACTTACGATCATTAGACTGATATATGAACTCTTTTGTGCAGCGCATTCGAGTAAAAAACCTTACCCGAGTAAAATGATACCTGTGAATATTTTCCCCTTATCCAAGAAACTACATGCATAATACGACAAGGAGTTTCAAAATAAAGTCTCGTGGCTCTTATTACATGGAAATATGGACCATAATTCAAGGAAAATGTAGGTCCCATTTCCGACCCTAGGATGTAGCGTCTCGTAAATTCCCATCACCCTGTCCGATCCAATTTAGGCACAGAATGACTTGAATATTTACTTTCTGTAATATAAATTAGTGTAATATATGTATATTGTCAAATAAATCAAAGGATTAGAGTCAGAATATTCTTAAAGGTATATTTTATCAAAGCTTTCTACTAGGGTTCCACATAATTTTGTCGGCAATCGGCATTAGTGGCACAGTAGTATGCACCGTGGATTTAAAAAACGGAGGTCCTCGGTTCTATTCCCGGCTGGATCGATTAGGATTTTCGAAATCGATCCAGATCTGGCATTTGGAAGGCTTCGACCGTAGTTAGTTACCATCCGAACGATAGAGACGTAGAGAAAGAGATTTAGCATACAACTATAGGTACAATAAATATAATTTATTTAAAATTAAAAACCGACTGCATAAAAAACTGAAAATAAAAATATTAAATTCAGTCTACAACTTAATGACTGCAACAGGCGGGACCCACATTGGATTTGGATGGACTGACTTTAGTGTACATTATTTAATGGGTTTTTGCTAACTGCAATTTGAAATTCCTCATGATAAGCTCTTTAGCTTGATACCCTTAATGCAGTGTCAACTTTTTTTTTGTAAACTATAACGTCTCCATGTTGTTTTGTTTTCTCCAAAACATTTGGGATATCAAGACGGATCTTACGATATCCTAGTTGTATAAATCCGTTGAGCAGTTTGGAAGATATGAGGTAAAAAAAAATTTTAAACAAAAAATAGAACCAACTCAAAACTTCTTTAAATTTTCCCAGGATATCAAAATCTATCCTAACAGGACTATGGGACCATATTGGACGTGTGCACTTTCTATTAAAAAAAAATTTATCAAAATCGGACAACTCCACGTAAAAAGTTATGTGTGGTCATACATAAAAAAAAATATACGTGTCGAATTGAGAACCTCCTCCATTTTTTTTCGTCGGTTAATAATATTAAATGTATATTACGTGCATACAAGATACGCGCAAAAACATAAACCTTCTTAACAGTGGGGTAAAACGTTGAACGTTGCCGCTTATACGAAAAGAATGTAGCGCCGCAAAAATTCAAACGAGACAACTGAATAGAGACTTACGTAGGCACTTCACCTGCAAACTTTATCTTCAATCGCAACAATTGTTGCCTTTTCAAAGGAGGATCAAACTTAAGCATCTGAAGTTGAAGTCACAAAGACGTTTTAATATTAAAATCTAGAGTATATTGTTACGTTACCAGAAGTCAAAGTCGGAGATATTGCTGGTGTATACAATGCCCATATATTGATATATTCCACGCCCAGATCCAAGGAACTAGAATTTTTGAATTGATTCCTTATTGAAGATGCCTCGTTGGTCCAGTGAATATCTTATTTGTGGCCTAGGATAACACTCTCTGGGTTTTTATCAATGTGTATTCTGTCTATTGTTCTATCATGCTACTGCCAGGCATCGCGGATATTTACATTCTTTCGCAGTCAATATAGGAAACATACCAAGCAATGTGGTTGCACAGTTTTTCCAGTAGGAAAGGGCATTCCAAAAAGGCCCTTCTAACTTCCGTTTTCTCTACCACCGTACTACCGTACTTCCGTTTACAATATGGGTATCTTCAAGTGAAGAGTTATTAGGCATCTTCTTGCGTAGCAGCACTAATAATCTTCGCATACCATCAGGCGTAATTGCAGTCAAGCTTTGCAGTAAATACTATTGGATGAGGACATTGTTTTTGAAGTTGGTTAATGTTTAACCAAGGAAACACCACTTTCCTGTGAAAACATTTGAGAATTCTTGAAACATTTTTTCTAACAATTACCTACGGCGTTCCAGAAAATTAAATTAAACAGCCTACGGACCTTTGTTATTGAACGCGTTGTATGATGTTAAAGGAAAATGTATCAAACGAAAAACTTCGTTTTCTTTACTTCTTGGATATTAATATTGTTATTGTATTTATTTGACCTTGATGTGTCATTACCATTATTGGCAAATTTACGAAAAAATATGAATAATGGGTGAGCGAACAAGCAGATGCTTAAGAATTTGTCTACGTAAAATCCTTTATTGATTTTTTAAAATTACAATTTTAATAATCATCAAAGGGTAACATACAGGGCAAACGGAGCGCGGGTAGAAGAAAAACATCCAAAGCTGTGTCCAAAATTTAAGATGCCAGAATGATTGCCGACCTTCGTTAACCTTCTAACGAAGGTCGGCGATCATTCACACACAGCAAGAAGAAATGATCTTTTAAAAATTATTATCACCGTACCCAATCCGCATTGGAGTAGCGTGGTGGGTCTAAACTCCAAACCTTCCTTAGACTGATTGAGGCTCTGTAGAGAAGCGTTAAAATTGGCTGATATTGATGAGTTAAGTATAAGTAGAGCTAGTAGTAGGTATTCAGTGCTTATGTGCACTCAGACTAATTTGTGGGGTGCGGAGTGTCGGCCGCTGAATCGTGTGTGACTCATTCCAACCCCTCCCCCCTCCACTTTAGTGACTGTTTATTGAGTCTCGTTGCCGCTGGTAGGTCAATATTAGCTTTGAAAGACAACTTTTAATAAATGAACTCACTGTTGAACAACCTAAAATTTTATTTGTGTTTAATCCCTCAGACAGCGTGGGTGAAATGTAATGTCACCCGGGTGCCTCTGGACTCGATTTTTGTCTAATTTAAATTTACAAGTTTGTCCTGGACTGCAATCAGACCTGATGGTGTCTGATGATGCAATCGAAGATAGAAGCAGCTACCTTGCTAGAAGTAGGATGAAATCCACACGCCTGTCTGTTTCTACGCGATATCGTATCGCTACGATAAATTGCTTGGCAGTACATCTTTGTCGGTAGGGAAGTAACTACGGCCGAAGTTAAACAAGCTAGATCTGGACAAATTTAGAATCTTAATCGGCTCAGCCAGGAGTTGAACATAGAACCTCCGACTTATTAAAAAAACCCATTGCGTATACCATTGCGCCATGGAGGCCCTCAAATCTACTGTTACTTTTAGTATGATTTTTTTGCTTTGCTGGATGGTCCTATGTTCGGCTTTCGGCTCAGTGGATAAACTTAATTTCTACAGTGTACATTTGAAGTTATTGATAATTTTGTTATATATTTATAATCAATAAGAGTTAATGAATACTAGGACCGACTATTTAAATTGCTCTTCAAGAGACGTATCTAACCCCAATAACTTCCTTACTTCAAGCTACTAAGAATTCAATCATAGAAAGATAGCTAAATCTATAAATTTGAGTCAAATAGGTATAGGTATATAATGGTCCAGTTTTATAATAAAGTCATTAAGATAGCAAAACCCAATGAAAGTAATACTATGAAACAACAACTTACTATAAAAGTGTCTATAAAGAAAATTGATTCAGATAAGGATCCGAAGGATTTAATTATTGTCGTTCTTATTATCATTTAAATCAAAATGGCCGACAATCCCCCGAGGTTTCCGAGGTTAATGTTTAATTAAGGCTCTTTTAATTAGAGCGAGACTCGTTTCTTTTTATAGTAACTGTCTTATCAAGGAAACTGAAAGGACAGATGGACAAAGGGTCTTTGTTGTCCCCAAATCATTTTATTGTATTGGATTTTTGGCCTGTTCTGTCTACAAGTTTTAACAGCTTTTGTTTTTTACAAAGTAGCACTTTTTGTTTGGAATTGTAGTGTAATCATTGCATTTTACTTTATTATATACTCTTAATTAATGTAAGTAATCTGTATAAAAGAAAACCGCTTCTCGCCGTCCTTCTACGCTTAAATCTTGCAAACTACCTACGCAATGAGTTCATCAACAGTCACAGTGTTAATCACGAGATATTAATATATAATAAAATATCTCGCCGCGTCTGCCTGTCTATCTGTTCGCGATGAACTCAAAGACTATTAAACGAATTTTCATGCGGTTTTCTCTAATAGGTAGTTAGAGTGATTTCTGAGAAAGATTTAGCACTATAAAAATTGTACCTATTATTTATAAGTGTAGCTTGCTATACTTATTCCTTCCTAAAAAATGCGTCAAGATATTTTTTTCTCCCTTATGGTATTCTTGGATGTTTATAGTACATTATTTTTCTTGCGGACGAAGTCGTGGGCGTCAACTTGTATAACATAAAATGTCATTGTTTAAGGATTCGGAAAAAGTAAGGGGCATTCGTTAATAATACTATAAATGACAAAAACTCGGGTTTGAGATGGATTAGGCAGTAACAGCTTTCTATATTCAAGGAAATCTGAAATTCAGTCTCCTCAAAAGTGGACTTAGATTATAAGCACTGTTAAAACGTCAAGTTTAACTGTTTGTAATGTCTCTACCACTGGCTCAGAAGGCAGATTCGTCCCACATATAAACAAACAGCCAAACAAGTAACTAAGTAAATCCATGAACTCAAACGGATGAGCTTCCGACATAAATATCGTATATAATATAGATACTGGGTATTAAATAATTATTCACGAGATTCGATGTAATATGATGCCTATGATATCCGTACGTAGATACTCTAGAAGTATGGATAGATATGTGGATATCCGAGAAATTAATTGAAATCCTATCAAGCGGGTTATCGTTAACCTACTCCTAGTTCAATTATGAGCAGGATATATCTTAAACTTATGATTCTTCTCAGACTATGCGCGTTTTAAGTGTCAGTACCAAGTTAACCGAGCTTAGCTTGGTATCTTTTTTCGAAATTATACGTCTTTTAAAAATAAAACCTAGCTAGATCGATTAATCACCCTTGAAACCCCCGCATAGAAAGTTTCACAAAAATCGATGGAGCCGTTTCCGAGATTCATTCATTCATTTCACCCGCGTAGTTCTCTTTCCCACGGGAATTTTAGGATAAAACGTAGCCTATTTGATAATCCAGCGTGTCAGCTAACTCCATACCGAATTTTATTAAAATCCCTTCAGCCGTTTAGACGTGAAGAAGTAACAAACATACACACACAAACTCTCGCTTTTATAATAGGAAGTACTTACCGATACTCTTTTATACCGATATTATTCGCACTTGCATCTTTCATTGGTCAATTTGTACAAAACAAAAAACGAGTACGTAACAAAGTCCATAACCAGAATTACAAAAAGACAAACCAATTAATTAAAGCTTACAGCTATAAAACGCAGTATGCTTTTCAGTGGTTAATTAACATTTAATGGGCGTTTAACTGTAAAATATGCGACACATCCAAACAAAATACATTTCCGACATTAATAATGACATGTGTTTTAATTTTCAACATGTGAAATTATTAACGCGATTTATTTAATTTATTATTTTTATTTTATTTGTAATTATTTATTAGTAGAAAAGCTGTCTCAAAAAAAGAATTTTATTTCACACCTAAAATTAACAAATACATAGTGAAGTTATAGAATGTATAATAAAGCTAAAAATTAAACAATAAGATTTTGTGAAAATATACTACTTGATGATGAAGGAAATCTAAAGAAAACCAGTAGAGTTTATCTGAGACTTTTCCGTCCACAGTTTTCCAGCCATCACTTCAATGTCATTTGCTTATCAAATGTCATGTCATAGAAGACTGAAAAACTCTGAATTATTCCGCGCCTAACCACTAAACCAACGAGGCAGTCATAAAGTACATTTTTAAACAAAACATCTTTTATAACTTTCCAGTGGCTTTTGAGTTCGGTTTTTTAAAAGAGTTTTTCTCGCTAAAGAACACGTCTTACCCAGTGAAATGCTAAAAATAGCATTAATCTACGTGTCTTAAAGAGAATCCGAGCCCATATCTCAGAGTTCGTGAGTGGAGCTGAAATAAAACGTTCATCTTATTTAATATTAAAGTGCTTTCAGTATCGCATGTCAGGATTTATAATGGTCTACGTGCTTATGTTTGCAGGCAATTTTATATTAACGTGTTTCATCTTAGACTGCGACTTATACGGACAGTGTTTAAATTCGTAAACGTAAATAATAATGTTCAAATATGTTTGTTTTCTATAAAATGTGCAGCAAAATATGGTAGATGGACTCTGAGTCTACATGTTCGGCTGATTCTTGAATATTCTTACTTATATTACAAAGCCGAAAGTTTGTATATATAGATGGAAACTACTGAATAGATTTGGATGAAACTTCACAATAATAGGTATAGCTTCATATCACAGTAACACATAAGCCGAAAGGAATAATAACTACGCGGGTGAAACCGTGGACGTCCTCTCATCGAATATAAATATTAAATATTGCTGGATAATTTCTATAATATTATGTATAGGATAAAATACTAATCAAAATATCCAATTTACTAAGCGAGTTTATTTATCATTCATTGAGTCTATATACTATTCAAACCGTTTTCATATTCGGTTATCGCACAATAATAATATTATTCATTCAATATTTTTTTCGTTCCCCTTAAGCAAATTTAATATCAACGTAGTATTTGGCATAAAAACTCTCTTTAATGTAGATTTTTTGTTTGTTCCAGATAACTGAAAAAGTTGGGGAGCATGGAGACCGTCGTTCAATATTTACTCCTAGCTCTTGCATTGACCTCAGTGCAAATATCCTTTACTGAGAGCCGTCTAAATGAAAAACGTAGGGACAAAACTGAAAGGAGATACCACGCTATGCAGGCCAAAGACAACATGTGCGAAATAACCAACAGAGAATCGAAAGTGCATTGCTATTGCGAAAACATTGAAGTGAAAACAGCAACACGCGCCGATTGCTGGGTCTTCAACGGCGGTATTGACGAAACCGACCCAATTTGGTCCAGTTTCACGTCCCAGCCGCATTTAGAGAGATTAACATTCAATGTGAGGTCAGACGGCGCGCTCAAATTCATTCCACTTCAAGTAATTCATCGTCTGAAAAGACTGCAAAAGCTATTCATTCATTACGCGACGCTGAACAAAATCGAAAAGAAGACCTTTACAAACATGTCAACAATCAAAGAAATAACGTTAATGAACGACAAGATAATGGAGCTGGAATCGTTTTCGTTTTCGAACCTGCCCTCGCTCGTAAACTTAACAATTAAGGGTAACAAAGTAACTGAGATACAACGAGATGTTTTCGTCGATTTGCCAAGTCTAAGGTACCTCGATTTGTCCTTTAACAGCATTAGTCTGACTCACGATAGATGTTTCGACCATTTAAATGTACTTAACGACTTAGTACTGGAGGCAAATTTAATTTCGGTCTTAACTAGAGATACCTTTAAGGGTCTTGCAAATTTGACGAGATTGGATCTGAGGTCGAATAAATTGTCAATGGTTGGGGACCTAACGTTTTCCGAACTCTGGAATTTGAATGAACTTTTATTGGATAATAATGAAATAACATATTTGTCTGAAAGAGCCTTTGACGGTCTGGCATTGCTACAAAAACTATCTGTGACTGGAAATAAATTACAGTCTATCAATGAAGGTCTTTTGGAAGGCGTCCGTGGCCTCGAATTGTTGGACTTGAGAAATAATGATATAGAATCATTCACTTACGAGACTATTAAACCAATACACGAAAACTTAAAAATGAAAACATCAGTTTTATATCTAAGTGGTAAGTAATTTGTTTAACTAGTATTTTTATTTTCGAGATAGTGTAATTATATACCTTTGGACATGTAATTATTTAATAACGATTGTATAATTAAACTCCTTTTGATAAATATAAAGGTAACAAAAGCTAGTCGAGTCCGAATAAACATGTTATTTAAAACTAAATAATATACTTTACTTTGGACATATTCATGGGAAGATAAATAACTATATTTTCTGCAAACAAAGGCGCATTCCCTGCAGGGCAGTAATCCCCTACCATAGAGCCAAAGCACCCTCCGAACGTTAAGGACAATTAATGAGTGTAACAGTTCCCTTTAGCGAGTCAACAATGGCGTAATAACACGATTTAGGTACAATGAAGAATGAATTATTAAAAATCAACAAACATGACGGGAGTGTTCTCATGATAATTTTATTATACACTTTTGTTGTCCAACGATACGCCAGTCCGATAAATTCTGTGTATTTTTATTATATTAGGCCTAGAGTTACTACCCTTGTGAATTACATTTTTCTAAAATAATATTTTTTGTTATTTCACAGTTGAAATTTTTTTAAGTTTATTTTATTATCATAATTTACTATCCTACTTTTACACAAAAGTACTTCTTCGAGTTATTTTTCTTATTGCCTAAAATATCACTATAGTCGACGCATTTTAAACTGAGGCATCGGACAATAAATAACACAGTATACAAATAATTAAACGCTCTATGAAGTTTTGGATAATTTATTTATCAAAATTAAAACGCCTAGTAACGCCGAGTAGCGTCCTCGATTAAAAGATTAATCAAAACGTTATTTATCACTACAACCAATCAACACCGATCCACACCGAATACAATTCATCGACTATACATAAAAAGAATAGGTATATTGCTGTACGTCATAAAAAACCTTCTTCCTGGCGTAAACTCAAAACAAGTAATGTCTTAAAAGGCTATTCTGTTTATCATAGTTCTAATGTAGCTGTTTTTTAAAAAGTGCATGGATGTCGAATAACAGTAACATCACTACAAAATGACAATGAAACACGTTTTCAAACATACCTACATATACTACACTATACTACAACATTCCATCCGAACAGTGGAACATTATGTTTTTGCTATTGAAAATTACCAATATCATATTCTGAAAACTGTTTCTTTTTTACAGGTAACATGTTAAGCTGCGACTGCCGTTTATCCTGGCTTCAAGTACTGCGCAACGAAACCAAAAGTGAACCTCTCAGATTGGCTCTAGATGAAGTTACTTGTATCCCCAATACAGATAACAAAAATACAGACAGTGAAAATAATTTCAGCGATGTAGAGAAGGCAACCAAAAATGAAAATGTATTTGAGCTTGAGGCAAATGGAGAAGTTTTTCAACAAGATGCAAACGATGAAGAAGTTCTAAGTGATTCTTCTTCGTACAAGTATGAAGATGCAATGAAAACATCTATCAACCAAGTTGCAGTGGTCGATATACCTGCTGAGAATTTACGTTGCGCAGGGGAAGAAGTACAGAATGGAGAAGATTCTCTAATGTTATCATCTAAAGACGAAAGTTACTGGCAACCGAGCTCAAGTTTCAAAATCTTATCAAACTTATCATTAGTGCTTACATTGGTGATAGTCAGTTTAGTTCAGTAAAAACCGTGAAGCATTAAAGACTTTCAAATAAGTTTTAATAAAGACATTTAACAGCATTGTAACTTTTCTGTGCTAATTAGAATAAGCAATGAAGACTGGTTTAGAATTAGATTAAATTATTCTGTAAGAGATGATTAATTGTAACTAGGCTATTAAATAAATGAAATGATGAAAAATCTTATATATATATATATCCTAGGTATAGCTATATTCGTATTAAGATTTTAACTGGACTGCATATCGATGCTATTACAGTGAGATGTGGTAAAATGGAGATATAAAACTTCACAAACATTACTGAATAAGTTTTTAAAACCTTCATATATCTATAATTTACCTTTAACGAGTTTATTTAACCAACTAAGACGTATAAATATTGATGACGAAAACTTTGTATAAAAACTAATTTATGTTATTTTAGCTTAAAGTTTCTGAACTCATTTAATTTTAAATAAAAATAGTCATATTTTGTGTATTCTGACAAAATGTATGCCTAGTTTTAGTTTTTATTTTAAAAGTTATTGTAAGTTTTACCACCATTAATGTAAGTTTAAACAGCAATTTACATTACCGTAGGTATTCATATGCATTAGCTACTGTTTTCCGTCTAAAGTGTCATAATAAAAATGATTTGACGAAACTTTCTAAATTTACCAGAATTTTAAAGAATTCTACTATAATAAGCCAATAATAGTGATAATAAAATTATAAACAGAAAAGATTACATATTGTTCGGGTATGTGTCTTGAAAGACATAATGTAAATATTTATTGTAGTAATAGTTTTAGTTAGTTCTATTTAAAATTAAGTAACTTTATTTTGATGAAAAATATTAAATAACGCCATGTTCTGTAATTTTTATAAATACGTATAATGATCTATTACTTATCCCTAGGTGACAAGCTATTATATAATACCAACCAACCAATTATAAAATGAAATCACAGTAAGAATTTTATTTGTAGAAAAATTCCACCAAATAAATTATTAAGCAAAATTATGTACAAAAGTGATTGATTACTATGAGCGGCTCTCTAGACCTTAACAAATTTAGAAATTACGAAAACTTATTACGTAATATTTCCTTTTACTATATAAATAAAAGATTCTTCGAACAGCTTGTTCATTATTATTAATCTATAATACCCAGTGAATTTAATGGACAGAACGTAATTATACGAAATGTATTATAACATTACAATTTAGTAAAACGTTCTCACATACCATTAACTATGATATTATAGCTCTAGTAATTGAAATAGTTATAAATAGAAAACGGATATCAAAATAAATAGGAGTATTTATTATTATGTGTGCTTGGGTTTCTAATTATTATATGCATTAATGTACCTGCTCGCTGATATTGTGTTTGAAATAATGAAGTGTAAAATTTTTCAATATATCTGTGTAATATAAGCTGTAATAAAGTTTTTAAACTGGAAGACTATTTTATTTATTTTATAAAGTTATCGTAACTTATTAAACATTTTATAGATCTTTATAAGAGAGAGAGACAAATATCTTAGCATTCCATGGATTAACCGTGCGGGTGCCGGGTCCATCGCGTGGCTGAGAGAACAACTCTGAACAGAGCCCGAGACTTGTGACGCCGGTGAAGGTTTAAAGACGCGCGTCAACACTCACTTCCTTTGTTCATGTTATTCTCCTTGCTTAGGTCGCCCGCGGTTTGGGATAAAAAGTATCGGGATGTTTTACTCTGATGTGTAAGGTGTATTTTTGTAAAGTTTCATCAAAATGCATTCAATAGTGTTTGCGCAAATAAATAACAACATCCATTCATAGTTTCATACTTTTGCGTTTATAATATTAATAGGGTGGGTTTTTTAGCTCCTTGTGTAACAATCTACCTATCCTAAACACAAAAAATTCAAGATATTAAAAATAATATTTTTTTATTAAATTGGAAATGAAAAACAGTTTTTTTTAAGATCATAAAAGCAATATGGTTAAAGTTTTTAGTGATTCAATTACTAAAAACTCCTGAAAGCTACCAATTTTTGAAGATCTTATTGGAAAATACGGCAGTTTAAAATTCGTACTCGAAACACTAGAGGACTGGTGCCGCATACAAATGAGGCTCTACTTCCCTTATTAAAATCCGCCAGAACTCCACTCAAAATATAACACGGGTAAAAAGAAATAAGAGGATCTTCTTTATGCTCACTTCAAAATGACTCTGCCTCTCACCTCACCTGTTTTATACTATCTTGAACAAATCAACGAAACACCTAGAGGAGATTCTTAAACTAACAAAACTTATTACGCAGGTCTTGTACCTAATATATATAAAACTTAGTAGTTCGTAGAAAAAATAAATATTTTAAACGAAATGAAACGAAAAACTTGATTATTTGTCGTTTTTTGCTTGGCATTATGCAAGTCCGACTCGCGTTTTCTATTTCCTTTAGCTTTTATTAATAAAAATAAAACGAAATTTTGAGCAACTCAAAATCTACGACTAGTTATTATCAAAGAGTTGGTGAAGCTGCAACTGTTTTACTTAAAAATAAAAAGAATACATTTTTAAGACAAGGTTACTATAGAATGAACGACTTTCTCAACGACAATTATTCTTGGAGGCAATCAGCGCTTTATTCTGTACACAAGATAGAATAACTAAGATTGTAAAATAAAAAATACAATGTTTAACGTCAATTTTTTCAAATTAGCAAATGCAAAAATAGTATCTGTTTTCTAAACCTATGGGAGAGTCACTATGTACTGACAGACTTGACTTTTCAAAAGCGTTTGTATAACAGCGTATTTAAATTAAATGAATTTGAATAAAATTAATAGTTGGCCAAGTTTCAATCCATTTTTCAAATCCTTTTATTCCTTTTGACTTACTTGTCGCTTTTGTGGAGAAAATATGAAAATATTATTCAATTCAAATAAAGGTGTAAGTAAAATGTTTTCATAAATACGGTATAACTTCGACCACTGTACAGGTGCCTTGTTTAAAATGAATTAAAAAAGTTGAAAACCAAATTAACGCTCTAGAAACACAAAGTTGGAGATCTTTCCACCAAATGAGAAGTTTTTCTAGAAAAAATCTGGCACTTCAGAAATCGTAGCGAAAACATTGGAGCATTGGCGTCGCTTGCAAATGAGGTGCCGCTTCCTTTATTAAAATCTGTCTGGATTCCACTCAAAATATAACCGGGATAAAAAGAAAATGGCGAAATTTTCTTTACACTCCTTTCAAATGACCAACGTCTCATTTTACCTGTTCAATAGTGTCAAAATATTATACCGTAAGTATTCTACAATTCGATCACAGTGGAGAAAATAAAGCCTTATAATAGCTCGACAGTTAAGGTGCTAAACTTAAAACCAAAAAGACATGAGTTCGATACCCATTCATTGGATTTTTGTTGTCATCAACATCATCATTGTCAGACTATTACCGGTCCACTACAGAGCAAGGCTTCTTCTTGTAAGAGAAAGAATATGGAGCAATACCACCACGCTGCAACAATGTAAAATACTTATATTAGCAGACAATATAATAAGACTACTCACCTCGTTGATCTGCCTCATAAGTCTAGTGGTTAGCCCATGAGGATTCGATCACGAGGATGTAGGTGCGAATCCTGGGTCATTAACATAATTCTGAATTATTCACTCTTCTATGAAAGGAGAATGCCAGATCCTAACCCAGAAAGAACACAAATTGTAAATATGCTAAAAATATCCTATTATTATATAAATGTTCTACAATAAATCATTTATGCTGTTGGCCATCGGAATTAAATTGTGTTAAAAAAAAGTAATTGAACTATTTCCTTTTAATTTACACTCTACGTATTTTTAAATCTTTATTGTTGCACTGGGTTCTAGTCTTTTAGATCGTTGTTATTGTATTTTCATCAACAGTGGGCTCTAAAAAGCAAGTACCTATCCAGAGTCGTTAAGCCTGTTTAAAAATGTATTTAAGGTAGCTTTGCGACTGTCATGTCAGTGTAACAAATACACTAAACAACAATACGGAAATGGACGATAACCAACGTTAGGCTCGTGTCGATACTCCGAGTTGTAGAGCTTTTAATTGTAATTTATATTAAATAGTAAACAAAATGCAATAAAATGATGCATAATAAATTGTTGTACAATATGTTTTTATTAGTGGGTTAAAGTCCTATACATTGTCTGGCATTCTCCTTTTCAATACATTCCAAGTCCAAAGTCGGGAAGTCACTATTATCAATATATCAACATCTGATAGTGATTGTAAATGAATATAACATTATCACTCTAAGCCCGCCATCCCACATTGCAGCAGCGTAGCGGATCTGCGCTCCATATCCCCTCTCCTACGCGGAGAGTAGCCTGGCCCTGTAGTGGAGAGTTAATAGGTCGATAATGATGATATTAGGAATTATTTGTCATAAAAATATTACTCTTACTAATTATATAGGCGATAGTTTGTGAGTGTGTATGTTTGTTACTTTTTCACACAAAAACTACTGAATAGATTTTGATGAAACTTTACAGTAATATAGCTTACATATCAGGAAAACACATAGGTCACATTTTATCCCGAAATTCCCACGGGAACGAGGGTGAAACGGTGGGCATTCTCTAGTATATGAATAAAACAATCCCTTTCTTTCGTTCATGATAAAAGTGACTAGAAAAAGATGTAGAAATTACTGCGTGGTTATATTTAATCCTCACCTGAGGTTAACGCGCCGTTCCCTGATGGTCCCCATTTACCTTTATCGTTACCAAAATGAGTTTCTGCGTAACTCATTTCGTCACCTCCGGGTATTTTCTGGGCATATTTGAGTTCATTCATTGCTGATTGAGTTACTTAAGGCTCTTTTGAGGATTTTTCTTATAACAAAAATGATTCTATACAGATGTAATGGCGGTTGGCGTCTAATATTTTTTCTTCGTAAGCGACGATTATTCTGGTGACAGGATTCTGATTACAATTTTTGTTATAACTTGCTTTTGCTCTTGTTACGTGTGTGTGTGTTTGATTTAGATTATTACTCTATCTGTGCACGATTTTATCCATCATCATTTTCAACCTATTAATAGCCCACTATAGGGCTGGGTCTCCCTCCTTCCTTGTAGGATAGGGAGCGTAGACCCGCCACGTTGCTCCAATGCTACTATTTTTAGTAGGTAGTCGATTAGCTACTATTAAAAATTTTGTGATTTGTATGCAGAGCTCATTAATGGAACTTTTACTATTATGTCAATCTGTCGCCAAAAAGCACTGCTATCTGGCAACAGATTGACATGAACTACCTCGTTGGTCTAGTGGTTAGTCTATGTGGCTTGGATCACGAGCTCCTGGGTTCGGTTCCTGGGTCGGGTAACGGAATAATTCTGAACTTTTTCATTCTTTCATGAAATGTTCAGTACATTCCAAGCCTGTAGACTGGAAGTTGGTGGTGTTACACCCTCGTGCCTCGGAGAGTACGTTAAGCCGTCGATCCCGGTCACTATCATCAACTTCTGACAGTGATCGTAAAACATCATCACCCTAAACCGCCAACCCGCATTGGAGTAGCGTGGTGGGTGTATGCTCCATATCCCCTATTCTATAAGGAGGGAGGCCTGGCCCTGTAGTTGACCTTTAATAGGCTGATAATGATGATTATGATGACATGAACAAAAGTATGGGTCCAATCATAGTTATAAGAAGCTTTATGGTCGCAGTTGCTGGTGAAATAAAAGGCATTTATGAGAATGAACACCTACGCCTCAAGTGTTTGCATTCTATACGACGTGATACTCTATTTTTAGGTTGTTGATTTCTATTGCCATGAACTGAGCGATCTTCTTGGCCAATGGTTATTACTTATTATATTGACGGCCGAGTGGCGCAGTGGGTAGTGACCCTGCTTCTACGTGCTAGGCTGTGGGTTCGATTCCCACATCCGGAAATTGTTCGTGTGATGAGCATGGATATCTTTCTGTGTCTGAGTGTTTATCTATATATTTATTATAACTATTTATGTATAATATATATATTCATCAGTTATCATAGTACCCATAACACAAGCTATCTAAGCTTACTTTGGGGCTATATAGCGATGTGTGTAATTGTCATATAATATTTATTTATTTATAATATATAATAAAAAAATTTTAACAAAAAATAAAAACGCCTTCAAAACGCACTAAAAAGTAAAAAATAACTACGTCATTTACTTACTTTAATTTACTTAACCACATCTATGAAGTCGGTGCCATTCAAGTTTAGGTAAAGACTTTAAAGTAGAAAGCTCGGGTGGCACCGACTTCATAGATGTGATTAAGTAAATTAAAGTAAGTAAATGACGTAGTTATTTTTTACTTTTTAGTGCGTTTTGAAGGCGTTTTTATTTTTTGTTAAAATTTTTTTATTTCATACTTTTTAGTGATTTATCAACAACGAAAATACTAAAGAACCTACTCGAACTAAACCATAAGTACCAATATTCACTAGCTAGTTATAACATTCCAACATCTCTACAAATGTGCCTATAAAGTTTGAAGAGTTTCCTCGAGTTTTCGTAGATCTCATCATCAGATCATGACTTAGTTAACATTAAACCAACTGGAATCTATAACCTTATAAACTTCTCATTGAGACATATTAATCGAGCCCAACAGCACAAGGTAGCTACTGTAAACCGTTAAAAAGCTCCCTCAGCTGTCCTTCGTCTTCATCGCCAGACCCTTGATGACAGTCACAACCCATCTAAATGTAAAGTTCTCATCGAAACAAATTAATCAAGCCCAAACACAAGGTAGCTACTGTAAAACGTTACGGAGTTCTCTTATATATAGATCGGCTCCATCATCAGATCGACTTTAGACCTTCATCAAATTGTAGTGCTTTTAAATACTTACCGGAAAAATTAACAAACGTACTTGTTGTCCCTACAATTTTTGAAGGTTCCCCTCGGTTTCTCCAGGATCCCATCATCAGATCCTGGTTTCCTTATCATGGTACCACTACCGGACTATATACTTTCCAACAAAAAAAGAATTATCAAAATCGGTTCATAAACGACGAAGTTATGCGCGAACAAACATAAAAAAATATATATATATATATATATACGGCCGAATTGAGAAACTCCTTTTTTTTTTAAGTCGTTTAAAAATGACCCGTATACTTTCCTAACTTACATCAAAACAGCGATGTTAGGCACTTAAACCGCTTTCCTATTAGATAGGTGCATTATAACTGGCTGATGATGATGATGATTTTCATTTATTTTTTATTAGGTTTGAAGTTGGTCTGGAAATTTTTTATTAGTCTCAACCCTTGAAACCTGATAGCTCTTAAACCACAGTCAAAACTAAACTCCCTTGATGTATGATGATGTATTTATCTTGGGTTTTGATAGAAACATGAGCTGACAAAGTTTTTTTTTTTATTTTTTTTTATCAACTACAAGTTGGCCCTTGACTGCTATCACACTTGATGTTAAGTGATGAGGCAATCTAAGATGGAAGCGGGCTAACTTGTTAGGAGTAGGATGAAATTCCACACCCCCTTTCGGCTTCTACACGACATCGTACCGGAACGCTAAATTGCTTGACAGTACGTCTTCGTCGGTAGGGTGGTAACTAGTCACGGCGAAAGCCTCCTACCAGCCAGACCAAGACAAATTAAGAAAAATCTTAATTTGCCCCGCTGAGAATCGGACCCAGGACCTCCGTCTTATAAATCCACCGCGCATACCACTGCGCCACGGAGTTCGTCGAACCTTGTAAAAGCTTTGTCACTTTTCTGCTGCCCATCACAGGCTCCCAGTCCATAATTATGGCGACTTATCCGTAGAACAGAGTTCTATTTGCTGGATTGACAGTTTTCAGTAGAGGCAAGAGAAGTTGCTGACTGGTGTAATTCTTAAACAGTGAGACTTGACATTTTGATTTTTTGGTATGTTGTAACAACGCCTCAGCCTAGTTAAATGCTAATAGTATTATATTTCTTACTCTTTTATCTCACGAAATAGTGAGTTTCATATCAATATAGGACGTTTTATGGCCAAAGAGCGAAGGTCCGTATTGAACATTGCACGTTGTTTTACGGAGACTTATAAAATTTGTAACGTTCTAAATTAAAATAGGTTATTTTTTTATGGAATTTCCAGTCCCTTATGTGTCCTTTGTAAATTAAATCTTATGTTGTTTTCACAATGTCAGCCATATGGTGACTACCCTCTCACGCAATTAATTAAAAACAGTTTTAATTATAAATTTTTGTATTAATAAAAAGTATAATTTTTTTAATCTCCTGATTAATTATTTTATAAAAAAAAAAACAAAAAAATATTTCTTTAAACAACGAAACATAAATTTTACGTATGTACCTAAAACTGCCTTAGTGGCATAAAATAAAAATTTAAAATAGTAATTGAATATCTATATGTGATGACAGTATGGTAACTAAGTAACGATACGATTATGACACGGATTTAAATTAGTAATCTTAAACTTATAAATGCACGTAAATATTGTTTATCATAACAGGAAATACGTATTATATGGAAAATTCAGACTTCATAATAATTATCAATCAGTCTTACATTGTCACCTATTACGAGGGTGCACATATTATTTATTAGCATTAAAATTGTACATAAGCAAAGATTAAATGTAAAACTTATTCAGTACTTATTATTAATAACATTTTTTTGGTCAATTGTTAATAACATTGGTAAATATAATTTAAATCTAAAAATAAATGCAAAAAGAAAGAAGAATATGTCTTAAGTGTTTCTTATTTCAATAAATCATCATTCGATTCTTCAGAAACATCTACAGTGTTGTGATCTCAAAGAGTTAAAGTATAGATGATATTCTGACGGAATAACTTCCGAGTGGCACATATTCATTAAATCTTTATATTTAACAGCCGGAATCATAATAGGTTCAGAATATGTAGGTTTTAGTTCTGTTCGAATTGAGTTTCTCGTGTTACCGCGAATGACTAAAATATTATAATCATGTTGGGTCATATTTAAAAAACAATTTATTGGGATCACTACCGTCTGCATGAACTTCTCAAATATTACTCCAGTTTATTTTTTTGCTCTTAATCCAAATCTTATTAACAACAAGGCATTTAAAGTGAAATACGTCGTTCTGATTTACGTTGCGAACAACATAGGGTTCTCCTTCATTCTTAGCCCATCTGAGTAATAAACGCCATTCGTTCGGCTCATATATGTATCGTATGTTTAAGAAGCTCTTTGATGACATTGTGGACACTGTCCCCCTTATTTTGGGTGTGCCCTTGCTGTAAAAAGTCGTGTGTTATGCGAATGTTAAACTTTTTTGCTGCATAAACGTATATTGAAAATATGAAGCGGTTACGATTTTGGCCAGCACAATTATCTGACCAAAAATGAAACTCTTTGACCCCTTGGTCAATATTCGTCTGGATAAAATCTAAGAGGCAACTGCTGACCTCATTTGTGCCACGTTTTGCCACAGATTTATCCCACATATAACAAACGGCTTTCCTTTTACCTATGTTAAAAAAAGTAAAGTTAAAAGAAGATATAAAATAAGTTTTATTTCCATGAGGACACTGCTACGCTTTCTAAATCAAACACAGCAGTAACCATCTTTCCATTTGACTCCTCAGCATCTGTCTTATCTTGGGTAATTTAAATTTCTTCCGACTTTCTTATTATTTCGTCCATGACTTTTCCCTTTTTACATACATATTTTGTTACATATTTCTTACCCAAGTTCTTAAGGCATTTGCGTTTAGGATCTGCCCATTCATTTGGGCGCTTCTGTCGTTTTCTAGTCGTCTTAAGAGTCACGGTGGTATTATTTGAGTGTGAAGTAGCAGGTGAATTTATGTTGCTAAATGAAGACGAAAAAATCACAGAGACTATTTCTGCATGGTTAGGACAGAATGACCTATCGCAGATCGAATGGACATTAGAAGGAGATGGCATAGGAGTTGGAACTGACAGTTCCAAATTAACCGGGGTAGATCTGTTGTGATAATCTTGTAACAACTGTTCAAGCTGAATTAATGGTGAATTCTCAAAACTAGAAGGTACTTCCAAGGAAAATGTGCTAGGTTGATTGCTGTAGGTATTTGGCGGATGGATCTTCACCCGCCAATGTAAATAGTGTCATGTCAGATAACAGATCAAAATTAACAATTAATCTTATATAAAAACATGTCTATAATTTTATTATTTAACGATATTTCTAAATGAACAACGTCCTAACTGATGTCACTATCCCATTAACAATGTCCTATCTTAATATCAAACCGATAAATCGTATCAAATATTCCGTAAAAAATTGTCCTTATATTTCATAAGACTTCTATTTTTTATTATTTGTTATTACAGAAATAATAAATACTTTGTGACTAAGCATTATATCAATTGTATTATATCAAGATTTTCGCAATAAAAATGCGTTTCTTTAACTTTCTATTAAAAAACGTCCTATATGAAAATAGATCGCCCACAACGGTTTACCGAAATATAATTACAATATTACAGCAGTATATATTGAATTTTTATGAAGGTAAGAATTTATTAGTTTGTATCGCGAAATAATACACCTGAATTCGTCAACTTATCAGTATTTACCTTTTTTACATTTATGCAGCAGGACATTTGAAAATGTTGCATTACGATCAAGCCTTTCTGCATTAGCTTCTTTATGCATATCTAATATTTTCTGTGAACGTGACATTTTTTAAATATGTTTTTACAAGCAAAATACTTTATATATTATTTTGTCTGACAAATTGACAAAAATCTAAGCGCATGTCACAAATATGTCCTCACTCCGACGAACAGCGCCCGGACTGACGAGCGGACGGAGCGCTCGCGCCGCCCCCGCACCCTGTGCACCGTCATTTGATCACTTCGTGCATTTATCTACGGAGTTAATGTCAGATAGAACGTTATTCGATTCTATATTTCGGAAACTAAACAAGATACGAAAATTCTAACAACTTACGTCTGTAGAGTTCGTATTCCTTAGCTCGTTTAGCTACTTAACTCATTTTTGCTCCATAATCACGTCGGACTCTGTTCTACGGATGAGTTATGGGAAAGTCACCAATCTTTACAGTACTAATTGTCTTGTCGCTGAAAAAATGCGTCTTGTTACTATGTAAACCTATTTCATGGGAACAACATCAAAAGTCCTGGAAACGGTTACGCGTAAATAAATATTGACCACTCGCCGTCCAAAGGCACGAAGTTTCACACCCCTAAATTTACAAATATTTTTTAATACAGAACTAATTTTTTTTTATATTTTTTTAAAGCGTGGGAAATATCAATGTTGGTGTAGGGTGTTAAATAATTTGGTATAGGTACTTTACCTTAGCACCACACTGTTGTTGAAATTAGTTTAATAAAATTTACGTATGTACCTACTTGTACGATCAAAATGACACATATTTATTAGTAATTGTTAAAGTGGATCGAAGGCTCAATGTTCTCTTCAAAGCACCGGGCTACATCTAGAAAAACCTAACTGTAAATTTTAAATGGACAAATTCGAAGAATGAAAAATACAAATATCCGAAGGTATTAAATTAAAATTCATAACAAATACTTGGATCTATAAAATCTTTAGGCTTTAACAAAATCAAACTTCTATGAATCAAAAGCTACAGCAATATAAGCCGCATATTGAACTCCCAACTACTCGCAAGGAAATCAATACCTATAGAGTTCTTCCCGTGAACTTAGAATCTTGAAATTTGGTACAAGTCAACGTCATATAGCACTGACAATAGTTTGATCCACAAGTTGAACCCAGATCACAATATTATCTACAAGTTAAAACTAACAACTACCATAATCAGACTGTTAAAGTTATTATGATGGTAACGAAAAGCCTCAAGCCTTGATATAATAAAAAACATAATACGATAAAACTGTTCCAATTTACATAGTACATTGTATCAATAACAACAAAAGAGCGATAAAAGAATCGAGTAAAACGTAAAACGAGACGAAAAACGACAGTTCGTATCAGTACCGCCACAATATCGCCATTTTCCTCCGACATTCGAGCAATTTCGGCCGAAAATCGAAATAAAATATACAAGGAGAACGATAATGTTGATATTGATATTACGCTCAATTGTAAGGGTTAAGTTAATCGCGCATCTGACATGACTTTTTCGTACTTATTACCTGCGAATGACGTCATTATCACGTTTCCTGAGCGGGACGACAGAGAGGTGACGTCACTGCGTGGATTATTTAAACTTACATCTAAACATCTTTTTGACGACCTCCGTAGCGCAGTGGTATGCGCGGTGGATTTATAAGACGGAGGTCCTGGGTTCGATTCCCGGTGGGGCAGATCGAGATTTTTCTTAATTTGTCTTGGTCTGGCTGGTGGGAGGCTTTCGCCGTGGCTAGTTACCACCCTACTGACAAAAACGTATCGCCAAGCGATTTAGCATTTCGGTACGATGTCGTTTAGAAACCGAAAGGGGTGTGGATTTTCGTCCCACTCCTAACAAGTTAGCCCGCTTCCATCTTAGATTGCATGATCATTTAACATCAGGTGTGATAGCAGTCAAGGGCTAACTTGTAGTCGATAAAAAAAAATAGATACTCGAAATATCATAAAGCGAGATGACTGCAGTTTGGGCTTAATAACTGGCAACTCGGACGGAAAAAGATCTCAAGGCCTACCTACATGAAGAGCTGACCAACTGAGCGAGTCCAAACATACAACATTCTATACGTTAATGAAGTTGGCCTCAAACAGAAGCAGGTGGAAAGCATGGACCCGATTTAGACTTGGATCCTACCAAAACCAATATCTTCAGACATGAAGGAAGTATCGAGAAAAATACTTGAAAATACATGGTTGATCTACTAATAAACAAGTAAATGTATTAAAAGTGTGGGATTGAGCTTTTCTTACTTACAGGGACTGTAAACTCTCTCAAAAAACTTAGCGTAGATTTTTTGAGAGAGTTTACAGTTTCGGTCATTGTCATTACCATCTGATAGTTGTCATTATAAGATTCGCTCCTCTCATTGACATATTAATACTATGGACTTCGGGTCTAATGCAAAATTTACGTCAAAAGTGTCCCAAGATATTTTATACATACTAGGATGTATTTATGTTTTTATACACAAAATAACATTGTAATGTATGTCTTATCGTATTGTTATACAGTCTAATTTGCAACGGTCTAATTGCATGCAATAAGTAATCAGCTTCGTTTGACGGTTACCATGGCAGCCTTTTTTTGACATGACAGCTTCCCGTGAAAATAGGACAACATAAATGGTGTGGAGTCGGTAGCTTTCAAATTTTTTTGGCATCTTATATTTATATATTATATTTACAGCAAATTTTAATTTATATTTACATATCCCTGACCTCTATATGCTGGGATAAATTTTGTACCAAATAATAATTGTTGTAATTATCTTGTATAAAATAATAATTAGTTATAATAATAATTAATTACAAACCAAATCCACTAATGTACAAAGTTATATGCCGCTCGACATAGTTCTTTTCTTTGAAATTTTAAGTTCTCGATATTTTCCTCTTTTTAATTAAACTGAAAATATATTTTTTTACTTCAATGACGTTAGATCACTTTTTTAAATAACTGTTCCTAATTTCATGTAGATAATTCTTATAGTTATCAAATTAATATACCATTATGGTAAAAGTCATTTGATTAATATTCATGACATAAAAAATAAAAGTTGACATAAAAAATAAAAATTTTTGAATTGAAAATAATCAAATTATTTTCATTCAAAAATTAAGTAATTAAATAATTCAAATGTTAAACAACAAAATAACACTATGCAGTCGTTGTTCTAAAACATTCTATTGCTCACGGCAGATCCGAACTAAATGTGGTTAATTAGATAAACATATTGCACTCCTTCTATCCTATACGCGGGTAGCGTATGGGAAAAGGACAGATAGATACTTTTGTTCATTTTGGTTGGTTATGCAATTCGTTTCTATAGTTTATTAAAATTTTAATAAAATAGCTTGTTTCTAAGCAAAATAATACTTTAAAATCATCAGTAAATATTTACTTACTGAAAATATGGTACACCGTCTTCTTTTCTCACCTTACTCGGGTAGTTCATACAAGTTTTTTATAACACATTATGGCATTATTGACGTGTATTCTGTCAGTCAGCTAATATGAGACTGAATTGCGATTGGAACTCATTTCGCGTTTTGGCTTACTTTTGGTTCGGACACTTATTATCACTGACCCGAAGTCCATAGTATTAATATGTCAATGGCTCCTCTATTACGAAGCAGTATGGTGGCTATAAGCCCTATAGTCTCTCTTACTTGCTTACAATGAGAATGATGATTATCTACTTCTACTACAAAATTTGGATCTTGACTCAACTGCCCAGAGCCAGCCCACTATGAAGTTAGTTGAAGCTTTTCACTTAATTATTACTAGATTTAGAGCGTTCAACGGTTTTTAAGACATCGGCATTCGAGCATCATGTGGGAATTGTTGTGTATAGAATAAATACTTATGTTATCATACCACTGTTATATAAAGGCGAAAGTTTGTAAATGTGTATGTTTGTTACTTTCTTACGACTAAACGGCTAGAGCGATTTAAATAAAATTTGGTATAGAGTTGGCTGACACCCTAAAAGATACATAGAATACATTTAATCCAGAAACTCCCACAGGAATGGAAACTACGCAGGTAAAACTGCGCGTTCCTGTTCCGAACAGGGGTTCCTGTTAGGCGAGAAATCTGACCCTGTAGTTGGCCGTTAAAATATGCTGGTAAAATAATAATATAGGCTGGTAATTGTTATGTATGGAATAAATAACTATGCTATGGCAACTAATACAATGAATATGAATTTTGGTTAATTATGTAAATAAGACCTTTGTATATATATTCTGATTAGTGATTAAACAATCGTCTAGACGTAGGTTTGCTAATTGTAAGCTAGAGCCATCACATCATAGTAATTAATTCATACAATAGGTATAGCTACGAATATGTCTCATAAACTCCTAATATTCAACTCAATATCACTTTGATATAAAATTTACACGAGTAGGTATAACGTTCTCCAACAGAAAATCACTTAAAGTTAAGAGACAAATAATATAACCAATGACGTTTACATCTTTGAATTATAATATATTTATTGACATTGTAATTATGACATCTTTATTTAAAATTTATTATGCATGTTGTGAAGACATGTTGTAAGCTGAGCATTAACTATAGCTCGATATAATATATATTCAATGGACTAGAAATAATGTATCAGCAGTTGGTTTTCTTTAATAAATAAATAAATAACGATGACAAACGAACATTTTAATTTTCCACAGTTCCTTCCGGGTAGTTTCTGTTCTCGTGGGACTATCAGGATAAAAAGTAGCCATGTCTCAATTCAAGGTATGATCAAGGTCTCTCTATTCCAAATTTCAGCCAGAATCATTCCAAATTTCAGGTCTACAGTTGCAGGTTGAAGAAGGCGTAAAACACAAACCTTTATTATTTATATTCTTTTACTCATTACAAGCTGGCCCTTGTATGCAATCACACCAGCAAGTAATGATTCAATCAAAGATGGAAAAGGACAAACTTGTTAAGACTAGAATGAAACCCACGACCCTTTCGGTTTTTACACATGTTAACAAACAGCCAACAATTTATTTACAAAGACATCAAATCTGATCAAAATGAAGCATTCTTACAGTAATTACTTAATTAAACATTACGCACACATATTGTTACAATAGTTAAGCAGCATGACTGCACAAGACTCGGACACTAACTTGAATGAACACAATTTTCCAT
This sequence comes from Mycalesis mineus, assembly GCA_034621355.1. Taxonomy (NCBI): domain Eukaryota; kingdom Metazoa; phylum Arthropoda; class Insecta; order Lepidoptera; family Nymphalidae; genus Mycalesis; species Mycalesis mineus. Next base: position 3,028,305 of record CM067896.1, read on the forward strand.
AGGGGCATATTTTATAGCCTACCGCCGGCCATTTTTGTTCATCGAGTACCATCCCTAGTCTATTATGTATAGTTTAAACGCGGTACCACAATACAGCAAATAAGGCCACTATTTTGTCTATAGTCTTTTCAAACAGAGTATACAATGCTGCCAACACACAACATCGTACTAAAACGCTAAATTGTAATACTTTTTTATTTATTCATTACAAGTTAGCCGTTGACTGAAATCACACCTACCTGCAAGTTATGATGCAATCTATCATGGCAACAACCCTTTCGGTTATTATGCAACACCACCGTACTGAAACTTTAAATAGCTTGGTGGCACTTCTTTGCCGTTAGAGTGGTTACTAACCATGGATGTAGCCTCCGACCAGATCTAGCCATTATGCTACTAAGGCTTTCAAAAAGTAGGTATAAATATTGCATTACCATTATGTGTTCATCAAAAATATTTTTAATAAGGTTTCTATTCTAATCGCATAAAATAGTTTAATAGCAATATAAAATGTGATTAGTATGCAAAGTGTGTGGAAAGTTATTACTGCCGTTATATCGCGCGCCGTGTTTATCGACGCCGTGGAATAATTTCCAATTTCTGATTTTCGCAACCGCATTAATGCAATGAATTTTGAACGGTAAACAACTAGAAATAATCCCTTATGTATTGGAAATTGTGATTGCTAAAGTTATATTCATGCTACATGTATAGAAAACTTGATTGAAATAATGTTAGAATCTTTGAAGAACTGGGAAGTTATCTGGAAAGCATAATGAGGTTTAATGATTAAGATGTAAGGAAGGGAATATAGTGAAACAGATTGCGGTGTAGGTGTGGGCTACAAGGCAGTATAGCCACTCGTATGTAGGTAGGTATATCTTAAAATCCTCTCGCAAATATTGAATGATATTTTATTTTTTCGAATAATTTTTGTCCTAAATTCATTCTCTCAAAATTTTTAACAAAAATTTTTTAACAAAACATAGAACTGACTCAAAACGCACTAAAAAGTAAAAAATAACTGTGTCATTTCGTGGCTTTAATTTACTTAAGCATATCTATGAAGTCGGTGCCAGCCAAGTTTAAGGAACATTTATTTTACGTAGTAAAGCAGTTTGTGGGTTGTAGGTAACGTCCTTAAAGTAGATACCTTGGCTGATACCGACTCCTTACTTTTTAGTGGGTTTTGAGTCGGTTTTATTTTTATTTAAAAAATTTTATTTCTCACTTTTTAGTGATTTGATAGTTGGTCTGGCTGGTGGAAGGCTTCGGCTATGGATAGTTATACACTTGCTGAATTAGCTACTCAGCGTTCCAGTACGATTTCGTGTAAAAACCGCGGGTAAGGATTTCACTCCTGATAAGTTAGTTCGCTTCCATCTTTAGGTAGATTGCATCATCCTTAACCAAACCATCAGGTGCGAAATTAATGAAAACAAAAATCATAACTCTACTTTCACAGATATTCTGTATTTTTGCAAAGATAAAAATCCTAGTAATAGACTAGAACCCAGAACCTTTAAATCCGGTAAATAAAAGCCAACAACACCGTGTAAAAATAATGTGAAGAATAAGTAATTAATGAAGCAAAATAAGCTTTCAGATATGTATTTAATAAAATCAATTTATTTTTCCTTTTGAAATAAAAATAATCATGTGTAACATTAAACTTTCTAAAATTATATGCCACGTGAAATACATCGAGCGTCGTAGAAGTTCGTTCACTCGCAAGCAGCTCTATCATTACTAGTTTAATAAGTAATAGAAGTAACCGGAAATTGTCCACGATTGTCGTACAGTAACGCAAATTACTCGACATTACACTACAATTACTGAATGCAATTACTGTAAGTGTAAATTAGAGTAAATGTTTGATATCATGAACGTTTTATTAAGAGTTTGATGCAAATTGTTTCATAAATAAGTAATATTACAGTGGGTCGTTGATTCCACTGTTGATTGAACTCTTTTTTTCAACTATTTTGTATTAAGCAAAGGTTTTGTGTAAGAGATCTAACTTGGTACCAAACGCCGTGTTAATTTTAGTTTCCAAGCATTGCTATGTTTAGATCTAATAGGTATGGTTAATGATGAAATTCCTATAATTTCATTATTAACCTTACCACTAGAGACTTAGGTAGGTAACGTATTATATATTCTGACGAAATCAGACAAATAAGAACACATGAGTTTTAAAACCTCTCAACGGCGAACAGGTTAGGTATCTTCTCAGCGAGTGATTTTTTTGTGTTGATGTATATATAAAGAACCATAACGTAAATAAAACATTATCCATTTAACATCCTTAAACTCATAGTCTCTTTCCATAATTTAGCTCCCACTAAAAACATACACACTACACTTTCAGCACCATATTATAAATCAATGTCTACATTTTATCCCAGTAATAATACACTTGATATTGTACCAACATGCTACAATATAGTGAGAAATGTTATTATCCCGTAAACAAAAATCAACCACGTCAATATACAATATTACGGCAATATTATTATATGCCATTGTATTGTGTGCTACCCATTGTACTCGTTATGACTCAATATAATATTTCCGACAATAGGTTCGATTGTCCTGTATGCGACCATGCCCAGTATTCGACCACTTGGAGAGTTACTCTAGAATTCACTTACATAAAAATCTGTAAGAAGACTTCATATTAAATGTTTAAAGTATATTTATTCAAAACAAAGAGATCACCATAATTTCCTTTCCTTGAAAACTTTAAATACTTATATTGTAATAAATAATGAAATTCTTTATTACGTATAAACATATAACGACTTTTTCTTTATCTACTACAAGTTGGCCCTTGACTGCGATAACACCTGATGTTAAGTGATGATGGAATCTAAGATGGAAGCGAGCTAACTTGTTAGGAGTAGGATGAAATCCACACCCCTATTGGTTTCTACACGACATCGTACCGGAACGCTAAATCGCTTGGCGGCACGTCTTTGTCGGTAGGGTGGTAAGTAGCCACGGCAAAAGCCTCCCACCAGCCAGACCAAGACAAATTAAGAAAAATCTCAATCTGCCCCGCCGGGAATCGAACCCAGGACCTCCGTCTTATAAATCCACCGCGCATAGCACTGCGTCACGAATGCTGTCAAGACTACACTTGTATCACTCGATCTATTAAGGAATAGCCCAATAAAATTAGTTGCGTAGTTTAAAATATCTTGTGCAAAGACGGCACAAAATGACTATAAGTATTATATGTTCGGGAAGAAATTATATCAATAAATTCGATTTTCGTTATTAATAATTTCACTCTTTTACTTAACAAAAACGCAAAACAGCATTATTACAATGTACGTACTTACTTTATAATAATGTTTCTAGTTTTATCCCAGCAATTAATATTGGAAATAAACTAAAATTTACATTTAGATTAAATGGTCGATATAAGGACACCTGACCCTATTCGACCTATACCGTATTAAACTGGTATTATGAAATCAAATTATGGTTTTTAGTTTATTATTCGATATTGTGGTAAATAAAATACCAAATTAACAGCTTCGTTTATTCACCGAAACGCAATACGTGTTATTGTTTATTTAAATTGGAATGATAGAAATTAATGCAATAATTATGCGAATATTTGAATTTCTATTAAATCTGTTTATTGATTTTAATTATAATTTACTTTTAACACGTTTCATGAATAAAGTAATGGTAAAACTGTTGGGTTTAAAACCTGAAGCACGACACTGTTGGATTATTGTACCTGAGGAAGACAGAACAGAATCACCACTCCAAATCCAAACAGATTGCGCCACAAGTAAGTTTATTTACACCACGTTGCTTGAACACGCACATGATTAGGAAGTGATTCGGATTATTTAGAAATTAATATAATTATTTTAAACGTATCACGATAAGATGACCAGATTTTCATAGAGTCCTGTTGTGACAACGGTCTATTTGTTTCACGGCCACTGTAATAATAAAATAATTGCTGTTCCACATGGCAATAACCAGTGAAAGTCTATTTTTATAAATATTAATTTAAATTAATAAAATAATTGATTTTGATTGTATAAATTTATATTTTAAATTTATAATAAAGGAAAAAGTAAAACAAAATAATTGGACCTGCTCAAAGCGAGGACGAGATGATGTGGATGTTGATTGCGTGCCAACTATAACAAAATATTGACCTTCGAGATTATGTGGGATGTTGAGTCAACTATTATTGTTCCAACTATTTATGTCAATGGTCTTTTTGCGAAAAGCTTCGACCAACATCTTAACAAGCTTTCGCTTGGCTGTTGGATCAAGGGTCGGATACAGAAGGCAGTAGTTCTTGAAACGGTGCCTATCATGAGGACGTTCCTCACTCTAGAGCTATGACCACCGGTTGCTTGGGTACTCAAATCCCCCGCAAGCGGAGGAGCAGATTACCGTTTTATCTCGATACACACCCGTTCATACGAGTACGTACAATTATATTGAGAACCACGAAATAAATTCAAAATGGTTATTCGGCCTCATTCCAACAAAACCCGCCATTTATTTTTATTATAGAACTACTTCAATTCTATCGAAATTAGAACACTACTTTATTAACGCATAGAGTTTAAACATTTATTTCAATTAATAAAGCCTACCAATCTATTACACCAGAAAATATACAAGCATTTGTATTTTAGCCATAAATGGCGTACGGTATAACAGTTTTTACGCCCTAGTGTCACTATCCGTCTCCCCATACAGTGCCCGTGCACGCAACAAGTACCCTCCCGGATAATAAACTGGGGAATAAATGGAAACTTTGCCGCGAATTCAAAACATCAGCCGCGCCCGCCTCGGCGAGACTGACCGACGTTTTGTCCGTAAACGTTTAGGGTTTTTGTATGGCTGAGAACGAATGTTATTTATGAATGAGTTTTTAAAAAGGTTCTTTTACGTGTATTCTCTTTAGACTTGGTTCCATTTGATATTACATCCGTTGTTATTTTTTGGATTTTCTACACTAAGAAGAAGTAATAAGAAAATAATGAATTGTAACAGTTTTATTAGCATTACGGAAAAAGTAACAATGAGCACCTTCCCGGGTAGTAAACTGGGGAATAAATGGAAACTTTGCCGCGAATTCAAAACATCAGCTACGCCCGTCTCGGCGAGACTGACCGACATTTTGTCCGTAAACATTGGGTTTTTGTATGGCTGAGAACGAATGTTATTTACAAGTGAGTTTTTTAAGAGGTTCTTTTACATAGTTTTTTAGACTTGGTTTCATTTGAGATTTTGATTAGGATATGCAATAATTTTATAAATATTACGCATCAAGTAACTACGAGTACCTTCCCTAGTATAACAACCTGTGGACTAAATGTAAACTTTTTTGAAAATTAAAATCATCAGCCGCTTCCACCTCGGCGAGACTAACCGACGTATTGTTCGTAACCGCTTAAGATTATGTTTGATTGAGAATGAATGTTATTTATGAGTTACTTTTAAAAGAAAAGTTCTTTTTATAGGTACGTAAAAAGAAACTTTTTACTAATTATGTCCATGATCCGGACAGCCTTAATTTTGGGTTCCGTAAATACTATAAAACGAAAAAAAAATTGATAATTATATTAATTTTGAAAGTTATTTGTCTATCTGTCATTTCATTTCAATCTGCATCTCTGTCAATCAAAAATCGTTTGCTCTTGGAACTATAGTTTTTCAGGACTGCAAAAATCAACGAGGAAAATTAGTTAAATTTAAATAAAATTAAGTTAAATTGTTTTACGTTTGTATTTTTATAGGTATATTTATATTTCGACGACCTCCGTGGCGCAGTGGTATGTGCGGTGGATTTTAAGACGGAGGTCCTAGGTTCGATACCCGGTGAGGCAGATTGAGATTTTTATTAATTTGTCTTGGTCTGGCTGATGGGAGGCTTTCGCCGTGGCTAGTTACCACCCTACCAATAAAGACGTACCGCCAAACGTTTTAGCGATGTACGTGTAGAAACCGATAGGACTTAGAATAGTGTGGACTTCATCCTGCTCCTAACAAGTTAGCCCGCTTCCATCTTAGATTACATCATCACTTAACATCCGGTGTGATAGCAGTCAAGGGTCAAATTGTAGTCAAATAAAAAAAAATAACATTTGATGTCTAATCTAGTTTATGTACAAGAGATTGATACCATGTGGAGCGACATGGTGCAATTAGACGAAGCTTCTTAATAAGGTATAAAGAGTTTTGATTTCTTCATTCCTTAACTGAATTTATGCCTATATTTATCTTGTTACTTTTATATATTCTGGGAATGTTAATATCTTAGCATCTCCAAGCAAATTAAGATAAATATTGGCAAAATTCAAACGCCAGTAATCTGTTTGAAGTGATATACTGTCGTAAGCATTTCTGTGCAATAATAGGGTGGATAAAGATAAGATAAACCAAAGATACTTACTATGAAAGACCGCAAAATTTCGGATTAAGAGTTTAGCATGAACCCTATTGCACATACAAATAAGAACTACAATGCGACTTCTCGAAACATAACAATATGTTCTGTCGGATTAAAATATGTAATGCGCTTTTCCCCATTATGATAACGTCTTTGTGTTTGTTGTTAGCATCAAATGTATTAAGCAAGTTAACTTTAGCAGTTTCAGGAAATAACCTCTATATTGTGTTATGGCCTTTATCTGATTATGTATTTGATGTAGGGTCCTTAATGGGATGTCAGCTCGCGTTTTGTTCGGGCACAGAAATCTGGACTTTTGAATTTCGGGCTTGACTCTGATAGAGTCCAAAAGAATATTTTTGGCTCTAAAGGCGTCTGCCGAGAGCCTCGGATATTGGTTTAGAGGTACGTTGGAACTCAAATTCAAATTAATTAATTTCAAGTAGGTTATTATGACGTTTGAAAGGTCAAGTCTGTCATTACGTAGGGAGTCTACCAACGGATCGGAAAGCAGAATCTACATGGTTATAGCGCCCTCTTAATTGGTTTGCGAAGTCCGCGTGACTTAATATTTGTTAAGATAGCGAGATTATTATATGTTACCGTCTTTCTCCGTATATAAATTTTCGTACATTATAAATATATTTTGTTCCTCTTGAAATCGGACACTTCCAGAAATAAATGATTTCCAGATAAAATTAATTAATAATTAGAAGTAATAGTCATCAGTCTGTAGCAACATAGTATCTACAGCTTTAATTATATTTAGATGATGATGAATACCTTATCAAAAACGTTGTAGAAAGTTTATTTTTTATTAATTACAAGTAAACCCTTGACTGCAATCACACCAGATGGTAAATTATAATGTAATCTAAGATGGAAGCGGGCTAATTTGTTAGGAGTAGGATGAAATCCACACCCCTTTCGGTTTCTACACAATAGTCTTTATCGGTAGGCAGGGTGGTAACTAGCCGAAGCCTGCCACCGGTAAGACCTGGACCAATTTAGAGAATCTTAATCGGCCCTGCCGGGATTCGAACCATAGGCTTCCGTTGTCTTAGAAGTTCACTACGCATACTACTGCGCCATGGAGGCCGTCGTAGTCAGGAATGTATCTTAATCCTCCATTAAAGCAATCTTTTAAAAAAGTAAATTATTATCAATGAAAAACGTTAAATATTGAAAATCCAAGAGAAAGCAATGAATACTTAAAAACGATCGCAAAAGTGAAGCAAATTGTGAAATAGAACAGAAATTGTATTAAAAATATTTTTAATTCTAAAAGAATAATCCTCATGAAGAAATGAAACCTTTATTAAAAGAGTTTCTCGCTATATTTCTAAACCGCAGCCTCGGATCGCAAGTGTCGAGAACATTGTGTTAATTAAATTAAAAGCTTAGATGACATAATTCTCTCTCAGAAATAATAACACAAGAAATATTCAGAAATAGGCAGGAAGTAGCAGAGCTTTTAGTAGTAGTATAAGTTTTTGACAGAACTCATCAGTGGAAATACTACCGCCATACTCATAAGGGAGTATCACTCACTATTATTTATTATTATTTTTTGGACCCTTGGAAACCCCTCCCACCCCCTAAGAGAGTACTGTTCTGGTCCGGTTATAGTTGGCGATGTAATTACAGGTTCATGAGGGTCAACATCTACGCCCCAGGTTAATGAACTCTGGTAAACACTATGTTAGATATTATGTTCCTTGCAAGCCAAGTATGGCTCTGTTTGGTGAAAGGTGGGCCATCAACCAGGCTCGTGAATTAATTATTAGAATAAAATAAAAGTGTAACTTGGCTCGTCAAGTTTACTTGGGCAAAGGCTAGGTGAAAAGCTAGTTTTTTGCATATTCTATTCTAACATACCTTAGCTCAACGCCAAACTGGGTTTAAAATAGGGTTGCCACTTCCTTTCAAAGTAACACAATTTAGAAATGTAATGGATATTGTACTGACATTATTGCTGATTTTTTTTCTCATTTTAATAATGTTTATTAAAATTAAGAGAGATTATTGAGATTAGAGTCAATTGATCGTTTCGATATTTAGTTACTTGATTTTCAATTTATTAAGGGTTTAAAAATGGAAATCACTGCAAAGAAGGCTAAAAATTTTTATATCACATGTTTGGAGGAACGTTAAGAGTTTGAACATGTTGAAGTTGAAATCAGGCTAAGAGATATGTATCAATGGCGACAAATAACTGTATAGATAAAGTAAATTGGTCAAGTAACTTCATTGTTAATACAGTGAGCAGAGCTCAGTTAAGCAACAGTTATTACATTAGAGAAACAGTGATTGGAGTGCAATATTCTGTTGACAAACTAAACTTTTCACTAAACAAAAAGTGCCTTTGGTTTTGGCATATTTTGAGTATAATGAAGCCTTGCACATTTTTTAAATATTGTATTTATGTTCAGAAAGATCTTAGTCGTAAAAACTAAGTTTATATAAAAAGAAAGTGTTTAGCGTATTTCTTATAAATTAACAGTCATGCTATTATATTATAGTTACCTAAATTCAAATTCATTCTCAGTTACTCTTTTTAAAATTATTGTTAAAATTTTTTTTTTTTGTATTTTACAACCTTGTGTGCAGTAGAAAACATAGTTATGGATCTTTGTCGCTAAAATATACGAGAGGATTTGTTTTTATTATTAAACAATTGTACACTCACCTTGTAGGTAACTGTGCAACGGTTACATTACACACATAATACAACGGAAGCCAGCTCTAATATGTGAGAAAACGTTTTGGCTTACATCCGAGAACCAAGACGACGATGTCTATCAGATATGCCTCGAAGTGAATAAGTTGACGGTTAACCATTTTCAAAAACCAAAAAAGCTGATACTGACAAATTCTTTGATCAAATATCAAAACATATCTTCTAGCTGTTTATACTGATTACTACGCTCGGCGGCTAATATCATTGTTGACAACCCTAGTTCTACATGGCGCTTACGGTCCAATATTGAAATTCTACTATCGTGGTTCGCATACTATGTTTAAAATTGCATGAAAGAATTATTCATACCTATGTAGGTAGGTTTAGGACACACTAGAGGTATATTTCAAGAAACAAAATCTGAATGCTTTGATGTTTAGGGCATGTAGAGAGATTGGATGAAAGAAGATTAAAAAAGAAACTTATGAGGCGAGAGTGAATGAAAATGTTGGGAGGGGAAACCGAGGCGAATGTTCCTTGATCAAATTCAGGATATTTTAAAATATGGCCAGGTCAAGTGTACTCTAAACCGACAAACTTGTATAAAAGGATTAATGAGAGTGGAAGAAGCTAAAAAAGTATGCAAGGACCGTGGCAAATGGAAGGATGTAGTCTCTGTCGACACCTATGGGAATGAAATAACTAAATATTATGTATGTATGTAACATCTGAACACTTTTTCTCCTTTATTTACCAACCGTCCTCGTCGAAACTTTATTAAACTCAGTAGGTACACGTATAAATCTCTATTTATTATAGTTAAAAACCGCATCATAATTTGTTGCGTAGTATTATGCTTGGTTTAACTTCATTCATTTGTAGCTTTGACAAAATTGAATGAGTCAATAAGAACATTTTAAATAGATTATTTCTGTATTGAAGGTAAAGCATAAATGCTTTGTATTTTAGAAGGTTCTGTTTTTATCTCCAAGTTGTTTACGACTCTTTTGTAGGCAAAAAAGAAATATTAGAAAGATAAAAATTCAAATATGTTTTCTCCAAATTTTAACTACTGTTAATACCAGCCAATGGTACATTGGACGGTGGGAGGCTTCTGTCGTGACTAGTTATTACCCTGCTGGCAAAGACGTACCGCCAAGCGATTTAGCGTTCCGGTACGATGTCGTGTAGACACCGAAAGAGGTTTGGATTTCATCCTACTCCTAGTAATTCGAATCTACTGACATACTACTACACCCCAGAAGCACCACAGAATAAAGAATAAAAAAAAAATAACCACAGAACAAAAGAGACAGTAAACCATTCACAGTAATAACCATAAAAAAACAGTAAAAATATTTTGTATATGCACGCTTTTCCATTTTTGAGTTATGCATTGCGGGATGCATATTTCGGTAGCTGTAACCACAATAACTTATGAATGAGTGGATTTTTTAATGAAAGGTTGTTCACTTAAAAGGAAATATTGTCGAGTTCGTTGTTTTTACACCTTTTATGGTTTTATACAAACAACATAAAATAAAAGAATTTAATTGACTATGAATATTTTCAGAGCACTTTATTTCAAAAATAAAAATGGCGAATTTATAAACAAAAACTTTTGTAATTTCATGTTATCTGTAGATTAAAAACAAAAAATACTAATAAAATCTGTCACTCTATCATCAGACAACAAACTTAATTAATCGATGTCTTAATCTTCGCACTTAAAGCTAAATGGAAATAGGCCGGACGTCGCTCGACACGCGGATATCCGCTGGAATATCAGGATAACGAAATGGTCGGGATCAACAGTATCTCGAGGCAGAGGCAGGCCGCGTCGTGGGTGGGCCGATGACATTACTCACTTTTCAGGCCAAAACTGGACGCAGAAGTTCAACGACCATTCAAGGCAAAACCTGGAGGAGGTTTTCACTGTATAGGGTTCTTATAGATAAAATTTAGTTATTGTAAAATTTATATTTTAGTTTAACATTGTAAATATTTTTAGCAGAAATAAAAGTTTTTTTTATTTTATATTTATTTATAGATGAAAACTAAGTTTGTTCCTGAACAGTTATCATTAAATCGTATCTTATGAAAATAGAAGTAAGTATGTACTTACCTATTGTGAAAAAAACCTCCCCAAGTATCCCTAGAAATGAACGCGCAGCACCAAAGAACATAAAATACTTTTACATTTATGAGTTACCAAAATTGGTTGACTGCCTCGTTGGTCTAATGGTTAGCCTATGTGGTTTCGATCACAAGGTCCTGGGTTCGATTCCTGGAATAATTCTGAGCTTTTTCATTCTTCTATGAAATGTTCAGTACATTCCAAGCCCGGAGTTTGGAAGTTGGTGGTGTTACACCCCCGTGCCTCGGAGAGCACGTTAAGTGTCGGTCCCGGTCACTATCATCAACATCTGATAGTGATCGTTAATAAATGAAACATTATCACCTTAAGCCCGCCAACCCCCATTGAAGCAGCGTGGTTGGTCTATGCTACATATCCTCTCTCCTATATAGAGGGAGGCCTGGCCTTGTAGTAGGCCGCTAATTGGCTGATAATGATAATAATGATGATTATGAAAATTGGTTTATAATGATTATATCAGATGCTTTTTAACCGACGAAAAAAAAGGGAGGAGGATCTCAATTCGACACGTATATTTGTTTTTTTTTTATGTATGACCACGCATAACTTTTTACAGTGTTGTCCGATTTTGATAATTCTTTTTTTATTAGAAAGGGCATACATCCAAGGTGGTCCCATTGTCCTCATGTTAGGATCTGCTGATAATATCCTGGGGAACAAATTTTGGAGGATAATATACTATGAAAGTATAGTACGAGTACAGTACGTAGCGATAAATCACTAAAAAGTAAGAAATAAAAATTTTTAACAAAAAATAAAAAAATAACTGTGTCATTAGTTGCTTAATCTAGGAGTCGGTGCCAGCCAAGGTTCTACTTTCAAGGACGTTACCTAGAATCCACAAACTGCTTTACTACGTAAAATAAATGTTCCTTAAACTTGGCTGGCACCGAATTCATAGATATGATTAAGTAAATTAAAGCAACTAAATGACACAGTTATTTTTTACTTTTTAGTGCGTTTTGAGTCGGTTCTATTTTTTGTTAAAAAATTTTTTAGATTTAAAATCATCTTGACTAATAGCGTACAACAAAGTCGTTTCTTACAAGTTTAAAATTTTAAAAACTACGCAACGGAATTAAATGAGGTATTCACGAGTGACGGGAGGGAAAGTTTTATTCGTAGATATAGTTTAGCAGACGAAGTACCGTGCGTCCACTAGTTACACTACGAGCAGGAGCTGCGTCATAATAAGCATACATTACGCGCCATGTACCACATAAGCCATTAAGCCAATGTATGCAACGCAGCACGGTAATGGTGCGTCTGCGATGCGTTCATTACCGCTAAGTTAATTTACATCTACTAACGATGGTCCGCGGCCTATGTGCATTAACTGACAGTTGCCGCGATGTACAATAAAATGAACAGCCTTGATCGATGGACCTTGGCGATATAAAAACTATTATCGTCATTATTATTGGATACTAATATAATATGCTATGAGTAGAAAAAACTTTACAATATAATAATAAGTTACTTGTAATGTACGTAAATGCCTACAAGTAAAGAAAGCAGAAATTACGAAATGAAATAGTATTGCAACGCTTGAGGAAAAAGCGAGGTATTCTAAATAATGTAAAACATTGGTTATATAGCACCTGGGTCATGTATTTCGAGGACCAAAATGTGACCTTTCTTCAATTAATCATCCAGGGCAAACAAAGTGTAGGTAGAGGAAACATGTCCTGGCTGAAAAACCTTCACCCGTGGTTGAATAACACCAATCGGTCACTGTTCAGCGCTTCTGTGTGCAAAATTCAAGTTGCTAGAATGATTGCTGACCTTCATTAGAAGAGGCGTCATGAAGAATTTCAATTTTAAAATTAATTTTACAATATAAGAATACATACATTTGTACCTTTGTAATCTTATATTATAAAATTCATTTTAAGATTTAAAGATTTAAGCCTATGCCCAATAATCATTAAAACATAAAATAAAGAGGTTGATAATATGTCCAAATATTACAGCTATTTTCACATCAAAAGATCATCCGTCAATCTAATTCCCTAAGAATTCTATGCGGTTTTATTTTATGTTCAATAAATGAGGAAAGACTGTTCTTTAAATTACGCTTGTTGTCAAAGCAAAAGATGTCCCAAATCCGTAAAAGATTGTTTTCTAATGAAGACAGGGCATATGCTGTTCTTACATATCAATTATAATAATCTATGTTCGATAAACTTGAAGCTAAGTTATAATGAGGCTAAAAGTGATAAAGTCATTCCCTAAACCACATTCGTAAATGAACACATTTCGCCGATCTTAGTTGTCAACGTCCCATTCAAAGATAATATGATTCTTCTTTCAAAAACGTCGAGGCTAGTACATATGGACTCAAAATATTCCCAAAATTACAGTTGTTGTCAAACACTAAGATGTTCCGTATCCGTAAATGATTCCTTGCTAATGAAGACGCGTCATTCGCCGTTCTTAGCTCTCAGCGTTCCATTCAACGATACTCTTTGTTGAACACAACGTGGGGTTTTTCATCTTGGCTCACCGAGACACGCCGCTAGATCTGAAGATAAGCGTGGAAGGGAACGTCATAATGAATGCGAGAGCGTAAGTTTGTACATATGTGCAAATGCATGTCTTCCCGCCTTTTTATTATTTACGCCGCAACGACGACACTGTTTAAGGTGTTGTTTCGTGAACACTGTATAGAACTATGCAGAAATATCATGTCACAGCGTTTGTTGGAACACTCTTCAGAAACTGCTCGATCGTTTAAATTTTAGTTATATATTTAATACTAAAAGACGTAAGAATAAATCTTTAAAATTATTTTCTACTCTTTGGAATCGCAACTTTAATATTTTTATTCGAAATGTGTTATTACATTAATTTCTCGGGTCAGCTAGTTTGACTATAATAACAAATACACTAACATTTAGTTACGTCATAAACTGTTAAATGGTGCTACTAATGTAAGTTTTTATAATAAAGTTAATAAGTAAAGTAAATAGGCTTGTAATGATGGTGAATTTTCTGTTTCGATATTTGTTTGCAAAGATCTTAAGACAATGACTCACGTGGAACATTCTATACTATAATAGAGTGTGAAAGTATTGGGTAAGGTCGTGTAGAGTGCAGTTAGCAGCGTGACTTGTCATGAGATCTGATATTTGTATATAGTACAGTAACTGCAATCAAATTTCACTGTACTGTTTAACTTGTATTGACAAGCAACAGTTTTACATACACATGTACATACATAACATAACGCCTAATACACATAGGGATAGGGACTACATCCTTTCATTTGCGGTTTGCCACGGTCCTTGCATACTTTCTTAGCTTCTTCGTCGTTTTAGAGTACTTTTGACCTAGCTATATTTTAAAATGACCTGAATTTGGTCCAGGAACATTCGCCTTCCCCTTCCAACATTTTATTTACCTTCAACTCATAAATCCCTTTTGTTAATATTCTTCGACATGCCCAAACTATCTAAGCATCCCTTTCTCAATTTTAGTCACTACATCGACATCAGACTTATGCCTACAGTCTACAACATTACTCATATTGACAAATCAGTCATATTTGAAATACTTCACTAGTGTTAAAACACACGTTTGACTCTAATTTTTGCAGACATAATTGTTCCGACAATCGCAATCATGCCTAATCAAACAGTACCCACATCGCAACACGAAAGCCCGATGAAGACGCGCCACATAGCGCGGCGCCGCACCCGCCCGCGTTTTACGAAGATTGCTTTTGGACAATGCATGGTGTTTCTTAAAAAAAGCATCATTCCATAAACGTTTCTTGAGTGGTACGAGTTGGTGCGCGACGCTTACGTCCCGGAAAGTGTTTTTAAAGTGAATGTAAAACAGTGATACAAAGTAAATGTTATGGAAAAGAAAAACGAAGTTGCTGAATTTTCTTATGAAAAAAAATACTTATCTTTGGCCCGTTTATAAAATAAACAGGGAGATCCAAACTTCTAACTTTATTTCTTAATTGATTAATTTATTTCTTTATGTCTATAGTCAATCTTCTTACTAAAAGTGTGTTTAATCAGTAGATTATTGTCCGTATTTTTATAAAATACTTTTTATGTATTATTACCACACAATATTGTAATACATCAGTGATACCTAAAATGTTCAGAATAACAACCAAGAGTCATTTACCACCTACAGAGTGTTCATGTATAAAAAAGTTGGGCAGCCCGTAAGATTATATCTTACAAAGATCGTTTATGATTTATTTCTTATTTTATTTTAATCATTACAAATTTGTCCATACCTGCAATCTCACTGGATGGTAAATGATGATGCAATCTAAGATGCTTCGGTTTGTACACGACATCATACCGGAACGCTGAATCGCTTAGCGGTACTTTTGTAGCTTATTTTAATTTTCTGTAGCGTTTGTATTACTGAAATTAGTTCAGCAGATTTAGCTTTTTAGACTCATAGGTACCTATTGTGTTAGCTAAATACATACGATTCATAATACCCCCCGAGTAGTCTCTCACAGTAATACCAAAATCATTTATTCAACCGTCTGTCCATAATGCCATCGGCCATGTTTAATCCAGGCTTTCAATAGAATATCCGCATACGATTGATTTGCGGCCGCGATTCAAGGGAGTCTATACAGCTTTTAAGCGCACTGTGATTTCAGGGTGTTTAATTACTGAGTTATGATTCTATCGATAATTTTGACATTTTAAATTTGTTATTCATCATCATCATCATTATTGCCAGCCGATGGACGTCCACTGCTGGACATAGGCCTTTTAAAGGACTTCCAAACAATGATCATAAGCCGCCTGTGGCCAGCGGCTCCCTGCGACACGTTTGATGTTGTTCGTCAGTTAGCGACCAAGTCTCAGATTCATAGGTCAGTTTCTTATTAATTTTGTCATTTATTTGTATTTTTAATATTTAAAGATATTTCTATCTCATCAATATCTAATAGTGATCGTTAATGAAAAAATCATTATCACCCTAATTCAATCAACCTGCATTAACATAGCGTGGTGGGTCTATGATCCATACCTCCTCTTATACAAGAAGGGAGGCCTGGCCCTATACTGGGCCGTTAGTAGGCTGATAATGATGAAGGAAAATTTGTTTTAAAAATATGTTTTATTTTTGTAAATAAAACTCTACCTGATTCTTACGAAGATAATTTTACAGTGTTCGGTAGTACATCACTCGAAGCAACGTTGTTCGCTCTCGAACGTTTTTATCGTTTAGGATTTACGAACATACCGACTGGCATTGTCTAAAATCATAACCCATCCTTCATCTGTTTATAAAGGGTTATAATTGTGAACGAATAAATAAGTAATGGACATTAAATCAATGGCCAATGGCCGTACGAGAGCTTCGTTTTATATGCAAAGCCGAATGTACAAGGGCGACTAAACTTCTGAATATTTATAAACTGGCGTTTATGCTCACTGACGGGAGTTAAGCCATGTATTCACTGAGACACATTTGCAAATTGCTAATTGTTTGTCGTCAGTCAACACAAGAGTATTGGAGGTTAGTTTAGTTACAGTAATAAATAATTATTATAAAGGTGAAAGTTTATGTGTGATATAAATGTGTATTGTTTGTTGAAAAAGGCTGAAACTTGTATTGGATATAGATAACCTAAAATTACATAGGACTTTTTCGGAAAACTAATTAGTTCCCGCCTGATAGTAAGAATTCTAAATTCATACAGAAAAAATCGTTGTCATTCGTTGGTTTACTTATAAGCTAACTTCTCACTATTTTTTACAGCCTGATAAAAGTACCAATCGTCACGATATATTTGTATGTCTCTTAAGGTATTTATTGTATTTTTTATCAAACGTTATATAATTATTTTCCATATAAGAATAAGTATTCAAAAAGTCCTAAAAAGATAAACGCTTTTCATTGATTATAATTAATGTTTTATCACTAAGAGCTTTATTTAACAGCCCACTACAGAACCAGTTCTCCCACTTTTCCCAGGAGAGGAAAAAGTCTAACGTTACAGAAATCAAAAATGTATAAGCTAGACATGACTAAAAACCAAACAGAAAAAGCTGATAAACACCAATCTTTTTACAGGGTTTAGCCATTATAGAATAAGTTGGCCTCATGAGTTCTTCTTAGAAGTTCCAATTTATACCAAATTTTCAGGGTAGCAGTTAGTTCATTCAGTTCTGTTAAATTAGGTCTAAGTTTGTACGCGAACCAGGTTTCTCCCTTAGAAGTTATAGACACACCAAGTTATAATGAGTCTAGAAATTTTTGTATACATAATTGTACAAAACATTATATACAAATGAATACGCGGCTTTATGCTCACTGACGGGTATAAAGGATGCTTAGTCGTAGCTTAATGGTTTTTATCGGGCAGAATAATAACGACTCATTTCGTGAATAAAGAGACAATGGAAAACAAAGTAAATATTACGTTAATGGAAAAGATTTGTATCCAAAATTTTAATGGACCATCCTAAATGCTTGGGAGTGTACACTTTAGATTAGGACACTTTCAAGTGTCGGTTCTGAAAATCATTATAATCTTTTCTTTATAACTTAATTTATTTTTAAAAGTAGCAGGTATGATTTGTGTGCTCTAAGGAATGTCTACTGTCATACTTAATAACGCAGACCTAAGTCTGAGAATAAAGTTTGATCTTCTGCTTTGCTATAATATTTTTATAAGAATTCAAACAATCAAATATGGTACAACTATGTAATTTCTTTATTAATGTATTTACTTATTTTATTATGGTATTATACTATTCAAATAACAGCTCGGTCTAAGTAAGTCGTTTATGTATTTTGGAGAGCATACAAAGCCAAATAAAGATAGAGGGTTGAGTGAGTGACAGATGGAGATTGGTAATAAATTATTAAAACCTAATAGTGATCGTTGGAGAGTTTTGAGAGAGTGGCGAATTTTTATGTACCGTGAATTTTTATGACAGAAGTCCTGGTAAGCGATGACTTACCAGATGTGATTGCAGTCAAGGGCTAACTTAAAGTGGAAAAACAAGACAGCGTTCAAACATTTGGCTAAAATATACGTGAAAATACAGGTAACCGCGGGAAACAGCCCTAATAAATAATAAGCATTACGTTAAATTAACACAAACAAGATGGATGTGTCGAGGATGTTTCAAGGACACTTCGCTAAAACAACCGCAGTTCGCGTCAATAGTTAATAATTGATCAATAGCTTCATTAAGGATTCCCTTCAACAATTATAACGGTTCGCGCGTCACCGCGTACCAATCTATCACTATTGAGTTTTGGTTGTAAATGAAATATTGTACTGGAACATTATTATCGTTAACAGCCTATTTTAATGACACACTACATGGCAAAGTCTAGCAGGATAAGTAATTCTTTATGGATCGCCTCTGTTTTCCAACGCTATGAAAGTGGAGCTCTACCGTAAAAAGTTAGAAAGAAAGAGTACAAAGAAGACTCGCCATAGAGATTTGCGGCGCATACCGAACCATTTTCACAGAAGCGGTGCTGGTTATATCGGGGCTGATACCTATAGCGAAGAGCGTGCAATATTGTTCGAAGACAAACAGAGACCATCCAAGGAAGTACGCGAGAGCATATTAAACGAATGGGAAAATGAGTGGTTGGGAATAGGACACGAGAATAGGAAAGGGATTCGGACACGAGAGCTGATCCCCAATCTTAAAAGGTGGCATACAAGGGAGCACGGCGAAGTAGACCGGTGGGTGACTCAGGCGTTAAGTAGACATGGAGTATTTAATACGCACCTCTTCGCTATAGGTAAGGCACCGAATGAAAGCTGTTACTTCTGTGGCGAGATAGATACTCCTAAGCACGTCACGCGCTTTTTGAGTGCGTGGGTGTCGCAGACCTAAGAGCAGCGGCCCAGAGACCGGAAGATAAGGTGGATGGCAGAAACCACGTGGGACGCATGTTGGCAGGAGAGCAAGAATGGCGTAGACACTCCGACATGCTTCGAACCATTATGATCAGAAGAGAGGAAAGGGAACAGATGGAATAGAAAGAAAGAGAGCAATAACAACTAGGAAGTCTGCATAACGAAATGCCAAGCGGTTCCGTGTTGACCCGGCAGAAAAAAAAGCAGGATAAGTAGCTTAGTGGCTGTGAAGTAGAGCTGTAACGGGTGTATATAAGCCCATCCATAGCGCAGGACGTAAGTAATAAAACTTGCGAATTATTCATCGGATATATATTACACAAAAATTATAACATTCGCGCTTGCCAACTATAAGATTTTCATCTAGAATTCTATATTTTTTTTTATTTATTTATTTGTACGAAAAAAATTTTGTGTTACAAGTTACAAGAAAGAAACAAAATTAAATAGGACAAAGACACACTTATCTCTTTAAGATATCTCTACCAGTGACGAGAATTTGTCGAGTAGCTGCTAGCACTAACTAAGCTTACTACCAACAAGGCATCAACTAGTTAATACCTTCATGTTATAATTGCTTAAGACACACAATACAGGCGCGCAGTGAAGTCTGAACTGTAATTGCCGACAGGCGAACTTTAATCATGCTATTGATTAATTACAATCTAGTGATGCGAACTGTGGCGTAGCCGCGGTTGATTCACCGCGTGGCGGGAATATGACGGAAAATTCAAGGTATATTATCCACTATTTCATAGCTTTTATAGTAAATTGCTTATATTACATTTAAAATATAAAATGGCTGTATAGTAAAGGTATCGTTGTTGTTTGCCATCTTACATTAGACCAGATTGGTGGGTCTAAAATCAACATTCCCTTTTCTCTAAGAAATATTTTCTGGCCCTCTAGTAGGCCATTGAAAAAAGGCCGAGTAAAGACTGAAATTTAAAATCTCGGGATCCGAAGTCTTATAGGTTAAGAACCCAGAGGCCAGAACTAGTATAATCAGTTGAGAAACGAGATAGCTTGTTAATACCTTCATGTTACAATTGCTTTAGATACACAATACAGGCACGCAGTGAAGTCTGAACTGTAATTGCCGACAGGCGAACTTTAATCATGCTATTGATTAATTACAATCTAGTGACGCGAACTGTGGCGTCGCTGCGGTTGATTCAGCGCGTGGCGGGAATATCACGGAAATTTCAACGTATATTATCCACTATTTCATGGCTTTTATAATAAATTGTTTACTGCACGTTTTGTATAACAGAATGAATGTATACTTACAGGTATAATGGTTTGAAAGAATATTAGTCACGTGCTACAAAAATATATGAAGTATTTTTTTTAAAGAAAAAACAATAATATTAGATAGGTGATAGTAGAAATACCTGGAGACTACAAAGTAATGTCGCCACAACATTACTATGTAATTACTACTGCTGTCTCTAGTCAGCTTCGAACTCATCTTTATAAAGACTCAGGACTGTTATGCATCTAAAGCGGTAAAGGGAAAGGAGACGATATTTCAGTGCCACGTTACACTAATTCGCTTAATGTACATAGTTGTGTCTGTGTTATATTTTATTTTTTTAATTCATTACAAGTTAGCTCTTGACTGCAATCACATTTGATGGTAAGTGATGCAATCGAAGATGGAAGCAGGCTAACTTGTTAGGAGTGGGATGATGAAATCCACACCCCTTGGTGGTACGTCTTGGTCAGCAGGGTCGTAACTAGCCACGTCAGAAGCCAGCCAGTCATCTCTATGATAAATAAAGAAGCCTCAGAGTCGTCACTTTCTCATGTGACAAACTCTCATTTTTGGAAATATACGTAGATAGAGTCGCAGAGTTTAACTAATATACAATAATAAAGTTTAAGTTACCTCTACCAGACATGGGAAATGACATCTACAACACCGCAACTTTAAATTACAACAGACAGTTACTTTTTGAATGACAAAAAAGTCTTAATAAGTATAATGTATAAATTTCATAACCTAACTCAGGACCGAATGATCCGAAACAGCATAGGCTAAATGGAGCATTTAGATGTTATCGTAACGTTATTGAAGCGCAATGGAGTGTAAAACAATTTTATTGCTGACAAGCGAGCCTTAGCGACGATATTGATTAATTACGATCCAGTTACTCTAATTTTGACGGTGAACGAGCTTTGCGGTTGTTTTTACGCCAATAGATGGTGAAATTGCTGAAACGCGGTTTCCGTATTTAAAGCTATTCTAGTAATATAGTAATAGTAGGTACATACGAGTATCTATTTAAGTTTTAACTTGTACTTTTTTTTGTGTTTTTGTTTACACATTTGTAACTTACGGCCGGTCTGTACTATGTGTCCTAATTCAGACTATGAGCGAAGCAAAACGCCATGTTTGTCAACCACAAATTATAATAATTATGCCTCTATATTTTCAAATCATTATGTTGTATATATTTTTTTTGTATAATTCAACTTAGTATTTTATGTGTTAATCTGAGTTGTCTAATTTTATTAAGTGAAGTAAAATTAATATTATTTTTGGTCGTGTGTGGAAAAATAAATATTAATTTATTGTTACATTGTGGTAATATTTAGGTACATAAGTTTTTAATTTTAATACGTGGGTTACATTTTATCAAATAAGAAAGATACAATACTGTTGACTATTAGCAACGAATTTGATATAATTGCTCTTTCATCCCATCCCAACTAAATTAGATATTCCGTTTTTGAAGTAGGTTAAAATAAAAAATACAGTTATTTACGTTTGTTGTTATAATAAAATGAGGTATTTATAATTTAGCACATTAAAATGTATTTAATTTTCATACAAAAGCAAAAGTCCGGATGTAGATTGAGGTGAAAAAAAATATTAAATTTCCATTAGGGAGCGGAAAGCCAAATTAATCTCGCATTTTTAAACCGGACAGTAATAGCTGTACAAACATTTATAATGTGCGGTTTAAAAATATCTTATTTGATATTTTGCCTTTTTATATTTGTTCTAATCTTTATTGAAAAGACAGGTGCGGATTTTGGTGTGAAAACTGCAGACAACTATGTAAGTGTAATTTGAAAAAAATTTTAACAAAAAATAGAACCGACTCAAAACGCACTAAAAAGTAAAAAATAACTGTGTCATTTAGATGCTTAAATTTACTTAAGCATATCTATGAAGTTGGTGCCAGCAAGTTTAAGGAACATATTATTTAACGTAGCAAAACAGTTTGTGGGTTCTACTTCTAGGTAATGTTCTTAAAGTAGAGTCCGTGGCTGGCACCGTCTTCTAGATATGCTTAAGTAAATTAAAGCAACTAAATGACACAGTTATTTTTTACTTTTTAGTGCGTTTTGAGTCGGTTCTATTTTTTATTAAAAAATTTTATTTCTTACTCTTTAGTGATTTATCGCCACTTGTACTATACTGACATAGTATATTATATGGCACTTGTACCCAAAAAGCTATCGTGCCGTATAATACATAAATACCGTAAAGTGTAAGTACTAAAACCGAAATCGCTGCAAATTTGTCTATAAATTTTGAAGAGTTCCTTCAATTTTCCCAGGATATCATCATCAGATCCTAACATGATGAAAATGGGTCTACCTTGAAAGTGTGCCTTTTCTAATAAACAAGAATTATCAAAATTGGACAATTCTGTAAAAAGTTATGCGTGGTCATACATAAAAAAAAATATACGTGTCGAATTGAGAACTTCCTCCGTTTTTTTTTTGTCGGTTAAAAATTGACATGTATGAGTTATGCTTGACAGTTTCATGTGCTTGGATCCAGCGGCTGTACGAATCATATTCATTATCAACATTATCAGGCGATGGCTCCATCCATGTGGACATGGATCTTTTGTTAGGAACCGCAGCATTGAGTCGTCTGCATCAAGCGATCCCATATAACTTTCGCTTAACGTCATCGATCCACGAGTAAGAATATCGAAATGAAAAATAACTATAAAGATACGGAGCTTAAAACCACCACGCTGGGAGTGGGCGTCGGAGTCTAACAATCACTATCAAATGCCTTCAAAAAAAGTGGGTTGTCGGATTTCTGGCTGAGAACTTTTCCCAAAAATTTCTCGAAGCCATAGATGGTGAAAAAATAATATTTGTATTTCTAGGGTCCATATACCGTGTCTTGGGAAAACTGCGATCCTTGTCGAGGACCAAAATCCTTGAACGCGACCAACTACACGACAGCCCTTATCAAAGAACCCAACGGATTTTACAGATATATTATCAACATTACTTACCTTGAAAATGTGTATGTGGATGAGGTAATTACCTATTATCTATCCTACTGATTAACTCATCATCACTATTACCAGGAAGGAGGGATACAAACTTTACCAACCAGGTTGAGAAATTTTATTAAGAACTATTTGTTGGAAGAAAGAAAATCTCCATCCAGGACCTAGTGATACAAAGCTATACAGGCTATCAATCAAATAAACGACTCGTTCCTTCAAAATCCTTTCGTGAAACGTGTATACAAGTGTATTTATCTAGCGACAAGTGTATTTCATAGAAATGCATAGAGAGCAGAGTGACAGGGCAACATTGCACCTGCTGATTCTATCTGCAGGTTGTTTATTTTTTAAACCATTAGTATACCTATCGATTTTGGTCACTCCATCTTCTTTTAAATCACACAGCTCTCTTATTTACTTCAGATAAAAATGCGAGTTTACACAGTGAAAGACGGTAAGAAGAACATACTGTGGAATGTCAACGTTAACAAGCCGTGTTCGCACTATATGCTTGCTGCCATGTTGGAGACGTACTTCGGGACTTTCAAGAACTGCTTGATTAAAAAGGCAAGGTTTTATTATTTAAATAATTTATTTTAAGTATGCAGTTTTACAAGCACATTTACAACGTCATGTCTGTCAGTAGTCAGTGAGTCTTCCTTCGGTTCGATAGGCAGATACTACTGAGAAGAGCCGGCAAGAAACTTAACTGTTGCTCTTTCAAATATCAGTGTTACAATTTTATTCTTTACAATTTTGGTTATTCTGTTTGGGTATCCTTTCTAGAAAGGAAAGCTGATTGCTTTCAAGAATCTGTGTCGTTAATATTGTATTTTGTCATTATAATTATATATTTTAGCTCGCCAACTTGCATTGTTTTCAGAAGATGTAAATGGAGGGGCGAATAGTAACTTTGTTTTAACGCATTTGTTGTGTAACGCTATTTAGAGAGATTACATCCTTGGGTAGCCGGGGGGATCTCTGTTAATTAATTAACACCCCATGTAAAAGAAGGGGGGTGAAAGTTTACAGTGTGTATTCGTTTCTGTTTGTGGTGTAGTAGATAGCAGATGGGTTGATTTCGGGATATGGAGTTTATACCTACCGAGCTGTTCTAAAACGGATTGACGAGCTTAAAGAGATAATGATTGATTATTGTTATTTAACGATCACTATCAGAGGTTGATTATGATGACCGGGACTGATGGAGTAACGTGCTCTCCGGGACATGAAACCAACTCCGGGTTTAGAATTTAGGTAGGTACTGAAAATTCCTTGAAACAAAGATCACCGTATTATTATTACATAGCCCTACCCAGGACTCGAAACCAGAACCTCGTCATCAGAAGCCACATATTAGGAGTGTATTGACCAACATATTATGAGTGTATTGACCAACAATGTATTTTATCATTATCAGGCTGTTATCAGCCTGTTAAAGGTCCACTACAGGGCTTGGCCTTCCTCCTTATAGGAGAGGGAATATGGAGGGTAGACCCACCACCCTGCTCGAGGTTTAAGGGATTTTTTTTACCAAATTGTTTGTTTTATCTAAGGTTCCTTAAAAAATATGAAATTTTGACTTGTTTTGTTTATTTTACAGTCGTCAGTGTATGCCGACCTGCCATTAACAGAGTTGATATTTAAATATACCGGGGAGTCGTTTTTCTACGGTGATTATTTTTTCAAAATTGTTGTTGCTTCCAAAAAGGCTAATATTGCCTGCCTGGTGTTGGATCCGAGGATTCGGAAAAAGGTTACAACTCGTAATAATAAAACTTAAATTAACAATAAGCATCTAAATATATAGGTAGTTAAACTGAAAAATAATAATGTTATTATTTATTTAACTATATTATTAGATACTTATTGTGAATTTAGGCGCCATTTAAAATATTGAAAATATTTAATTGTTATTAGTGCAACTTGCCAGGATGGAATTTAAATTACTAGGATATTTTTACTGTAATTTTCATAATTTTCAATTTATTAAAATATAAAAAAATATTTTGGTAGAAAAATTTAAAAAAATTAGTTTATGTAAGCAATAAATTAAAAGGTATAATTTTCTTTTCAGTTATTTTTTTTATAGCATGTAAGTACTCTATTCTATTTACATATACGAGCAAGAGGCAGTATTAAAAAAACATATGGAATCACTAAGAATCATCTAATATCTGGCAGTGCGGGGCATAGTTGTAACTTGGCCCGAAATAATATTATGACCTGAATATCATCCGGTTAAAATCGCGGCCAAAATTTAGCTAATTTTAAAACCACACACTATCAACTATTCCTTGCCAGTATCAAAATCTGTTGAAACGCCAATATGGACTGTGCAATTTCAAAATTGTTAAAACACTTTATAGCTGCCACAAAATCTATTAATTCTCACACTAACGCCCGATAAATTAGATTTAACACTCCTAACGTCCAATCGCGGTCCTATCGACCGCCACCGTATATTTCTCGCTCCACATTGAAATCTAAACCGAATAGAGAAATTCGCCACTTCTATAATCGTTCACTCGTACAAAAGCTTGATTGGGTGTTGGATTAAGGCCCATGTACTTTGATATGCTATCTTCTATTAAACTAAATGCCCACATCTCTGGCAACAGTAAATAGAATTAAGTAGCAAAATGCAATATGTGATAGTATAGTAGGTAGTGACAAGCAAGTAGATATATCATATCTACTTACTTGTCACTTTTGAACTCTGAGCAAATTTAGCCTTAGTAATAAAAACAAAATATTTAATTCTATTTGTTTTCTATCTGACGGGAAGGTTACCTATGTTTATTACATAATCTAAAATCCTAAAACTTTTTCAGAAATTTTATTTTCATTTATTATTATTGGGATAGTTTTTTTACATCTTAATTCTTAAAACTATTTATAGTAGGTATACATACATTCAGTTACTACTTAGCAGTAACAGAGCAACAGAAGCTAGATTGGACGTTATAACCTAAATTCAGTACTTAATTATTTTAATTATATTTAATTATTTTAATTAATTTAATTAAGGTCTGAGTCAAACAAGTGCAAAGTTAATATGTAAGGTCCGTTATAACCAGGTAGTACAGCGAATTAATCTGAAACGTACCGATGATTTACAGCCTCCAGTTTGGGGTAATTTGGTTGTGGATGGCGTGGTTCACTAGTTTACTGTGCAATTAGCATTTATAGGGTTACATTACTTATGCCTAATGTGATTCATATCGGACGTGAGCTACGTACGAATCGAATGAAATATTGGCGAAACGCTCGTCAATGAAATGTTAATTAGCCTTGCAGATTTACTGTAGCGGCGAGTTTGGTCGTCCGGGCTATTAAATGCTTTTATATCCATAGTTCATACTAAGATATTGTTAAAATAATACAGATGTACATAAGGAGGAAGAGTGGGAATCCTGAGACACAAGTTTTAAAACTTACTTCAGGATACCCAGCAAAATTGTAAAATGACTTATTTTAGCAATAAATTTCATTTCATTTTGCGATTAATTTGGGGACATTTAAGTGGTAGTGGGTGGGTCACACTTCGCGTCAGTAACTTAGCGTAGACTAATCTAAACGTGGGCGAAATCGCTTTACGTCAAAAGCACGATTGAATAGATTTTATGATAGAAAAGGATTTTTTCTATTAATAGATTTATTCTCTCATATTTCTGCCGACTACAAAACTTGCCGACATGTTTTTCTTACTTTAGTTTTGACTTCTCAAAATAGCCAGAAAAGTAGATCATGCGCATATAAAGATAACAAAAGACACTTTTGAAAAACTTTTGAACGCCTGTTTTTGTATTGTAAGCCTATGAAAATCGACGACATAGGGATGAGAACCAGCCGTACCCTACTCGTGACGAAATAGTGAGTGCTCTTTGAAATATTGATAGTACCTACATATCCTTTAAAACTGGCATTCTTCCAGCTACTGTCAAATCTTTTAAAAGGTTATAGAAAAGTGAATATGAAGCTCCCCTCTCTTTTGAGGAGGGAAGCCTGGTCCTGTACTATAATAGCCATTATTGCTGAAACTAAATATTACAATGTTTATCAAATAAAGGTGTAACCTTAAACTAGCTCGATCGATTTTCCGGTTTAGTTATCAGCGTGTCCTGTGACACATAGGCCTCTTCCAGCTGTTTCCATTTTGCTCTGTTATTAGCTGTTCTTGACCAAATTGTCCCCCCGATAATCTTGATATCATCAGACCATCTTCTCGTTTGCCAACCTCTTCTTCTTTTTCCATCCCGCGGTTGCTATTCTGTTATAATTTTCGTCCATTTTATTCTACTCTCTTGTCATATGTTCCGTCCAACGCCATTTCAACTGCCTTATTTTCCTTATTATGTCTTCGACCTTTGTTGTAGATCGTATATCTTCTGCTCTTTTTCTATCGTTTAGTGTCCAGCCCAACATACTCCTTTCCATTCCTCTTTGGCATGCTCTTAGGCATGGCCGTTAATAGGTTGATAATGATGCTGATGATGAAATTATAAAGTTATCTTAAACTGATTCAATTAATTTAAATATCATATTTAAATTAATTGAATCAGTTTATGATAACTCATTCAGTCACTATTCACTTCACTAATTAAATAGAATGTATACTTATTGCTCATTATATTAACTAATTTCGTTTATTAGCACAATCACCCCATTTTGATACGTTCTGAAACACAGAGTCTCAAAGAGAGCATCTGCTTGCAATCTCCTAACACCCGATTCCCATTTGTCGAGTAATATAAAATTATCCTTAAACTTGAGGAAGCAAATTCATAAGCCCAGCTGGCGCGAGTGATAATGTTCACGGCCTTATTTGAGAAAGGCGAGTTCTTCGTCGAGTTCGCCATCGAATCTACATAAATACATATTGGCATACATACTAGCCAAACTAATGAGTGACCTATTGACTAATCAAGAGAACTCTAAAACTATTCACTCGATCGACTTAAAGTTTAGCATAGTAATACTATATCTATATTATAATAGAACATACTTTTAGTTCTAAAGTTAGGATAGATATTTGTTACTGGTCAACAATTAATCGAATCTGGATATAAGTTACTACAATGAGAGATTTTAATCTGAAATAGCACGTAGGCTACTTTTTATCTCAATATTCTGACAGAATCTGAACCATCGCGGATAAAACGTACCCCGCTGTGGCACAGGTGTTTTTTGGAAACAGTATGTAATAATAGAAGCTATGTAAAAAATTATGATTATTGAACTAATTTTAATTATTTGCTTCTTAGTACTGGGGCGTTTTTATATTTACTTGGATGTCCGAGGCCTATAATAATTCTAAATTTAATGTGTATCTAATTTCTCCCTATATTTCATATTAAGTAAATTTTATTTTATCAGAATAAAAATTCAACGATGGGTCGCCGTTGCTAACGAAGTTGTTTTACAGAATACAACCAACAAAGGTGGAGCGATATTTGTGGTAATTAGGCAAAATGGGTAAAATGTAGCGCGAGTGTTGCGAGACAAGCCGAGTTGTAACGCGACACAGGCCACATGTTGTGAGGGATGACAGCGATATATTTGCGAAGATGTAGAGTCCATAGATAAGATATTTTAAAGAAAGTTTATCCTTTTGAGTTTATGATTTGATATTATTATTAGTAATATCATTATTCCAATATTAATATAGGATTGGGAAGTTATGTTCATTTGGTGTTAAAAACTTGAGAGTAACTTCAATTATTTATTCAAGGATAAGAACAATCTCTGTCAAAATCTATTCAGTGTTGTAATCATTCTACGGCAAAAAGGTTATTGGAAAAAAAAGATAAAAAACTTTAAATAATAATTTCTTTTTAGGGTTCGGTATTCAGAACCAGTCAGATTCGAATTCAGCCGAAACTTGATTAGACCTAAGGCAATGTACATTTAATAAAATCATACGTTTCTGGTTAAGAATTATATCTACCAAGGATATTGCTATTATAGAGAAAATGTTTTTGATTATAGTGAGAGAGATTGCTCTTTGTTTATCCAGCGTTCTGCACATATAATATGTCAAACAAATCTGCCCGCCGCATCTGTTTGTCTTTTCGCCATAAACTCGAAGACTAGGTACTGAGCGGACTGGCATGCTGTTTTTACTAATAGATAGTGTAATTTCAGATTTAATGTAAATTGGATGACGATAATTGTTGGAAAAATCGGAGAAATTTAAGCCGCCTGGGAGTAGAGTTACCATTTCTCAGAATTTGTCCTGAGATTTTAGGCTTTTCTCAGGACTGCGGCCGGATTTTGGAAATCCCGGTGCTTTTCATAGATTCATTTAATTAAAAGTTAAACCAACTAAAAATAATCTTCTTTTGGTAATAATTGCAGTTACCCCCGTCCCGCCGTTTTGAGTGCGATGTGCATGTGATCTCGATCCACAGTGTATAAAATGATAATAATACATTTTTGAGAGAAAATTCTCTAACTGTATAAATTCTCAGGACTTTTCTATGGAAATCAGGCCTTTTCTTCAGTCGTCTGATTTTTTCGATGCTTTATCATCGGTATATCATACATGTATCATCATACATTTTTGAGAGAAAATTCTCTAACTATAAATTGTCAGGACTTTTTTATGGAAATTTGGCCTTTTCTCCGGTCGTCTGATTTTTTCGATGCTTTATCTATTTCAGATATAGCAAAACAATATATGTACCTAAGAACTAAGGATCTTAAAAAAAGATTTTATTTTTATTTTTGATGTTTTTGAAAAGTTATAAACACACTGTTTACCACACGAGCGAAGTCGCGGGCGTCTGCTAATATTGTTATAAGTATAAAACAATTTTATCCTAAGTCGTAAAAGGTCACTTCCAGTATATTTATTTATGAACCTTAAACGTGGTAAGAAAGCACTTAGACTAAAACAAAATATCTATCTGAGTTATTATTATTTCCGAAAAGTACATTAGTGTTAAGGGAACAAGTGATGATGGAAGTGATTTTAAAAGGACTTGACGGCCTCCGTGGCGCAGTGTTACGCGCGGTGGATTATAAGACGGAGGTCCTGAGAAAGATGTGCCGCCAAGCGATTTAGCGTTCCGATATGATGTTGTGTAGAAACCGAAAAGTCGACTTCCATCTTAGATTGCATCATCACTTAACATCAGGTGTGGAAGCTGTCAAGGGCCAACTTGTAGTCGATAAAAAATGTGTCGTCGTATACTTGACACTCTTAAGGTGTCAGTTCGTAGCCGATCGCAGATGACGTGTCGTAGAGACACTACTGATTTCTATGTATTTATACAAGGGAACGACATCTTTCTCACCACTTATCTTATTTCATAGAAATACCATACCTGTCGCTGCGGCATGTCGTTTGCTGTCGGCAACAAACTCGTGTCTTTAAAACTAATAAAGCAAATAAGTATACAGGTATTACATATTTTTAAATTTTTATGATAAATACGACTAACCTGAGGCAACGGCTGACTATACTATAGATGACAAAATGTTTCTTCCTACGCTAGACCACGATCTAACCTGATGATAAGTTAAGGTGTGGTCTAAGGTAGAACGCGCTTGCTTAGATCATGCCTATTTACTCTTGTTTTAAAGATACCCAAGTTAAGGAATAAGGAAAACTGACCTCGGAAGGTCATCCCAGACCTTATAGCGTATAATAAAAGATAAATAAAATAATGCTTAAATGAAGTATAAAGTTTTAATTCGGGTCGCCTGGACGACAGTTAAATAATTAACAATATTTAAATAAATTGCCCCACTTAGCAACAACAGAATATTTCATCTATACTAATACTATAAAGAGGTAAAGTTTGTAAGTTTGTAAATAAAGATTTGTTGGGGCTTAGTCTTCGGAACTACTGATCCGATTTAAAAAATCTTTCACCAGTGGAATGCTACGTTATCGGTGAGTGTCATAGGCTATATATTATATTTGTATTGTATATATTAACCAAGTTTTTAACACAGATTTTGTTATGCAAGTCGGATCGCCAAAATCTGTTAAATCTTTTTAATTAACTATTGAGAATAATTGGAAGCAATGTATGGGGACTTTATGTATCTTAAAAAGTTTTACAAAAAAATCCGTGATAGCATTTATCTATCTTTTATGTTTTAACAGATATAGAACTTTTTGTGTTCAAAAAAATCATTTAATTCATATGCTTACGCTTATGTCATCCTTTATACAACTAAAATTAAATCCTTATCAAAACAAATTATTTAATAATCACAAGGATATTATAGAGATAAGATTTGCCTTTTACCATATGTTAATTAGTTATATATTTTCGGAGATATTACAAAATTTCTAAAAAGCGTGGCACTGCCGCCATGGCGTCCAATTTTAGTTGACCTCCTTCATGTTATATTATACGTACTGAATAGAGGTCAGCATTTTGGTACTGATATGCTTTTAATGATAGAAACGTTAATGGTGATGGATTTAGAATTCGATCTTTGGAATGCGTGTCGGATTGTAAAATTATTTGTGTTTATTCTGAAGACTAGACTCAAGAGTGAATCTCTATTACTATTTAATCTCAATTTATAACCATCAGCTTGCCATAAATATATATTGTTAATGTTAATGTACTGAAATGTCGTACAATGTTTAACAAAATTGTAGATCTTTAGTACACGGGACGAGACGGAGAATATTGCTTGACGGGAAACTACAAAAAAATTATATTGTGAGGGAGAGCGGGGAATGAGCACACTTTATATGAAAGTTTGTCTTTAAAATTAGAAGGGTACCTAAGCGGTTTTCACGCGACCAAAGTCGCGGGCGACTGCTAGTCGTTTACCTAATAAAAGAGAAAAGACAAGGAGAAATCCAAAAAGGTCATCAAAGCTGGATAATTTATATTATTATATATTATATAAGCTACTATTAACAGTCGACAATTAATTTTAAAATACGTAACTAAGTCTGCTATTCAGACTAGGTCTGAATAGAGTGAATATATAATTACTTTCAGTTGAGA
The DNA here is from genome assembly GCA_034621355.1 of Mycalesis mineus. Classification (NCBI taxonomy): domain Eukaryota; kingdom Metazoa; phylum Arthropoda; class Insecta; order Lepidoptera; family Nymphalidae; genus Mycalesis; species Mycalesis mineus. Next base: position 3,060,713 of record CM067896.1, read on the forward strand.
ATGTTCTGACTAAAATATAAGCAGATTAAAATCCACCAACACGAACTGTTACACGGGCTTTAGTATGATTAAAACTTATTGCTTTTGATGTTACTACTCTAATATAGGTTTAAGAAAGAGTAGTAGAGCGTTTTGTGAGAATGATTATTAATCATGGCGATAGTACTTATGCCGTAACAATAAGTTTTGCTGCTAATATCTTTCTGTAAGAAAGATATAGATGCATGTAACATTAGTGTGTGGGGCTTAGGTACTAGCAAGTCACAAAGTAAAAAATAAAAAATTTAATCAAGCTCATAGCGATGGTAATAGGATATCTTCATCAGAACCGGCTGGTAGTATATCAAGCTAATAAAGGCGCTAATAATAAGGTAGATAATAAGGTAGTTGTAATAGCCAACATGTAATGTACTGAATGAAACAACGGACTATCGCAGAGTGAATATATTAACAAAGCATTGATGATTGTGCTACCTACATTACATTGATTATTGTACTACCTACATTACACTGCTCCTCTCTTAAATTAAGCCTTTAACTATTTTTATATTTATTAACACAATACAAACAGATACATATTTATGAAGAAAACTTAACTAATTACAATTTGTAAACCTTCTTAACTCGCGGTCTCAATTTCATTTGAATAGGAATACTAACATCATTATGAGGTAACTCTTGTGAAGGTGAAGGTGCCTCTAAATTGTTATCTAAATCTTTAGTAGGTGTTGGGGCTTTTACAGATTTATCTGGACTTTTGTTCTCATTGCTGCTAGCACTCTCCACCGGAGTTTCCGTTTCCGTGCCTATCAAAGAGTACCTAGATTTTCGAGCCCGTTTATCTATTAATTGATCGACATGTCTCCTACAAGTGTGATCATCACTAGTTTTGACCACGTACGAAACCGGCCCTGATCTGTCTACCACTACACCTTCCTTCCATTTAACTAAACTATTATTATTATAGTAACGGACGAGAACGTGGTCTCCTACCTCCATTTCGCGCATCGAACCACCGCGACAATCTTTTTGGTTGAGTTGCTTATCCCGTACAACATCTTTCGTGCTCGGGCGCAGCAAATCTAATCTACCACGTAATCTATGTCCTAGGAGTGCTACTGATGGTTCTTTTTGAGTAGTACAGTGTTCAGTGTTTCTATAGGTAAATAAAAATCTACATAATGCTTTATCTATATCGTCGTTTTCAATTAATGCCTTCTTAAGAACTAACTTAACGGTCTTGACCGCATTTTCGGCTGCGCCGTTGCTGGATGGATGGTAAGGAGCTACTAAAATTCGTTTGATGCCATTCTTATTTAAATATGATAGGTATTCAGCTGAATTGAATGCCCCACCATTATCGCTGATAATATACCTACATAATCCGAATCTCGCGAATAATTTGCGTAGGCAACTTATCACAGTTGCCGCCGAGATGTTTGATACCTGTTCCACTTCCAACCATTTCGAATGGGCATCGACAATAACTAAATAAAATTTATTACGAAACGGACCCAAAAAATCAATATTTAGACGCGACCAAGGCTCCGAAGGCCACTCCCAAGCGTGCAGCGGCGCGTGCGGCGGCTGCGCGCGCACAGCGCTGCACGCCGCGCACTCGCGACACACGCGCTCGATGGCTGCGTCCAACCCGCTCCACCATAAGTAGTTCCTAGCCAACTGTTTCATTTTAACCACACCTATGTGGCCTGCATGTAGTTCATCCAACACGGCACTATGTAAACTGGACGGAATTATTACTCGGTAGCCCCAAACTAAACATCCTTGTTCTAAAAATATATTTTCTCGCCTTATATAATATTGTTTATACATTTCGTCTACATGTTCGGGCCATCCAAACTTAACGTAGCTGGCTATTTTATTGAGAGTTTGATCTTTAACAGTCTCCTTTTTAATTTCATGAAAAGTTATAGGTAATTTATCTTTAATGAAAAATAAATAACTGCTGTCATCCTGAGCATTTTTACTTTTAGTGTTTTCTTTCAATGGCAGACGTGATAAAGCGTCTGCGAAACAGTTTCTTGACGATGAAATAAATTCGATATCAAAATTATATGCCGCTAAGCGTAACGCATACCGCTGTAAACGACCCGCCGCCGTTTGTGGTATTCCTTTATTTTTACCAAAAATATAACTTAGGGCCCTATGATCACTCCGTAAGATAAAATGTCGTCCAAACAAGTACTTATGGTGCCTACTGACTCCAAAAATAATAGCTAAAGCTTCTTTATCTAGTTGCGAATAGTTACGCTCGGCCTCGTTCAGCGTGCGGGATGCGCAGCTGACAAGGCGCTCTGTGCCGTCGGGGTAGCGATGGGTTAACACGGCTCCGATCCCGTACGCGCTGCTATCGACTGATAATAACAAAGGCAGTTTGGCGTCGTAATGTGCTAATACCGGTGACCTACTGAGAATATTTTTAATTTTTATAAAGGCACTTTCACATTCAGCACTCCAAATCCATTTTACATTTTTCTTAAGCAAATCATATAAAGGTTTCAATACAGAACTCATATTAACACAAAATTTATTGTAAAAATTAACTAAACCTAAAAATCCTTTTAACTGCGTTACATTTTGGGGCGACGGCGCCGAAACCATGGCTTCTATTTTATTAGTATCAGTGTGTAAGCCCTCTTTGTCAATTTTATATCCTAAATAAGTTACACTGTTTTTAAAGAACTCGCACTTAGACCAGTTGACTCGCAACCCGGCTTCCTTTAATCGCGCTAAAACCGCACGCAAGTTTTTATAATGCGTCTCTCGATCCTTACCCGTTACACAAATGTCATCCTGGAAAGCTACCGTAGAGGATAAACCACAAAGCGTTTCTTCAATTAACTTTTCAAAATATTCTGGAACACACTTGATTCCATAAGGAACTCTTTTGTAAGCAAAATTCCCTACATGCGTCGTTATGACCGTAAGGGGTTGCGAGTCTTCTGTCAATAACACTTGCTGATAAGCATGGGACAAATCTAACTTAGAAAACTGTTCGCCACCCCCGAGAGTGACGAATATATCTTCGATCTGTGGAAGCGGGTAATGAAAATCTTTTAACAAAGGATTTATAGTTATCTTATAATCTCCGCAGATACGGATATCCCCATTTTTTTTTATTATAGGTACGATAGGTGTACCGTAATCAGAGCGATCTACTTTGTAGATGACGTCATCCCTTTGCAACCGCTCCAACTCGCGTTCAACGGGCGCGCGGAGTGCGAGGGGGAGCGGGCGTGACTTAACAAACACCGGAGTTTTATCAGCTAAATACAATTTCATACTAGTTTTAAATGTCCCAAGCCCCTCAGCGAATACTTCAGGAAATTCTTTCTTAAGCGACTCGACCAAATCATTATTGTCATCAGTTCTTTCAGATAAATTATAACAATTAGTGACCTTAATCTGTAAAAGTCTTATCCACGTTCGGCCCAACAAAGGCGGACCGCCGTTTGCAATGACAAACAAAGGCAAGTTGTGTGAACGAGATTGAAAATTAACATTCACTAAAATATATCCGAGAGGTTCTATGATGTTGCCCGTGTATGATTTTAATCTTAAATTTTTATTTAGTAAGCGAATATTACCAAAGTACTTACGATACAAATGTTCTGATATAGCGGAAATCTTACTGCCTGTGTCGATTTCGAACTTCAAAACCGAGTTTTCAACCTTTAAATTTAGATAGTACGGACCATCGTTGACATCGCACATTAAATTATAAAATCCTAGATCACTGTCATCAATATCATTTAAAAAAAACTGACCTTTATGATTTCGCGGGCTTAACGAATCACTGCACTTATCACGATCACTACACTTATTTGCCTTTGGACACGTAGACTGGAGGTGACCTCTGACTCCACAAAGGTCGCACCTGTATGACCTGTATGACTGTGTTGACATCTGGACGCTGGATGCCGGCCGCGGCCACAGCGCCAGCAACCGCGCTGCACGCCGTCGTGGCCCGGCGCCCCGGCACCGACCGCGTCTGCTTGCACGCCATTCGCGCCAACCCCGGCTCGCTGCTCCGTGCGCCCGCGCTCGCCGCGCGCTGCAGCAGGTCTGATGCGGTGCAGTCCCTCCGGGATGACGCTCGCGCTCGCCCCGGATGCCGCTTCGACTGCATGCCTCTCTGCTGCTTCTAGCGCCAATGCCAATTCAACTGCGCGGCTGTAGTCGATATTCCGCTCGGCAAACAACATTGACCTCATTTCTTCACTGAGGAGACCCGAAACGAACTGATCCCTCAGGTTTACCTCGAGGTGCTCCTTAAAATTGCAGTGCTTGGCGAGGTGCTTGAGACTTTTTAGATAGTCGCTTACCGCCTCGCCTTGCAGTTGTTTCCGCTGCCGGAACATGTGCCTTTCTGCGATCTCCGACCTTTGAGGCTCTAAATGGTCCTTTACTATTTTTACCAGCTGTTCGAATGTCTTATCTTCAGGTAGATCCGGCGAACAGAGGTCACACATGAGCTCGTAACAAGCAACGCCGACGTGCGTCACCAACGTGGCCACGTGTAAGTCCTCACTGATGCTATTTAACGCGATGAACTGCTTCACTCGCCTACAATATGCATCCCAGTTGTGGGAACCCACATCAAAAGGCTCGATTTTACCAAAAGGCATGTTTGATAACTTTTTTTAAATAATAAAACCGAACTGCGCCAAATGTAATGTACTGAATGAAACAACGGACTATCGCAGAGTGAATATATTAACAAAGCATTGATGATTGTGCTACCTACATTACATTGATTATTGTACTACCTACATTACACTAGGGAGAGGAAATTAGAGTCGAATTGTCATTCAGAGCATATCTTTGGAGAGAGTGGGTAAGTGGGTGGTTCTATTCGTGGGTTGGGATACTTATTGACCATAGATTAAAAAAGATAGAGGGTATTCACGATAGTAGTAGTAGCTCTTAAAGGTGCTTTATTTGGGCTACTTAACTTTTTTCTAAAAAATTAAATAAAATTGTCAGTCTTTTGTTGGAAAGTTGATAATGTTATTTGCCCATGCCTCGCAGAGCACGTCGTGCCGTTGGCTCCAGTATTTACCATTAAAATATGATAGGAATCATTATAAGTAAAACAAAAAATAGTACATGTATCAGCCAAATTTCGCGCAGTGGAGCAGCGTGATCAAAAAAAAATTTCTTTAGTACGGTTCTCATTAGAACAAGTATTGCGGTGTTCCAATTAAGTTTTCAGGTCATAAAGATATTTTCGCAGTTCATTAGCCATGCTAATAAACCACTTTGTATTCGACGAAATGGACATGATATATTTATCACACACAATGGCAAAACTGCAGGAATGTGATGCAAGGACCTTTATCGTCATAATATATTATAATTCAAGCCAAATTGCTGATAACAAAATTAGCACCAAACTCAAAGGGTATAATTTGGCGTAGCAAATTAACTGGCCGTTAGTTTCTAATTTAATAATTAAAGTGATCATTATTGAGATTCAATTTACAATTAATTGGCTAATTTGGCAGATCAATCAGCAAACAAACGTCCTAGTAATCAGGAAATTACAATATATGAATATTGATTATAAGTAGCAGAGGAGAAGGTGAGTGTTGACTGGTCACTAAGAAGCTGCTTAAAGCCACGTCCATCTCACAAGTCTCTGGCTCTGTTCAAGAGTTTTTCTCTACCACACGATAGACTCAGCATCTGCACTTAAATCTATGAAAATATGCTAAGATATCGCCTATTTATTACTATATCTCGGTGACCAAACATCGCTTGGGATTTTCACATATTTTTCTAAAATATTTGTTTTTATTACAAATATTCCTACAATGACTACATGTAATGTAAGTCCACCTCATAGAATTTAATGTTACCGCAATGCTAACATAAGGTACAAATAGTTTATTTGTATTGATAAGTCCAAGCTAATTTATCTGAATAACTATACAATACTGTGTACTGTTTGCTGATGACACATCTTTAATTTTTAAAACTGATAGAAATAAAAGTGACTTTGACGATGTAAACCGTGCTGTATCGCATGTGTCGCATTGGTTTACTGCTAATAATTTACTATTAAATGCAAAGAAAACTAAATGTGTTGAGTTTTCTTTACCGAATGTAAAAAAAATAAATAAGTCTTTAATGATAAATGGTGAAACGCTAAAAATGGAGAGTTCTACAGTCTTCCTAGGAGTGACCTTGGACTGTAAACTTCAGTGGAGCGCTCATATAGAGTCACTGACAGCTAAACTTAGCTCAGCAGCATTTGCAGTGAGAAAAATAAGACAGTTTACCGATGTAGAAACAGCTAGACTGGTTTATTTTGCTTACTTCCACAGTGTGATGTCTTATGGCATCTTGTTGTGGGGAAAGGCTGCTGACATAAATTCTGTCTTTATACTTCAGAAACGAGCAATTCGGTCGATTTATAAACTTAAACCACGCGAGTCCCTTCGAGTCAAATTTAAAGAAATAGGAATTCTTACAGTAGCCTGTCAATACATATTCAATAACCTAGTTTATGTTAAACAAAATATAAATATGTATAAACAGAAAAAGGATTTAAACGACCGTCTTCCTAGAAATGGACATAAGTTAGTCATATCAGCTTATCGCCTCCGAAAAGTACAAAAATCTTTCGTAGGATTGGGTGTACTCTTCTACAACAAGATGCCCAATTCAGTTTTAGATCTGCCATTGCATAAGTTTAAACAATGTATTAAAACTCACTTACTGAGTCAGGGTTATTATACTATCGATGAATTTTTAAATGACAAAGATGTTCAAATCCAATTGGATAGGCTTTCAACTTCACACAGGAAGTAAAATAAATAACTTTATGTAACAACACACTTAATATTGTAAAATTGATAATATTATAAAAAGAGCAACTGTTGAGTTTCTTGCCGGCTCTTCTCAACAGGGCCTGCCTTCCGAGCCGGTGGTAGAGTCACTACAAATAGTCCAATTTGACGTTTCAAAAGTGCTTGTAATAAGCCTACTTGAAATAAATGATTTTGAATTTGAATTTGAATTTGAATACTGTATATGTACAAATAGGCAAAAGGTATATTAAGGAATATATTTTAATCCTAGATATTTATTACGTCGGGGTTAAAAAAGTGTGTTGAAAATACTAATTTTGAAACTTCTATTTTATGTTGGAAATTACCTATGCGATTGTTTAAAGTAATCTGACACAATTTACATACAAAGATTTATAATTTCCTCATGTTTTATTTAACTATCCTAATTATAGGGATAATAGAAATATTATTATAATATTCAGAATATAATATTCAGAAATATCAAACTGTTTTAGCATTATAAAGATAAATAATTTTTATATACATATTACAAAAATATGTCGTTTTTGTAGGCCTTACTTATTAAAAGACGACGTCGTGTTCAAGTAATTTTCCACTTGATCCGTCTTCCTTTTTTGTGGGCTATCGACGGAAAGTCTAACGGTTTCTCACGGGAAAAATCGTAATATAATTTGGGAATGTGGATTTTTATCTTTCGAGACCTTCCTTTAGTGCCTAAAAATATTATTTATTTTAATTCGTCGAGAACCTGGGTATAATATAACACCTGATACCCTGATAGCAAGTGACGCTGCTGTTTAAGTGGTAATATCACGCTACGTTTTACCGAGCTCTATACCCAAAAAGAAAATAACGGAAACCTTATAGGACCACTGGTAGGTTGTCTGTCCTTAGCTTACTCTTATTTTTTAAACAATGAATCTAATCTCGATGGTTTCAGCTTTTCAAACGATTTCCTATGGCCACCTTTTGCTCCATGCTCACTTGGAACGAAGATGGCTCTCTATGGTGCCAATTTATCGCTTTATCATTAAATATACCAATCATATGCAAGAAATGTGATCGAATCTCAGAGAGTAACGGCCTCCGTGGCATAGCGGTATGCGCAGTGGATTTATAAAGACGTCGTTCCTAAGCTCGATTCCCAGCTGGGCCGAATAAGATTATCTAATTAGGGCCAATTCAAAAATCTTAATTGGCCCAGCCGGGTTTGGTTGCTAAGGCTTTGGCCGTCGCTAGTTAGCCGGAATTTTCCAGTACGATGTCGTCTAGAAATTGAAAGGAGTGTCGAATGCCTACTCCTGACAAGTTTGCGCCTACATCTTAGATAGCATCATCACTTAATAATGTTTATAAGTAGATAAAAGAAGTAAATAATATAAGTTGAACCACACATCTACTAACAGGAAAAGTTATAAAGACCTTGTAAAACACCAAAAGAGAAACAAAATAACGTATCCACACAAATGTAACAAAACAACTAAATCAAACTGGGTATAATAAAAATAAATTCAGCCACTCTAGGGGCCTTATCAAATAAGTTAAATTCAAAGAGTTTCCCGGGAGCATCCCCGGGGGAGGCAGGGTTCACGCCTCAATTCCTTTGTTTACCACTAAAGTTGGTACGTTTATTGTTTTTTGGGTCTATAGATGTGGGATTATTTTATCTGCGTATCATATTTTCAACCAATATTGTTATGTTGTGTAAAATACTTGTTTAATTCTTCCGCCAGATTCCGCCGCTCTCTCCTCAAATACTTAAAGGAGACCTGGCCCTGTAGTGGGCCGGTAATATGCTGATAATGATGATAATGACGGAGTATTGAATTATATGACAGTTTGTTGTATGTTATTAGTGATATTCTTGTATTCCAATAGCGCCTTGGTCAAGTAATCAGTTGGTAGTCTTAGTAGAACAAAACCTCAAAAACCTCAGCAAGGCATTTCTTTATATTTTATTACAGTCGTACGGCACAGTACGATATTATATAGATGTACGATAGCTATTCCTCTATCCCATTTTTTAAAATTTATTTTATATACATACAATAATTTTCAGAATATAATATCGCACGTATTATTTATGGACTAACATAATTTTATTTCTTAAATAATGGTAATCTGTGGAATTGATTTACAAAATATGATATAATTTTACGTGATAATAACATAAGACAACAGTTAAAGTCAAAAGCTGATTCTTGAGGCTGAACGTATCGCTTGTTCCGCGCTCTTGCTTGCAAAGTGGGACGTGGACTTTCGTTTTTGCAAACAGCCTTCAAAGATTTTTAAGACGTTATGGCGTTAAATATATAAATGAAACAATTTTCTTTCTTTTTATTAAAATACATAATTTATTTAGATTAAAAAAATATTTTGTGACTAACTCTGCGATTTAATACAGTTTAAAAAAATTAAACAAATTTATGTACTATCGACAAAAGGAATCAACACATAAATTTTTCCTACGAAAATAAGCTAAATTTGCGTCTTTGGGTACCTAATGGATGGGCTAAGTGTTGAAAGGTTCGGAGTAGACAAGGAATTGACGAATCCCCTGATTGGATGTTAAGTAGTACATTAATTAGGGACTCCGAGCACGGACCCTTCGGAGTAGTTAATCGATTTCGTAATAAGGGATTTTATTTTGTCATCAACTTCGCTAAATGGAAGTCTTAGGGAAGTGCAAAAAAGGGTTCGAGAGACACTTACCGATTTGGAATTTGGCAATTTCGTAAACCTTAATTTACCAATCAGCATCAATCGAACAACTTAGCAATACTGTCGACATTTTTGTCAATTTCCTGTGTTTTCGACAAATATTTAGAAACTGTTTTGTGGTAATCTCTCCAACGTAGTATGCAATCCGATACTTTGCAACAGGTTATAATTTGTAGTGAATAGTTATTTTTATTATTAAGAAAGAATAGAAATAGAAACCAAAACTAACTTAACCTAATACTGGCTGCATTTCGCCGTTGCCAGGCCAGGCAGGTAATAGCTGACATCCCCTCTTCTTCAAGGTGGAAAAACTTGCTGTCAGTGACGATCAACCATATTCCTTTATCATCATTACCAGCCTGTAGACGTCCACTGCTGGACACAGGCCTTTTTTGGGGACTTCCAAACACAACGATCCTAAGCCGCATGTGCCCAGCGGGTCCCTGCTTATTATTATTTTTACAACAAATTATTACATGAATAGTTTATTATTTTTTTTTCTAAATAATAATAATAATTTGCGCAGCTGTCATTTCAACTGTGTGTAGCGTATTTTTGATGTAACATGTTGAGGGTATTTTTTTGTTTCATTCGCTTATTACCAACGTTTTCTGATGCGCATACGTTTCTTCCGCGACTTGGAAATTCGTCTGAAACGTTATAGAGGATTGAGTTGTTATGTCATCTAGAATTAAAACTGTTTCGTAAGTACAAGCAATAAAGAATAAAGATCCCTTACCGCACGTTTGGTAGATTAATATTTGATTGCATTTATATTTTTGATTCTTGCGATAAGAATAAGATTTAAAAAAAATTCTCTAGAAGCCTCAGAATTTTACAATATAGTTTAACTTCAATACACCTCCGTTTCAGTCTTATAAGTTCACTTTTTATCTAATTTACTTTCACCTTAGAAACTTTTATAAAATCTAAAACCTAGCATACATATAATGTCTATTCCTTCAAATATTTTTAATTTTTTCCGAGGTATATAACATCTCACTGATTCTCAGAAATTAAATATACTATATTTTTATGTAAATTTCTTTTGGCAAACAAATATATTTTGATACTTTGTTTAACTAACAAGCCACACATCTAAGAAAAGACGAAATGTCAAATATTTTACTTGTAAGTGCAAAAGTAAATAAATAATTGATGAAATTCTTTGTGAGAACAAAGGTATTAGTCCTAATTTGCCAAACAAGTTAAAACAATGTTTTTAATTTGGCTCAGGAGGACATCTTATGTTCTTTGCCGGTTTATTGTTTGTAAAATTTTCCACATGACTTGGGCTTTTTAAAACAGCTTGAACTTTTAACAGGATCTTGTGGATGCTACAATAATAATTAAATAAATTATTTATCAATTCATTAATTACATTCTATTTCCAAGTTACTTGTCTTTACCGTATGATAAACATATTATATTTAGTAGAAGTATCGGGTAAAGATCGCACTTCCAAAACCAACAAAATTTTAATAAACAATTTTTCTATTATACGTTATCGGTGAGTGTCATAGGCTATATTTTATATTTGTATTGTATATATTACCTGAGTTATCACAGTTTTTGTTGCGCGAGTCGGACCGTGAAATTTATTAAATCGGCGTAAATCACGTGCGCTGCCTTAGCTATTGGATATAATTGTAAACATTGTATGAAAACTTTATGCATCTTAAAAAGTTCTACAAAAAAGTACGCGATAACATATATCTATCTTTTATATTTTGGCAGATATATAATTTATTATGTTTTAAAAAATCATTTAATTCATATGCTTACGTTTACGTCATAATTTATACAACTAAACTTAAATCCTTATCAAAATAAATTACTTAAAAATCACAAGGATATTATAGAGATAAGATTTGCCTTTTACAGTATGTTATTTAGGCTTGTTGTTTCGGAGATATTACAAAATTTCTAAAAAAACAACACTGCCGCTATATCGTCCAAATTAAGTTGTTATGTTATACGTACTGAATAGGGGTCAACATTTTGGTACTGATATGCTTTGATAATTCGATCTTTGATCTTTTCTTTCAATTTATTTGGCATGGCAGACCATATTAATATAATATACGAAAAAGTTTGTTCGTTTGTTTAAACGGGCTAATCTCTGGATTTGCGTGGCGGATTGTAAATTATTTTGTTTATTATGAAAGCTAGACTCAAAAGTGAAATAGACTATTTAAGCTATACACATCAGCTTGACATAAATATATATTGTTAATGTTAATGTACTGTAATATCGTACTATGTTTAACAAAAATGTAGATCTTTAATACACGGGACGGGACGAAGGATATTGGTTGACGGGAAAGTATAAAACAATTGAATTGAGAGGGGTAGCGGGTTAAAGAGCACACTTTATATAAAGGTCTGTCTTTAAAATTAAAAACCTAATAGGTTTTTACGCGAACGAAGTCGCGAGTGATTGCTAGTAATAATATATAATTCCGTGAAAGTTTTAGTACTTTAATATTTTGATTCGAATCTGCAAGTCAATTCTGTAGAAAATATAGATACGACGTCGACACTTGCACTATGGAATTCCATGCTGGTTAGTGTTTCTTTACAAAAATATTATTAAGTTGTAAGTGCCTACTTAGGTTACACTCGAAGAACAAGAAACGCGGAGAAACTTTGTACCTTTTTGTTATGAAATTTACAACTTAATATCTATTTTCATTCGTACTGAGAAGCTACCTGGACAGAAATCCAGTTTCCAAGTACTGCGGAAACCATTCTTTGTGTTGAAGAGAAAATTAATTCGTCCCTGTTTCCACTTTAACTTCTATACTCGGGAAAACAAGTTTTGACCTGAATACGTCTATAAATTTACTTTTATATTAGACTACCTCGTTGGCCAAGTTGTTAGCCTGTGCGACTTTGGCTAGTGAGATTTGACTCCTGGTTTAAGTTTATGGTAACTTATTCTAATAACTATACATATCATGCCCACGTAATGGAGGCTAGATTACTGGCTGCATCTCCACGTTGGATACAGGCTAATCCTTTTTGCAAAAAACGAGATAACTACTGTCACCAGTTGAGGCAATTAGGCGCGGTGAAATATTACGGAAAAATTTTTGGCACTGCGACCACAAGGCCCAAGGGTATCTACGGCTAAGAACAAAGGCGCTCGCGTTTTCACCCGCTTAACTCTCGTGTCCGTATGAATTTTGGGATAAAATGTAGCCTATGTGTTATTCTGATATGTAAACTATATTATTGTGAAATTTCATCAAAATCTATTCAGTAGTTTTTGCTTGAAAGAGTAACAAACATCCATCCTCAAATACAAACTTATGTTTTTATAATATTAGTAAGAATCTCCACCACATTTGTTTCACACCAAAGCCCCGTCCGGATGGAATAGAAACATGAAACTGACTTTTTAAGTCATACAATAGAAAAGCTACAAAAACAAAACAGCTCGTTCCATGAACGATTTTTAATGCGAAAAAAAAAACAAATTGTACCTGTAAAAGTTCAATGCAGTTAATTGGTTGTGGTTTTGAACGCGGATCGGCGAAGCGAATTCAAAATTAACAATCGGAATAATTTGCGGGCGCCGGCCGCTGCGCTCGCGAATACTATTTCATGAACTAAGCGAAAGAGCGAAACAAAAAAATTACGCTTAAGCGAACCGAGCGGCGTGCAGAATGGTGCTCGTAACGTTCTGTGAGTCTATTATGAGCTATTAAGTATTATTGCACGTCAGGGCTCAGGGAATTATATCAGCGCCAATTCTACACTATGTAAGATTTTTGTATATCTTTCAACTACATATATTTTTGTGCTTATGTGAGTCTGCACTGCAATTGCTTGTAGTTGAACTTGGCAGCGTTGACATCAGGTTTTACATTTTTTCTTTTTATAGACATTATTTTTTATTTTTTCACGTGGAAAATTATAAAAGTTATCGAAATATCATTAAAATGAATCATTCATACATGCCTACCAAGTTCAATTATAATTATTTTAAAAAATCCGAAGGGCTCACTCAAATATATACCACTAACAGTGCCCGCGGACTCCATTCCACGGTAGAAGTATTTTTGTACCGACCCGTTTTTACCGCGTAATACTTCAGGTAGAAAGTTTGGGATAAATAAAAATTATGATGACAATAGCAAGTCTAGTAGATGTCAGTACTTCCTCTTTTGCTGGTAGGCCACTGCGAACGTTTGGTGTTAGATTCCCTAATACGCATGCTAGACATATTCAGTCTGTGGTTAGCTAGTCACTGAGACCTTTTGGTGCTATATTCTCTAGCAGATGCTTGCTATCTATATGCTCTTTCATTCTCAAGAAACCATGCATGCACTAAAGAAGTTCCTATTCGGCGTACAGTGGCCGCTGTTGTCCGAGATGTATGTCTAGTTAGTTGATATTTTGTTTTAGGCATTCTGACCTTATTTCATCAGAACAATGCGATTACCTCATATAATCAAACGGTGGTCCTTATTAGAAATTTAACAAAAAAAAGTTAAGTAGGAAATACATAGATTGAAGAAATTAGTAAATTTGGTAGAACAAAAAAACGTTCGAGAAAAAACAATAATAACGTAATAATCATAAGGAATAAAATATAATTAAGTTTTTCCATTGAGCTTTGTCAATAAGTTAAATACGGAGAGCTGCGAGTCAGTGATTGAAGTTTAAGGAACATTTATTTAACGTAGTAAAGCAGTTTGTGGGTTCTAGGTAAGAGTAAGTGATTGAAGTTTAAGGAACTAAATGACACATATTTTTTATTTAACGTATTTTTTGTTAAAAAATTTATTTCTTACTTGTAAAGCAGTTTACTTACGGCACGGCACTTGTAGCCAAAAAGCTACTGATACTTACACAAAAACCGAAATCGCTGCAAGTGTCCCTATAAAATTTGAAGAGTTCCTTCAATTTTCCCAGCATATCCCATTATCATCAGATCCTAACATGATGATAATGGGACCATCTTGAAAGTGTACCCTTTCTAATAAAAGAAAAGAATTATCAAAATCGGACAAATCTGTAAAAATATAACATAAAAAAAATATATATGACGAAGCCGAGGTCGAGGTGGACCTATGTGAAAGTGCTGTAAACAACAAGTAGATATGAGTTTCGTGAATCCACTGCTCTGATATTAAAAGTGCCTTTTGTGTATCGTAATATTATCTATTTACAATAAACCTGTTTGTGTAGACAAGGACTTTATTTTTATGCTTGCAAAATACCTTGATCGCCCACGATAAACTAAGAAACACTAAAGAGATGTAAAGGAGAATACTGATGCGCCGAATTGTGAACCTCCTCCGTTTTTTTTGTTGGTTAAAAATACAATGTGATATATATACGTGCCGAAAATGGAGTTTTAAAATTATTTTTTTCTATTTTCCAGTTAAAAAGTTGTGAACCTCCTCGGTTTTTTCTGTTTGTCTGCCTTCAGACGAAGTCGCAGATGTGCGCTTGTATGTTAAAGTGACAGCAAAAGTACGTTAGGTTTGAACAACTCAAGTGTCTTAAATGACAGTGCCCAAACTTCGTCTATAGGCAGTGTGTTTTTAACAGCGCTTGAAACTTCAAACGTTAATGGGTTCCTAACTCGAAAAGTTACAAAAACTATTGCCCCTGACTAAGTTTACGGTGCGGGCAATGATCACAAAGTTTAACCATCCATTTTCGGGTTAAACATTTTATTTTGTTTGGCGTTTATTTTTGGTATTTGGACTCCGATTGTATAAAACTTTAATCCAACGTTAACTAGACATTAGCTTTAATTATTGTCGTTCTATATTTGAACTGGCCTCTTTTTACTTTAAAAGAGAGATGGCTAATTATATTGAAATAGAATATACAATAATTAAACATATTAGTCTGCCTCGTTGGTCTAGTGGTTAGCCTATCTGGCTTCGATCACGAGGTCCTGGATTCGAATCCTGGGTCGGGTCACGGAATAATTCTCAGTTTTTCATTCTTCTATGAAATTCTCAGTACATTCCAAGCTGGGAGTCGGAAAGTTGGTGGTGCTACACCCTCATGCCTCGGAGAGCACGTTAAGCCGTCGGTCCCGCTCACTGTCATCAACATCTGATAGTGATCGTTAATAAATGAAACATCACCCTAAGCTCGCCAATCCGCATTGGAGCAGCGTAGTTGGTCTACGCTCCATATTCCCTCTCCTATAAGGCCTGGCCCTGTAGTGAACCGTTAATAGGCTGATAATGATGATGATGAAACATTTTAAAACTTGATATCAAATAGATTCTTCCGATCGCCTTCAAGACAAAGCTCATGACTAAGGACCGCATTATGTGTTTAAACTAGACAGGCAAACTCCGACGAAAATTCAGGTGAGCCTAAATTTATTTTTTTATTTCATTTCCAGGATCCAAAATGTCTATTAAGCCAAAAGATTGTTTAGACAAAACAATGTTAATTTTTTGACATCATTGTTTAATGCCGTTATATTTTAAAAATCCTAATAATTTACATAAAACAACTCATACAATTTTATAGAGCCTTCCAAAGTGTGGAACTTCGAACTCCCCAAAGTAATGAAAGTAGGCCCTCACAGGCAGGTGCTTTGTATTGAGTCATTTGAACGTAAAACGTCATAATGCCCCACTGTTTGACATTCACGGCTCCGTGTGGGGCAAAATGGGGCAAAATGGCTAAACTTCTGTTGTTAACGCGGTACGTGACCGGTCTCCAATGCGCCAAGTAATAACAGGGGAAATGTTCTTCGCGTGAGTAGCAAAAATGTATGAGCTTTTGTTTAACAAATTCTGTTCCCAATGTTCTGAAATTCAGAACGACTACATATTATTCATTTTCTACGCAATTTTGTCTAAACGGGTTTAGGTTTTTAAACTCAAACGTCAAATTGCGCTGGTATAAGTTGACATGAAATTCCAACATGGCGAACAGAGCAAATGTCATAGCGGCGCTGGTAACTTTTTTGTGCTACAAAACCAATTTGTATAGTGCGCAGGGATATGCCTCGTATTCAGAGCGGACTCAAAAATTGGTACGGCCTATAACTAAATTAATAAGTGCCTGAAATTAACTATTAATAGCCCCTTATTTATTGTCGTACCTTAAATTTTTAGTTTACTGAAACTATAATTATAACTTTACTTTCAGTTAACTAAAAGTTTAAAGGCAAAGTTGAGCAATTTTGGTGCCATCAGTAGTTTTCCTAATCCTAAGGAGATTAGGCCGCCTTTTGTGTTCTACTTCTTGTCTTTGTATTGTTTTTATTTCTTACAGGTATTGTAATTATTGTAGAAATAAAGTAAATAAGTAGTTTGTATTGTTATTTTTATATATTAACTTATGTATTCAGTTAACTGTATGCCCTTGGACTTGTGTCAAAACCAATCAATGAATTGGTAGAGTTTCATTCATAAAAAAACACACAACGACACAGGTTTTACGCACCTTGTGCTACGCCTGAACTCTTTGATTTTAAGAATTGAACTTTTTTTGTCTTGAAGAGATTGAGGACTTTTAGAACTAGATATTAATTAAGTAAAATTAAAAATATAATTTTAAATATTTTTATAGAGACTTACCTGTTATATAAGATCGTAGTTTCCATTAAATAAAAAAAATATGGAACGTCGGACTTTTTAAAATTAGTTTTCAAAGTTCCTAACCTTTTTCTAACCAAATCTACTTATTGGGTACATAGTCTACTGATTCGTTTATGATGTCGAATCAACTTCAGTACATTAAGCAATCGCTACTCGATTTACCTTAGAGTCGGGGATCAGCTACGAAAATGAGACCGCTACTTTTATTTCTTCAAGAATGGCATCTTCAGAACAAGTCATTGAACAAGGTATCGAACCTAGGACCTTATATTTTTTAGCAAATATTTAACAGTTTTATTTTTTATAGATATTTCAAAAGTTTCACTTATTTTATAGAGGTTTAATGTTTTTATAAGCTTTTTAAGTCTCCTAAGCTGACACTAAAAATAAACAAAGTTTTATGAATATAATTTAAGTACCTACCCGAGTCTAGTCACTTATAAATTTTGAAGTAGTCAATTAGTTGACGGCCTCTGTGGCGCAGTGCTATGCGTGTTAGATATATAAGACGGAGGTACTGGGTTCGATGCGCGGCGGGGCAGCTTGAGATTTTTCTTAATTTGTCTTGGTCTGGCTGGTGAGAGGCTATCGCTGTGGCCAGTTACCACCTTACCGACGAAGAAACATCGCCAAGCGATTACCTACAATAAAAACGAATTGTGGATAATTGATTTGTGGATAATGGAAGATGATAAAAAAACAAATGATATGAGGTATATTAGAGCATACGACAGATATTAAATATTTAAAAGAAGAAGCTAAAGGAACGCTCTTCAAAACATTCCAAAGTTTCTAAAGAGTCTCTGATGAAAACGACTTTCCTCATCTATTCGAGTTCAAAGTTGCTCGACTACTTAGCGCTCGGTTCACTGGTTCGATTATGACATCGAATCGACTTCAGTACATTAAACAACGGCACTCGATTTGTCTTCTATCCTATAGAGCGGCATTAAAAATGGCCTCGCAGTTTTCCACTAGCGCTTCGCTTTTGTTTTTAAATTGGCGATACTATTTTATTTTATTGAAAACATAATATTGTTATTGTTGTTTTAAGTGAATAATTATGAAATTGATAAATTTAAAAAAAATAGAACCGACTCAAAACGCACTAAAAAGTAAAAAATAACTGTGTCATTTAGTTGCTTTAATTTACTTAAGCATATCTAAGAGTCGGTGCCAGCCAAGGTTTCTACTTTAAGGACATTACCTCGAACCCACAGACTGTGTACGAAACGGACGGACTCAAAACGCACTAAAAAGTAAAAATAACTGTGTCATTTAGTTGCTTTAATTTACTTAAGCATATCTGTGAAGTCGGTGTAATTGCCTGTGTTTCTACTTGTTTGGCCTTAAAATAAACCTTTGCCATAATTTCCGAAATAAACAACACTTTCCGTTTCATAAACTTTCATAGTATTTTTACAGTTCGATTATGTATCAACATTATCAACCCATTTCAGCCAAGCAAAAGAAAGAATACGGAGCTTAGACTTATCACATTGTGATAATGTTTGAATCTTGATACGTTCACTATCAAATCTACTAACAGAAACATACTACTAGATTTCGTGCTCTCTGATGAATGGGGATATTACGCCACTAATTTCCCAACACAGGGCGGAATATTTTTACTGACAATTTCTCGGAAAAACCAAATGCTCAATATTTATATCATGGTTTCGTTAAGCGCCTCATACACGATATATTTTAATTACATAGAGCTACTCTTGGCACCACCTCCGAAAATAGCTAATAATGTCTACAAAGACTGCAGTCGTATCAGTCTATTGCTGTCTATCTATACACGGCGTATATTACTATCATATAAGAATAACTCCATGTATTCTTAAACTATATTCGACGAGACGTTCAAAAATAATGTAGAGAAAAAAGTAAAAAGCATCGTATGTTCATGAATAATGTAGAGAAAAACGTAAAAAGCATCGTATGTTCATGTCAGCTTAATACCTTTAGTGTGATCGTGCCCTAACAAAATCCCCGTTCGCAAATTGATAACTTCGGATACCTACATTAGTGTATTTGAAACACGAAACATTACGGATATTATTCACAGACATCGCTCGGTTCGCGAACTTGGAAATAACTTACAAACAAACTTCTCTTCGAAGATAACGGATAACTTTGAGATGTACTACTCTAAATATCATATTTAATTTCATAAAGATAGAAAAACATGAATTTTCGTGTATCATTATGTTATATAACATCAGCTTAATAAAATAGATAATTTCTGTAAAAAATAACTTATTAATATAAGTTGTCACCAATCTGTCCCATTACTGTCATTGTGTAACAAACTAGGGCAAATTATAAACAAACTTCATAGTTCCGGAACATTTCATCGTTTTGCGGGTACAGTAGGTGTCCAGAGTATCCTCTAGTCTGTAGGTTTCGCTGCCAAGTCGATGTAATTAAGGCGCGTGGGGCAAAACATCTTAGATTTCGGGATAGCATCGCTTTTGGCAACGCCTATGGCACTGTAAATATGCATAGCCTATTTTGGCTACCCACGACTGTTATACTGGGGATTGTCCACTGATTTTATATACTAGCTAGTTTCAGAAATACGTTCTAGGATTTCTGGGCTATATTTCTCAAATATATTTCTTGATTTTCTTCGAAAATATTCCGTGCCCCGGAACGTATTTTACGCTTAAGGTCCCTGTCATTAGATATTATTAACATCTGACAGTAACAGCCCACCAACCTACATTAGAGATTTCTATCCAAATCTCCCCTTTTAGGTCCTGTACATTAGGCTGATAGTGATAATGATGACTCTTTCTTTTCCTGACCTGTTCGTTAAATAAATTCACTCAATCCCTCCAGTTAGCCAAAATCGTTCCAGAAAATAAATTACCTACCAAACCTGGGTGCTGAAGTAGAGGTCTATTTCAGCACCCAGACTACTTGGTTCACTGACTTCCAAAGTTACTAATCGTCTTCTAGTGTTGCTAAGGAGCCAAATTAGGCAAATCATTGTTCTGGTGATCCACTGCATCTTAACACGTCGATGTCTTAGCATGCACCACGCAAGATTTACACAGAAGACTGACAGTTATACTGTATTATCTATTCTGTATTTATATCTAGAGTAAAATGTTTAAGTGGTACTACTATATACCGCCTTTCTTATAAGTAGGGAGGTCTGATTGTGTAGTAATCTGTTAATAGGATGATTATGATGATGTTGACTCTATTCCATAGACAGTATATTAAAAATATACTGCCTCGTTGGTCTAGTGGTGAGCCTATGTTCGAAGACCCGAGTCCTGGGTTCAAATCCTGGGTCAGATCACGGAATTATTCTGAGTTTTTCATTCTTCTATGAAATTCTCAGTACATTCCAAGCCCGGAGTCAGGAAGTTGGTGGTGTTACACCTCCGTGCCTCGGAGAGCACGTTAAGCCGTCGGTCCCGGTCACTGTCATCAACATCTAATAGTGATCGTTAATAAATGGCACATTATCACCCTAAGCCCGCCAACCCGCATTGGAGCAGCGTGGTGGGTCTACGCTCCATATCCTCTTCTACTAGGAGAGGATGGCCCTGTAGTAGGCCGTTAAAAGGCCGATAATGATGATGACGAATATACATACATACATAAACATCACGCCTTGTTCCCATAGGGGTAGGCAGAGACCACATCCCTCCATTTGCCACGGTCCTTGCATTGCTTAGCTTCTTCCACTCTCATAAATCCTATCATACAAGTTCGTCGGTTTAGGGTACTCTTGACCTGGCCATTATTTAAAATGTCCTGAATTTGTTCCAAGAACATTCGAGGAATAAAAGATATATAAAAACATATGACGAATATAAGATATATAAAAACAGTAAAGCTTTTATTGCGTTATATAAAACGAATTTAGGAGAACTTTTATTTTAGTAAAGCGATATGAAATGTATGTTTAACATGAATTATTAAAGCGACCTCTTTGTTCAATATATTTGAACACAAACAGCATTTAGGCCGAACAAACGCTATTACCTAGTTCCCTTTTATCGTAATAAAGCCGTTAAGGCCGATGAATAGGAATGGAGTAATTATGACACACGTGCTGTTTATGATCAACTGATCGCTTGGGGGTTGTAATGGTATCAATCGGTTTTATTATTCTTACTTAACATGTTATGGCGGTGTTTATGTAGGTGCTAATTACGTGTAGCTACGTGCAACTCATACATGCAGATATACGTTGTCGAACTATACACCAATCATCATTGGATTATTCTGAAGATCCAATGCAAGTCATGGAATAACATCTTACAAGATTGTAGCTTAGAATCATCTAGGTATATGTGATAGGTGGGTCTAAGGTCTAAGGTCTTTACCTACTGCAGGTTGGTGGATTAGGGTGATATTAAATAAATAAATATTATAGGACAATAATTACACACATCGCTATATAGCTCCAAAGTAAGCTTCGGTAGCTTGTGTTATGGGTACTATGATAACTGATGAATAATTTTATATACATTATACCTATAATATATACCTATAATAAACAACCAGACACTGGAAAACATCCATGCTCATCAAACAAACATTTTCCAGAGTGGGAATCGAACCCACAGCCTAGAACGCAGAAGCAGGGTCACTACCCACTGCGCCACTTGGCTGCCGCCGTATTGTTTAATGACAGAAAACGATTTCATAAATATCTTCATGGTTGAAATCAATGGTTTAAAAAAAAAATAACCTAAACCTAAGAGTTGGAACTCGAACACACGACCTTATATTTGATCCGTGGTCAAACAAAACGTCCTCTTATCTAATGCTACGCTAAGATATAGAAGTACCTGATTAAAAACGTGTAGTCTAAGTATTACTCTATATATATAAATACAATATAATAGAGAAATACTACTTTATTAATACCTTTAAAATTTTCAGAAATTTTTAGAGCACTAATATTTAGTGGGTATAGCACGTTTCAATTACCTATTACGTTAACTACCTATCCTTTAGAGCGTATAGCGCGTGTTTAAAACTATACAAACAAATACAAATGTAGTTCATCGACGAAATGGAATGGAATAGCTCATTAACTAAGCATTAATTCCATTTGGAAAACATAGAGATGGCTCCCTGTACACGGAGCGTTAAAACAAACACACGCGGTGACAATTTGCAAAAGTGAGATAGGAAGTCATTATAGTTGAGAGCACTTTATAACCACAAAATTCACTATCAGAATGTCAACAGGCGAAAATAAGTACATTACGGAATTGCCCTGGCGAGGAGAAAACCATTTAAGTCGTCCTGTTTCGTCCCTTGCCATTAAAAGTATTCCTGCTCTCACACCGATTTCAATTAGGTAAAATAAAGAAACAAATACACAAAAAATATCTCAGTTACAAAATTCAGAATTTAAGGTTGAAGTTAAATAATTCATCATCATTATCAGCCTATTAACGGCCCACTACAGGGCCAGGCCTCCCTCCTTACAGAAGAGGAAATATGGAGCTTAGACCGACCACGCCGCGGGTTGGCGGGCTTAGGGTGATAATGTTCCATTTATTAACGATCACTATCAGATGTTGATGACAGTGACCGGGACCGACGGCTTAACGTGCTCTCCGAGGCACGAGGGTGTAACACCACCCACTTCCCGACTTGGAATGTACTGAGAATTTCATAGAAGAATGCCCAGGACCTCATGATTGAAGCCAGACAGGCTAACCACTAGATCAACGAGGCAGTCAGTTAAATAAGTTAATTAAGGTAAAATTTAGAGACAAGAATGTACTTAATACAATCATTATGGTAAATTGAGAATTGAGGGAAACTAGAGTTATTTTCGACATTTAATATCAGATTACAGAACAGCAGGTAGTACGCCAATTTATTTGTCTATCATACATCATGTAGTAAGTAGGCTATTGAAGTTTTGGTATACAGTGAATTTTCTGTGAATGAAGTGGGTAACACAGGTCCAAATTCCTTTAAGACTATGCATTCCGCTGAGAATTTATTATGTTTCATATTGTAATTCCACATACTTAGCTTTTATCCAGATGGATAAAGTTATTAAAAAATGGGTGTTTATTCATTTGTTGCACACCAGTTAAATATCATTATTATCTTATTATTCATAGTCAAGTTAAAAAGGTTATTTACCTAAGTAAGCGACCTAAGCCTACATGTGCGGTGTAAAAGCATTCCTAAATCCGAGGTTAACCCGCCTTTTCTGGTATAATAATAGTGGCGGCTTCAAGTGAAGTTTTAATTAGTTGCAGTAGTGGGGGAAGGCGAGGGTAGCACACGAACACCATTTGAATTCGTAAGTCCAACAAAAAAGCGAATCCCAACTTGAATTTCAAGAGGATTAGTGCAATAAATCTGTGATTTACATTTCCTATTCCTGTAGAAGAATCCTTATAGGTATCACAATGTATAAACCTTTATGTATATTAAAAGTAATTCACTTTATTGGCACATTGCCACATGCACACTTAATATTTGAATAGGTAGTACCTATCTATGAAATGAAAGAAATTATGTCAATATGACAGCTTTGTTTTGTAAATTTATTTTACGGTCCTGGACACTAGTTCTTTAAGGCATTTCATTACAAGAAAATCAACAAGCGCTTAGCTTAAAATTATTTTTGTAATAGATAATATGTTCTTAGTATGGTGGAGAACTGTCCTTAATTTGATATCGATCAGTAACATTTCAATCATTCTTTGATTCATTAATTTACAGACAATACACGACGAAAGGTAAAAAGATTTAGATACAAATACGTGTTATTTTACAGAATAAAGTTGAAATTTGATTATATAAGAAGAAAAAAACTTCTTTTTCTAAAATTGATCTGCTTTTCTATTTCCATCCGTAACCTGTAGGTGTGTAATTTGACGAAGTAATTTAGGCGACATGTTTCAAATCTGTTATTCAGATCTAGGTCATTCATATTTACGCAGGCTCAATTTAACATTTCTATTTAATCATATTTTAGGGCACTTAGAATAAAATTTATGGCTCGTTCATCCTAAAAGTAATGGTGATTTAATAGAGATAAATAGCTGCTACCAACAAAGATAAAATATACTCTGTAATAAAATTATGCTGAATGACTTTAGGAATTTAAATAACAAAATTCGTACTATGTTGATCGAGGTATGGCGTAAAAGCGCTAAAGCAAAGATGCAACAACAGAATGCAAAATATTTTTCATACATTGAAAGCTGGGAGCACATTCGTGCATAATTTCGTAACATTTTTTTAACATCCAAAAAGAAAACTAACAATACGATGCGTAGTTTTTTGCTCGAATACGGTGAACTCAAAAATAATTTGATTATTCAATTTTATGTTTGTAATTGTTTTTTAGGATTAGTGGTTAGCTATGTGGTTTCAAAATATGTAGGGTTCCAGTTCTAGGTCAGGAATGAGCTTTTCTTTCTTCCTAGATTGTAGTAGGGAGTTCAAAGTTTAGTTTCGGTAGCGGTCACTGTCAAATACATCAATTAATGAAATCAAGAATCAAATATGACCCACCAACCTACATTGTGGATTTCCATCCTACTCCTAACAAGTTAGTCCGCTTCCATCTTAGATTGCATTATCACTTAACATCAGGTGTAATAGCAGTCAAGGGCCAACTTGTAGTCAATAAAAAAAAATACTTACTTTCAGTTGGGGGAATTTCGTTAAAATTATTTAACCATTGGATAAAGTAATTCAAATAAATTCGTCATGGGTATTTTTAAAATTATGCTTTTTGATATATACCGACGTTTATTACTATGTGAATTTACTTTGAAAAAATAGCATTCATTGCTAAACCATAAGTACCATTCAATGTGACCAAATTAAGATCGCTTATACCCCAATACTTGATACCAAAGAGCCAATCCTTACGTAATTGATTTAATTGAATGACCGAAATTTCTAACATCAAACCCGAATCACGAGTTGGTATTCCGTTTAAATAATTATATTATCGTAAGGGTCGGTTTGATCTTTGGAATTAATTAATCTTTAAATACTCGAATGAAATTCATACTAAATAATAAATTGAATGAAAATACTCTCGTTGATTGTCTCGTTGGTCTAGTGGTTAGCTTATGTGGCTTCGATCACGAGGTCTTGGGTTTGAATCCTTTGTCGGGTCATGGAATAATTCTGAGCTTTTCATTCTTTAATCAAATTTTCAGTAGAAAGTCGGGAAGTTGGTTGCGCTACACCCCCGTTCCTCGGAGAACACGATAAGCTGTCGGTCCCGGTCACTATTATCAACATCTGATAGTGATCGTTAATAAATAAAACATTATCACTATAAACTCGACAACCCGCATTGAAGCACGATTGACGATTTGACGACCTCCGTGGCGCAGTGGTATGCGCGGTGGATTTATAAGGCGGAGGTCCTGGGTTCGATTCTCGGCGGGGCAGATTGAGATTTTTCTTAATGGCTGGTGGGAGGCTTTCGCCGTGGCTAGTTACCACCCTACCGATAAAGACGTATCGCCGAGCGATTTAGCGTTCCGGTACGATGTCGTGTAGAAACCGATAGGGGTGTGGATTTTCATCCTACTCCTAACAAGTTAGCCCGTTTCCATCTTAGATTGCATCATCACTTAACATCAGGTGTGATAGCAGTCAAGGGCCAACTTGTAGGCATTAAAAAAAAAAAGCAGCGCGGTGGTTCAACAATCCATATCCCCTCTCTTTTAAGCAGGGAGGCCTGGACCTGTAGTGGGCCGTTAATAGGCTGATGATGATGACGATGAATAAACCACATGTAAGGAAGTACTACAAGTGGCAACACTAATTATATTATATGTTACACAGGCCCTCAGCTACAGCTAAAGGCAGTCAGCACGATGAAATGCCATGCAATACCGTGCTGACTCGGAATTTAAGAGGAGAGAAGACATCTCCTGAGGGAAAAAAATGTTACACAGGCTCACCGTTAATTCAGCTTGATATATAATTTGTTTGAGGCGATATTTTTGTTCTACCAAGTAGTTATTATTGACTAGAGGACGCCTGCGGTTTCACCTACGTAGCCCTGGTTCCCATGGGATTTTCGAAATAAGAATTTCTGAAAAATGTAGCTTATTCCGATACGTAAGCTATATTATTGTAAAGTTTCATTAAAATCCATGTAGTAGTGTTTGCGTGAAAAAGTAACAAACAAACATCCATATATCCATACTTAAAAACTTTTGCCTTTATAATATTAGTAAGTACGTATTATTTAATTTTATAGGACTTGTGTATAAAAACTACATGTTTCTATATTTATTTTGTTTAATTAGTCTAACATATAAACCAAATAGCTTTCATGTAAACAAAAGCACCGTAATTGTTCAATGAAGCAACACAAAGCGATGTATCACCGCACCCGCCGAGGCGATCGCGACAAACAAGAAACAAAAGTCATAATAAAGTACATTAAAACAACTTGCCGCCGTATATTACCATATCGGACATTAACTCAATCGAAGAGTCGTTAATGGAACTCCGAGCCATTATATTATATTATATATTATCTTTTATTAAAGGTGTAATACTGTCGCTGTATTTAAAACATTAATCGTGATAGTAACATTAACACAACAGAGGTAAAAACCAAATAAAACCAATTAAATTATTAAAAAAAATATTTTGTTTCGTATTGCTATTCTACTTTTTTTGTTCTTTGTTCAGAATAATATTTATTTAATTTTTAGACCCCTTTTTTAATTTGATTAAAATCTTTCTCTTGAAAAATCATTTCGTCATTTATTTATTTTAAAAGAGCAACGACTGAGTTTCTTCTCGCCACTTTTCTTACAAATATGTAATACGAACTAGCAGTAGAGTCACTGAAAACTGACAGAGCTTAAAGCAGAGATAGGTGATAAAGACTTAAAACAAACTAATTTGATTTGGTTTGACCAATATCCTGCGGTTATGCGTAAAACAAAGAATTTTTTTTCAAGCACTTGCTGATTTTCAATTGATCTTAAATTCTGCGTATCTACTTATCTGCGTGCGTAAATAAACGACGATAATTTAAAAAAAATCCAAAAAACACCGACCGACTCGGATGCGCTTTGCAACCGAATTTAATAAATTGCTCGTAGGTAGGTATACCAATTTGGATCAGTTCATTTGAAACAGAAAAAATAGGCATACTTGCGCGAATTCGGCCAGGTCGATAGTTATTTCTATTATAGAACAGCTATTAAAAAGCCAGACGTAAAAGGCCATAAAATACACTCAGGTTAAATTATATTATTACTAGAGAACTGTTGACCTTTAGGTATTTGGGTCGTTGAAGGGAAAACTAATTATCTTGATCCCATTAGCCCTTAGCAACAAGCCCCTTGAGTTCAGTTTGCTTGCAACCCACGGAATACGTTCATCGAAAGGTTATTGAACTTTCCTAATTTTGTCTGATTATTAGTTAATTGCCACGTTATTTTGGTGCTATTTGTTTAGCTCCGCGCCATCAGAAGTAGGTATTATGCAGGAATATTATGGCATTAAAAGTAGTAAGTGCCTTATTTTTACAGTGGTAAGGTTAGATTAGTTTTGAGATATAATTAAACAGATTGTTCCTCTTCAATAGGAGTTCAAAAATGTCCGCGTTGGTTATTTACATGGACGGACGGAAAGATACACGGCCTTTTTTAACCGACGAAAAAAAACGGAGGAGGTTCTCAATTCGACACGTATATTTTATGTATGACCACGCATAACTTTTTACAGAGTTTTCCGATTTTGATAATTCTTTTTTTATTAGAAAGGGCACACTTCCAAGACGGTCCCATAGTCATCATATTAGGATATGATTATGATATCCTGGGAAAATTGAAGGAACTCATCAAATTGTATAGGCACACTTGCAGCGATTTCGGTTTTTGTGTAAGTATCGGTAGCTTTTGGCTACTAGTGCCATATAATATACTATGAGAGTACTATAGTACGAGTACGTTACGTGGTGATAAATCACTAAAAAGTAAAAAATAATTGCATCATTTAGTTGCTTTAATTTACTTACGCATTTCTAAGAGTCGGTGCCAGCCAAGGTTTCTACTTTAAGGTCGTTACCTAGAACCCACAAACTGCTTTACTACGTTAAATAAATGTTCCTTAAACTTGGCTGGCACCGACTTCATAGATATGCTTAAGTAAATTAAAGCAACTAAATGACAAAGTTATTTTTTACTTTTTAGTGCGTTTTGAGTCGCTTTTTTTTGTTAAAAAATTTTATTGAAGATAACTTTTTATAAACATTTCACCTTCAAAAAAAAGGTCACGAAAAATTTAATTTTTTGGTTTGTTGAAAGGTTAATGCAATACTATGATTTTTTCGCAGACGAAGTCACAGGCATCCTCAAGGCCATGGATTCACCATGCGGGTGCCGAGTCCATCGCGTGGCTGAGAGAAAAACTACGAACAAATAAGGCCAAGGTTCTAGTAAGGTTGTTATTCTTCTTTCACCTTACTGCATATAAACTAACCACATAGCCAACGAATAATGAAATTGGTTCCGACATTTTTTCCATTTTCCCAGCAACTAACTCTAGTATTAACAAACGTTTTGTAAACAATAATCCTTTATGCAAGTAAATTAATTTCTCTACGAACAGCAAGCGAACTCTTTCATTCACTTTATGCAGTTTTTAAATTACCATTTCCTTTTAGAAAATATTTTAATTAATAATGTCGTGGTTGATTCTTTTGTCTACTGCTTAATGCAGTTTTAGAAATTCATTTGTTGTTGTTTGTACAATGCGCAGTATGTTTTAAAATTGCGATATAAGTAAGCCGTTCATGTATACTTTATCTATGTATATTTCGTGACTTAGTCGTACTAGAGCAGCTTTGAAGATTTTTTGCTCCAGTTCTAGTCAGGGCATGGTTTATTAGCAGAGAGATTTAGCGAGATTTACGTCTTGCACCTACTTAGGCTGAAAATAAACTTACCACATAGCCATTAAAGTTACTTCATTTGTTATTTTCTATTTTTGTATGGTTTTTGGGATGTACCATACAATAAAAGTGAAGAAATATTACTAAAAAATTTATGTATGGTTTGTAGGATGTACCATACAATAAAAGTGAAGAAATATTGCTAAAAAATTCTAGTAAAATTTTAAAAGATGTTAAAATGTACACGAAGTCACGAAACGCTGACATCGACAATGTAACGCTTCATTTGGTCGAAGAGAGGGCTTTGGCCATGGTTTTTGGCATTCCTTTTGTTTTCGGTCCCCGCCGCACATAATGCTTGACATTGTTTTAAATGTTCCTAAAAAGGATGCCTTTTTAACCATTACGCAAAGTGGCTTGGCAGATATTCGACTGTGGAAATAACTTTTTATATCTTTCTTTGATTGTCGAGATGTCGAGTCGAGGGTTTTTTGGTTTATGTTAATTTAGAATGTGGGTCACTTTATGTTAAGTGGTAACGCTAACTGTCATTTGCAGCACCAGTTCTGCTGATGCGTTAGTGAATTTTATCCTTTCCTATTAATATTATAAACGCGAAAGTTTGTAAGTATGGATGGATGGATGGATGTTTGTTGGACACGCAAAAACTACTGAATGGATTTTGATGAAACTTTACATCAGAATAACACATAAGTTACTTTGTATCCCGAACGTTTTACGTAAACGGGAACTACGCGGGTTATACCGTATGCGACCTTCAGTTCTTCATACAAGCCTACATTCAAATCATAAGATGATGATGATGATGATAACACTCAGTTTCAAACATACACCAGCCTGTCAAATGTTTATCTGTATACCTTATGATTACAACCAAATTCAAACCGTCTTTCGAGAGAAGACAATGTGAAGAATGACATTGTAGTAAACTTTCCTTCGTGACAACCTATCGCCAAAACATTTTCTTAGACTACTACTGTCATTCTCAGTGACAGGTAACGTAAACAAAATATGTCACTCGAGTCTAGCACTTGTAAAAATTCATAGACACGTAAAGTCGAGCTGCATAGGAATTGTCGCGAAATATTCATTTCGCAGCGTGCGACGCAGGTGCCGACAAAGGATGAAATTGGAAAATCTTATTGAATAATCCCGACGTGTATTTACCTTTCTACGATAAGAAATATCCTGGACATTAATCCAGCTGTTCTTATCCTTTTTTTGAGACCTAAAATGATAACGTCCATCAATCCGTCCATATTTTTTTTTAATTACTAGTTAACGGAACAATAGAATATGGTATGGCCCATCTAAAAATCTTTCACTTATGACACATTGCAACAATTCGTAAGGCTTGTAACAGTGTTGACCAGTGGCTTGTACAAGGTTTATAACTAGGGTAGGCCCTAACTACACGAAATGAAAAATTCCTTCTCTAATACTGGTTCGTAATGTGTTCTCAGGGTAGGCAGTGCGTTTGTGCGTTTATGAAGTGCATGCCACTGCCATTGACATAAGGTTAAGATATCATTTTTTTGATAATTATTAAATTAAAAAAAGCAGATCTTGTCTATCCTTTTCTATTGTTCCATTTATTTCTATTTCTTTTACATACACACATAATTTATTTACTGGTTATAACCCTAGCAGCAACAGCATTCTAAGGGTATTTGCTGCTCGGCCTGATTGCCCCATAATAGCCCACTGTGTGCAGGTGGCGATTGGGCTCTTATAATATTAAAATATAAATGATAGCCTTGTAAACTAACAATATTAACTTAGTAAGTAAGGAAAAATTGTTACTAACACATTAACAAGTCTATGGATCAATCTGGTCTGAAATAAATGGTAACTATCAGAATTAATTATTAAATGCGTTATACCTTTAGCATCTAGACCATGATTAGTAACGCGAGATATAAACAATTTTCTGCGCCACTAATAACAAGATTAGATAATCAAGGATATGAACCTGGGACCTCAAGATCCATAGACTAACTACTTGACTATCGGAAGCATCTGATATCAAGTTGATAAATATCATGATAATCAAATCCATCGGGTGACAGAGTGCAGTAGGATTGCACCCTCACTTGTATTGGCCCCTTCCCGTCCCTTTGTAGTCCTCACCACTCTATTGTGTTATGAAAACATACGGGACTGAAAACCACACTATTTTACTACTTCTTTGTTATATTACTTAAATAATATATAAACACGGAATGCTCCTCAAATATGTATTATAAATAAATCTTTTTGATATTTTCCACGGAAACGACCAACCCAAACGAAAAAAAGAAGAATAAACCCACGTTTATTCTTCTTTTTTCCTGCTGGATCTGGGTTACTAACGACCCAATTTAAATACGGCTCATGTCAACTTTATTTGACAAATTTCTATTGCAAACTGTCAAAGTAGGTTGACCTACTTAAATTCGAATTGCGTTTGAATATTCAGACGGTAAGAAAGAAAAATATTTATTTAGGAAAAACACAAAACGTGAAGCCCGTCAGATGAGATGACGTCTGGATATTAAAATAATATATAAATACATCATAAAATATAAATGAGTTATATTATGTTAAAATTATAGTAGCCGTTTCGATTCATCGCTTTCGGAAAATAAATAAATTATTATAATGAACTACCGCAAAATAATATGCTTTCATTAAATTTTAGTACTTAATGCTTTTAATTTCCCTCAATATAATTGCTCACGGTTTCACTCGTAGGTACGGGTACGGAGGGAATAAAATTTTTTAACAAAAAATAGAACCGACTCAAAACGCACTAAAAAGTAAAAAATAACTGTGTCATTTAGTTGCTTTAATTTACTTGAGCATATCTATGAAGTCGGTGCCAGCCAAGTTTATTATAGGAACATTTATTTAACGCAGTAAAGTAGTTTGTGGGTTCTAGCTAACGTCCTTAAAGTAGAAACCTTGGCTGGCACCAACTCCTAGATATGCTTAAGTAAATTAATGCAACTAAATTACACAGTTATTTTTTACTTTTTAGTGCGTTTTGAGTCGGTTCTATTTTTTGTTAAAAAATTTTATTTCTTACTTTTTAGTGATTTATCGCCACGTACCGTACTCGTACTATACTGTCATAGTATATTATATGGCATAGTAGCCAAAAAGCTACCGATACTGAGTCAAAAACCGAGATCGCTGTAAGCGTGCCTCCAAAATTTGAAGAGTTCCTTCAATTTCCCCAGGATATCATCAGCAGATCCTAACATGAAGACAATGGAACCACCTTGGATGTATGCCCTTTCTAATAAAAAAAGAATTATCAAAATCGGACAACACTGTAAAAAGTTATGCGTGGTCATACATAAAAAAAAAACAAATATACGTGTCGAATTGAGAACCTCCTCCGTTTTTTTCGTCGGTTAAAAATGTAACCAAATATTCTCAAAATTTTGCAAATAATATCGTATATTTAAAGTTGAATAAGTAGGTTTGCATAGAATTCAATTCTCTTTCAATCTATTTAATCTATAAATTATTCAAGAACAGTTAACGCTTCAAATAAACGCTGACACCGTACAGTTTCACAGGGTATGTTAATAAGGAATCTTCGCCCGTACGTATGCTGCCGGGGGAAGGAAATTGCTTATAAATAAACACATTAATGTAAAAGCCGGATTTGAGAGTGTTAGCGCTTCCCTCGCCTCATTGTGACGTTGTAGAGTGCTCACTTCACGTCTGATTTATTACACCAATAGGTTTTCCCTTTTCGTTAACTTTCTTTTGACCAAACTATTGTTAACTATCCTATTAATATAATAAACACGAAAGTTTGTTAGTATGGATAGATAGATGGATGTTACTCTTCCACGTGAAAACTACTGTTGTAAAAAATACTCCAACGGCCAGAACAATCAGTTTATTTCCTCCTTCTATTACTATTTTTACCCAAATGCGTCAGAAGGAGGGTTATGTTTTTCGAGCGTATGTATGTATGTATGTATGTATGTATGTCCATTTCTCCGGCACGCGCTACAGCCTAAACGGCTGAACGGATTTTGACATGTGAGGTGTCGTTGAATTTGTCAAAATTGTGGTAGTGACATAGGTTATATAAATTTTCAAAATGGCGGCTGTAAATGGGGGAAAAAAGGGGGGATGTGTGTATTTTTTTCTCTTAACTTAGCAATATGGGTACCAATTGAAAGGTAGTAAAAAGATCATTTCAAAAATATAAATATTATATCACGTTCATATAAAGTCTAGTTTTCTAGTTTTGGTAGATCTTTCTTTCCCCGCAGAAAATTAAGTATTTATATATTATATATATTTTAATTAAGCTTGCATCTCCATAAAGTATTTAGAATTTTATATAGATATAGTGATCCTTGTTTTTCTCTTTTCAGTTCATAACTTCTATGCAGTCGGGGTTTTGTTTTTATAATAATAATTTTATTCTATTTTCATCTCGACACCGATTCCTCCATTAAAAATCGTTCTTGGAGGGAATCGTTACTATTGGTTTTTCAATAAGTGGTGTGATCCGCCATAACCAATCACACGCGACCAGTCATTATGTTTTCACAGATTAACTATTTTCATAAACTAACATGGCATAGAGTAAAAACTTCGAGTACTTTTTTAAAAAATCATGACACTACTAAATGGATTTTGATGAAACTTTACAATTATATAGCTTATACATAAAAATACAATAGAGGCTACTTTTTATTGCGAAATTTTTACGGGAAGGAGAACAACAAGGAGGAAACCCCGGGCGTCTTCTAGTACACCATATAATCATCAGATAACATTGCTTGTGTACTTTTTTTTAATAATCTGCTCTTTATTACAATTATCACCTGAGGGTTGGTGAAGATGTCGTTTAAAAGATGACACGGTTATATAAAAGATATCATACACTTTTGTTTACCGATAAAGATTAAGATAAACAAAGAAAGGAATAAGCACACCTTTTGTACAAGCCCTATGAGCTTATTTAATTTTATTATATATAAGCTTATTAATCAGTACATCCATTCTGCCCATGAACTCAGGCTGTTTTTTTTTAATTACAATTATATCGCCTTAAAGTTTATTTCATGAACTCATTAAGGTCGCTGCTAAACGATAAGTCCGCCTTTTATTTCCTACGAGTACATATTGTTTAAAAATTTCTGCAATGCATTTTTATTGTGTGTGTGGAATACAAATAAAGAATAATAAAAATTATAATTTTTATAATTAACAACTGATTTTCTAACAAACAAACAAATAAGTGGTATATTATGTTACAGATATTTCAGTTTTATATTAATATAAAATCTAGAGCCTTCAAACTAACCTAACCTATGCTAAAAAATATTTTAGAAAAATTATACTTATAGCATACTAGCAAAGCATAGAAAACTTATCATCATCATCATCATTATCAACCTATTAAAGGCCCACTATAGGTCCAGGCCTCCCTCCTTATAGGAGAGGGGATATGGAGCGTACACCCACCACGCTGCTCTAATGCGGGTTGGCGGGCTTAGGGTGATAATGTATCATTTATTAACGATCACTATCAGCTGATGTTGATGATAGTAACCGGGACCGACGGCTTAACGTGCTCTCCACCACAACAACACACCGCCAACTTCCAGACTTCGGACTTGGAATGTACTGAACATTCATAGAAGACTGAAAAAGCTCAGAATGATTCCCAGGAATCGAACCCAGGATCTCGTAATCGAAGCCACATAAGCTAACCACTAGACCAACGAAACAGGCAAGAAAACTTATGCTTATAAAATATTTTAGAAAAATTATATTCTTAGCATGAGCTCTTCTATAAATGTAAAGAAAAAAGCCTTAAAGGCACATGAAAGTGACGCCGCCAAGCCAAACTGATCTTGTCTAGAATAATATGGCCATTCACTCTTTGAAGGTGGCCGCATTAAAGACAAGTGGTTGCTGTCAGGGCATTTCGCTTTAGCGGTGCGTACAGTATAAACCGAGCCTTTGGTGCGTAGATGTTTAGAGAATTTCAATTACCTAAGGGTTTACCTCTTAGTCCAGTGGTTTGTATGTCTTTACGAGTTCTTGGGTTCAAGTTCTAGGTCAGGTCAGGTCATATCAATTTTTTTTTTCGAATGAATTCTCACTTGTAGCAGCGTGCAATTTGTATGTTCTTTAGGTGTATATCTGAGCTAGAGAGAGCTTGAGAAGTTGTGAGTTTTGGTCATCATTATCTAATAGTGCACCAATCTACTCGTAGACTGTAATAACGGGCTTTATTCTTTGATATAAAAAGCCTATAGCATGCCATTAAAAGTCTCTTGATGATGAAATTTGCTAGAAATAGTTATGTGGCGGTTTAAAGAAGTCACATATACATATATGTGAACCTTTTTTTTCCGCTGGGAAATGCATTTACGCATCTCTCCCGGAGGTATCTGCGATACCTCCCAGAGGATGTGGGACTCACCAATCTGGAATACCCACTAAAACCCAGCGTAGCCTTTCGCGTCTCTAATAAAGCGTCAACAGATCGCACATATATGTGTACCTACTGTAAATCTATCTATCTACTGGAATCTCCAGCTAAATTTAAATTATCACGTCGGGGTCACCATAACTAGTGGTTGCGTGTGCCAAATAATATAGTGGACAGGATAGTAAAACTGTACTAAATGGTAAAATAATATGGCAGTAGTATGGTGTATGGTGAGGTCCACTGCTAGCAGAGGCCGAGTCTAATTTTAACTCAAGTAATGAAATATACTATTTTCTAATATGGCGAATATGTCGCACCTATGTCAGATATATGCCACCCCTTTAAGGCGCCACAGATTTAGTGAAAATACATTATAACGACCTCTAGTTTACGTACAATCAGCTTTCCGAACCCGTGCTAGCGTCTTGTACTTGTTTGTACCTATCCTTTGCAAAAGCACTTGTATAAAACCCTACTCACATTTATATCCTAGATTTCTATCAAATGAATCACAGTTTAAGTTTTTTTTGTTAGTATTTGAGTTCTAAAAAATTCAAATCATAAATGTCTTTTATATTATAAAATCTGTTAGAACCGGACGTAAAACCCGCGATCAACAGAGCGCCGTTTCTAAATACACTGTAACAAGAGTAACTCAAACACGGCCATCTAAACGTTCCATTATGGCCGGTTTACACAAGAGACATTCATGATACCAAAGCGTGTATCTGCATTCCGCATGCATAATGCAAGTGTTGTTATGCATGCGTTCTGGAAATCGAAACCACGACCCGTCGGCACAGCCTACCGAATGTTATTAATTCTAAGTTACTCGTAGTATCAGTTGAAGGAACGATGCGATTTGTATGTTTCAAGCGGTAAGTAATGCAGTAAGTGAATGCACGTGACTTCGCCCGCGTGGAAATAAAATTAATAAAAATAGTAAATAAATGTTACTCCTTGTAACATTAGCTATCTGCGTGAAAGTGTAACAAACATCTATCCATCTATACTTACAAATTTTTGCGTTTGTAGTATTAATAGGGTAGGATGTATCTAAGTGCGTTTTAAGTAAGGAGGGCACGATATATTTATTTAACTGCCTTGTTGAACCACTGGCATATAACTATGAGGATCGGTTATAAATTAATATGAAACTTTTGAGTATTTTTTTTCTTTCAATAATTCCCTGTTACAGCAGAGATCACAAACCGACAACGATTTTTCAATTCGATTCGGCAGAATTAGGCTGATATTAAACTGTAAAGATACCGTCAGATGATAAAAACCCGAACTGACACAAAACCAAACTTACATTTAAATGAGGTTTTTGTTTCTTTTTTAACCGACGAAAAAAAACGGTCGTTTTCGTCGGTTAACAATAACTGAGTCATTATTTGCTTTAATTTACTTAAGCATATCTAAGAGTCGGTGCCAGCCAAGGTTTCTACTTTAAGGACGTTACCCCACACACACAAACCCACAAAGTGCTTTATTACGTTAAATAAATATTCCTTAAACTTGGCTGGCACCGACTCTATAGTTATATTAAAGTAAATTAAAGCAACTAAATGACACAGTTAGTTTTTACTTTTTAGTGCGTTTTGAGTCGGTTCTATTTTTTGTTAAAAAAATTTACATTTTAACTACTTCACCGATCATCCCAGAATTTTGCATAGGTACACGTTGTCAAGGGTACAGTAAGTATGACGAATCTTTGAAAAAATTACATCGTACAAACATCCGGTCTCACCTTCAGTTCGACCAATACGACAAAAAGTCATTGGAGAATTCCGTTTTCTGATACAACCGCTATGCATCCATTGTACATCGACCATTCGACATACTGAAAACAAAATAGAGTACTTACATTTTGCCGGCGAGTAATGTGAGGACTTTGTAAAAACAAATCCTTTATCACACAACACACAACACATCGCATCCATTAATCACTTATTATCTACCACAATGAACACACAGTTGAAAGGTAAATCGTTCGGTTCAGCGCTATACAACCTCGTGCTATTAATTCCCGCAGTAATTGCTAGTTCGTTATTTCGTCACTGTGACTTGATCGATTGTCCCTAAACGACCCTGTTCATCCATCACACGTACAGAGTGATTGAACAGTGTTCGACAAGAGACTCATCCATATATTTTTTTGGTGTTAAACTGTTTACCGTATTACTGTCTATAATTCTATAATATTGTAATTATCTAAACATTGCTATCTATGGGCCTCATAAGAAGGTTCAGAGTCGATTAGCGGGCTAGATAGAGTAATGGAAAGAAGGAGGGATGCATCCCAGTAGTACCCCCTAATTTTAGTTCTATAGAACTGTTGATACACCATATTAGTGCTTAGTGTCGATATCAACATCTTGTTTCTACGTTACATATAAAATATCTATAGTTTTTATAAGTATAATATGGAATCTCTTATGATTGCAATAATAAATGTCCAATTAAGTTTGAGAGTATCTATAAACATACTATATCGAATATAGCTTTGCTTAAATTGCACAAAACGTCTTTAAAATGGTATTGAGGTTTTTAATATATTTTTTTTTCTAAACTGAATAGTTTGCTCGAAAGATACTTCCAAAGTGGCAAAATGTGTCCCCTCCTGAAATTTCTATAATAAAAGAATATTTTTTTAGATACGACTACTACTGGGTTTTAACAACTTAGCATTTGTCGCAAGGGATATTTTTTTGTTAAAAACAAAATGAAATATCAATCAAAACAATATAAAGTTTATAACTTATATGGTATAAGTAAAGTCAAGAGCAAAGACTATGCTGTAGTTCTATATAGAACTATTGGGACATAATTTGACAGCCCGGAAAGTATCCCGACAGTTCTATAGAACTACGGTATGGGGTACTGCTGGGATGCACCCAGAAGGAGATACGCAGAAGAATCATAGCTCAAGGAATCGCAAACCTGAAATAGCAATGGATAGGGCACTTGTTTGAAAAGTCCTCATCATCGTTGGATCCTCAAGGCGATGGAATGGCGACTTCGCACTAGTAAGCGCAGTGTTGGTCAACCCCCCTCCAGGTGCACTGACGATATTAAACGTGTTGCAGGGAGCCGCTAGTAAAAACCGGAGATTTTTGTTTGGAAATCCATACGAAAGGCCTATGTCCAGCAGTGGACGTCTATCAGCTGATATGATGATAACTTGTCTTGTAGTTAGTCTATGTCGTTTAGGATCATAAGATCCCGCCTTATTGGGATCGAGTCCTGGACCGGGTTTTAAAATATAGGGCTCTTCTTTTTCGTAAGTAACAGTCAGGAGTTGAGAAATTGGTACTGCTACCCAGTCGTGTCTCGGAGAACACGTCGGAAGTAAATATTCAGAGATCCACTGCTAAGTTTCTTGACTCTTATCATCTTTTATCTGCATCCGACATCTGCTTTCTGAACCTGTAGTAGTCACAATAACTACAGAATATATTTAAAGATAGACAGGTTCACTTTTGCAAAAACACATAACTTTTAAGCCTGTGCAGTTTGTGGTTCAATAAGTATAGGTAATCTATATATTTATGTAGTTAACCTACTAAAAATTCAACAAACAATCAAACGCATTCCTATTAACATCAATAAAATATTATCTGATGACATTGATTGATTAGTCCATACATACACAAACAAAACTTCATACAAGGTGATGAGCAATTTTACAGTAACGTATCAACCTCGTGTCATGCGACTGTTCGATCACTCCGCACGTGATAGATGAACACGGCCATTTTGAAACAATCAATCATAAATACACTAGTTATAGAATAGGTTCAATTTGAACTGGAGTTTTTATAGACAAAGATCTGGGATTAATACTATAAAGTGTTTTTGTTTAGGCGACAATAAACAATACACCAAAATATTAGTATAAAATGAAAAATGTAAGTGGTATTTAAATAACCACTATTAAGTATTTTGCCGGACCTTTGAAGTAAAATCCGCCTTTCAAAACGGTTGTTGAATTATTACAAATAGAGAGTAAGCCAGATTTCCATTTAATACCAGTAAAGTTCTAAGCATTCTAGGAAGCTACTTGATTGTTTTAAATATTTACTACGACAAAGTCTGCTTTAATTTAATATTCAAAGGTTCCAATAAAATATTATTTGATGACATTGATTGATTAGTCCATTCATAGACAAACAAAACTCCATACAAGTTAATGAGCAATTTTACAGTAACGTATCAACCTCGTGTCATGCGACTGTTCAATCACTCCGCACGTGATAGATGAACACGGCCATTTTGAAACAATCAATCATAAATACACTAGTGATAGAATAGGTTCAATTTGAACTGGAGTTTTTATATACAACGATCTAGGATTAATATTACAAAGTTTGTTTAATTACAAACAACACTCGAACATATTAGTATAAAATGATAAGTGTAAGTTGATTTAAAATAGCATCTGTTGAGTATCTTGATGACTCTTCTGCGTAAAACACGCTTTTTAAAGTAGTTGTTAAGTCCCCAAAAATAGAGAGTCAAACAGATTTCCTTTTAAATATCTCTCTCTTAAATCTTCAATCTCTCAATGTCAATCCTAAATACATTAATGATAAAATAGGTTCTATTTGAACTGGAATTTTTATAGACAATAATCTGGGATTAATATTACAAAGT
Organism: Mycalesis mineus; assembly: GCA_034621355.1. NCBI lineage: Eukaryota > Metazoa > Arthropoda > Insecta > Lepidoptera > Nymphalidae > Mycalesis > Mycalesis mineus. The sequence continues at coordinate 3,100,904 of CM067896.1, forward strand.
GTTGTTTGTTTAGGTGATAATCCAGTATGTTTCCACTTGTAGCCCTTATGAGTATTTCTTATATAACTATAAAAGGGAAAAGTCAATATATTCCAGGAAGTTCGGTTGGATGTAGAGGCAAAGCTAGATGCATCAGCGAATTAGAAACGAACTGTTAAATTATTTAAGAGGCGTGCCAAGCAAAAAATAAAATTAATGAATCAAAAAATAGAATGTTTATGACTACATGTGAGATGGGAATTCATTTAGTTAAGTCAGGATAAAAAGAAAGCTTAAAGCTTTTCAAGTCATTAATATGGGATAGGCATAGGTGAGTTTCTTGCTAGATTTTCTGAGTAGAACTGGCCTTACGAGCCGTTGGCAGAGTCACTACAAATAGTCTAACATGATGTCTCAAAAGTGCTTATTAAGCCTAGTTTGGCTTACTTGAAATAAATGATATTGTATTTTAATTTTGGAATCAAACAGTTCCGAAATATAAATCTTGTGAAATACCAAATCTGGATGTCACCGAAACAAAAAACTATCTCAATTAAACGTGTGTCAGGAAAACTTCAATCACGTGTTACAGTGATGGATTAATACGAGCGTTTGGACATAATCGATCAGCGCTGCGGTTAACAAGAACTGGTAAGAGGAACTTGTACTTAAATGTTATTTTGACATATCCTTCATTTGCAAATATCAATTAAACTAAATGCAGAAGTATACTACTGTGTTTCTTCCCGTATTAAATATATGGTTAGTTATGGATATGCGAGTAGCTTTGGAAAATACAAGCAGGGTCCAAAAGTGAAATATAGTAGTACTGACCAACACATCTAAGTGTAATGTGTGTGTTATTTTTATTTTAGTCACTATAATTGTAAAATTCAGCCTCTAATCACCAGATAGCTTCGTAGGAGTCCTTCGAATACCGTCTTTAGCGTTCAAGCCCACCAAACCGTGTCAGAGTAGCATTGTGGCTCTAAGTTACAAAACTACATTTCCTAAGGAAAAATAGCTGTACCGTTTCCGTGCCTTTATAATAGGCTGATAATCATAGTGATAAAATAATAAAAGAAATACTGGTTTAAAATATTATTTAGATAGATATTGTAAAGTATCATTTCAAATTGGGAAGCAGTCCTAAATACATAAATAAAGTATTCAATGAATAATTAAAAAGAAACGGAACCAATTAATAATAAATAAGTAACGGAACGCGCTGAAATTTCCTCCTAAAAGTCTGCCACAAAAGATTAGCAATAAAAAATGTATTGTAGAAAAGACCGTTCGGGTTCGTGCTTCTAATGGGCAAATTTAAAGAAAGCCCTCAAATGGTTACCGCTTTGCTCACAAAACCCGGCAAATTGAGACGGATTCCATCAACTCACTGTTGACTTAATCCAATAATTTCTTGTACAATCAAACAATGGGCTCGCGATAATGGACATCAATTTTAAGGTGACAATAAGAATGTCTCGTTTGATTATTTTTGTTAATGAAGAGGAAAAGTAAATATTTTGTGAAATGTTTTTGCTCTATTATTATAATAATTATATTGTTCTAAACACTCTCAGGTTGAATTACTTAGTTTAAGTTTTAAACATCTTCTATACAACAGTAGACTGCCTCGTTGGTCTAGTAGTTAGTCTGTGTGGCATCGATCACGGGATCCTGGGTTCGAATCCAGATTCGGGTCACGGAATAGTATTAAGTTTTTCATTATTCTATGAAATTTTCAGTGCATTCCAAATCCGGAGTTAGAGGTGGTGTTCCCGCTATGCCTCGGAGAGTCATTGGTCCGGTCACTATCATAAAAATCTGATAGTGATTGTTAGTAAATGAAACTTTATCACCCTAAGCCCGCCAACCCACATGGGATCAGCGTGATGGGTCTACGCTTCATATCCCCTCTCCTATAAGGAGGAAGGCCTGGTTCTGTAGTAGGCTGTTGATAGGCTAAAAATGATGATGATGATGATGGGATCGAGCCGTAGACATCTTAAGTTGTCACTCTCACCCATGTGGCATTATTTATGAATCTCGAGTATCAATCTATCTCAAGCCTCATAGCTGATAGGATGATGGGATCACGTCGGAGAATTTATTGTCAGCTCAATCGGTATAGTTTCGTTATTCATCTCTGTGACATGATCGATCGTCCCCAAACGACATTGTTCATCCATCACTCGCGCGGAGTAGGGGAATGTACCTAAGTTGTATCGTGAGATTTTGATTTCAATTGTTAAGATTCGGAGTTCATGTAATGAGATGTGTAGATTTAATGAAACAAATACCGTCTAGTATAGTAGTGATTCGTCGTATTTAGATTTTCCAGATGATTTACATTTAATATATATATGTCATCGGAAGATAATAAGATCCGCAAGTTTATAAATTTCCTAGGAAACTTATAAACTTTCGTAGGATTCTAAACGAGAGCTAAATTGTATAATCTTACGCGCAAATTTATCAATTTGCGACGTCTCGTGGTAAATTTATAAACTAACCGATATCTATTCGTAGGATTCTAAACGGTACGACCAATCACAGAAGAGTTTTTAATTTTAATTTTACGCTTCTTAAAATACAGCAAATAACACATGGTTCTCTGATTGGTCGACGTTGACAGTGGCAAAATTTGTGTCCATAGACTTAACAGATACATTGTCTAGATATCCAGTGGATAGTGCTAATATACAAGAAAATAAAACCAAAATGCTAGGCATATATTATTTAGGCAAAGAAAATAAACAGCTTTTGATAAGACTGAAAACGTTGCCTAAATTACAATTGGAAGATGTAGAATTGCAAGAACTTATTAATGGACAAAATTTACGATACAAAAATAGATTTGTGAAGATAAATGATGTAATTTATTTTAAAACTGAGAAAGGAGACAGAGTTTATTTACCAAAGAGTTTAAAAGAAGATATAATCAAACAAGTACATGCAGAAATGGGACATCAGGGTGCTTATAAGGTCATCAAATATATTAAAGATAGGATGTATTGGAGGAAATTGGCCTCGGATGTAAAAGCCATCATAAAAAAATGTCATTTATGTCAATTATCGAAAAACGATAATACAAAGTATGTTGGACCTTCACAATCAATAATATCAAAAAATGTTGGCGATATCGTTATGGCAGATTTATACGGACCTTTACCATCAGGGACATTTGGATATACATACATTCTAGTAATTCAGGATTCATTTAGTAAATTTATTAAACTATATCCATTGCGAAAAGCAACTGGACAAAGTTGTTTTACAAAAATTAAACAATTCAATCAGATTATAAAAATAAAAACTATTATGACTGATAACGGAACTCAATTTATTAGTAGGAAATATAAAAATGGTTTAGATATGTTAGGGATAAAAACAATTTATACTACTGTCCGTAATCCGAGACCAAATACTACAGAAAGAGTAAACAAAGAATTAGGTAGAATATTTAGAGCTTATTGTCACCAAAATCATAAGTCTTGGGTAGGAATTTTACCTAAGATAGAAGAATTATATAATAATACAATTCATGACAGTATCGGTTACACTCCTAATGAAGTGTTATTTGGTAAAGAGAACAATTTGTCTATAGATACATATTTCTTTAAGAATAGGAAAAAATTGAACTTAGAAAATATTCGGTTGAGTGTTTTAGAAAACTTACGTAAAGCAAGTGATACAAGAAATAAAAAATATAATCAACTGCATAAATTAATTGAATATAATATTGGTGATTGGGTTAAACTTAAAAGGTATAACCGATCAAATTCACAAAAAAAAGAGATAAGTAAATTTGATTTAATGTATGAAGGACCATATGTGGTAGCGGCCATCCCATATAAAAATGTTTATGTTTTAATGTATCCAAATTCTAAAAATATTAGAGGCAAATTTAATACTATACATTTGTCAAAATATTATCATTAGAAATTTAGTTTAAGTAGAAATTAGATTGTATTAATTTTAATTAAATAATTAGGCATTTCGATACATGAACAAGGTTTTGTTGAAATGATGTTATTGATAAATAACGTGATGGATACTATAAGAACCCTTAAGATCTGGGGGTTGTTTCTTTTCAAATATATATATATTTTGAGTCGAGTTCAGGTTATTAAATAAATAGGGTGATGCGTTATTTAATAACAATTGTGTTAATTGAAATATATTTTACCCTTTTGATGGCTAAAACACATTGACAAATAGTCAAGATAGTCAGACGTCCTTGCAGTTAGGGGGTTGTTATGTTTATCTTGTATTTTAAATAAACTAACAAAGATTTTGATTGAGTCAAGCTGTGCAAATCTTGATGAGGCACGATTTGCTTTGTAATAATATATTAAGCTGGCTTAAACCCTACTGATGGCATTATTATTATTGCGATAGTAAAACTACTAAAAATGAGTAGAACAGTTGATTGGACATTGTAATCACGCACTTGGTCGAGCGACTGTTGGTGTGATATTACTAGATTTAGTTTTGTAAACGCCACTAAAACTGATAACAGTTCAACTAAGTTGACAAAATTGACTAACTATTGAGGCCCGAGGGTCGTAAGACTTTAAACAATGTGACTTTTCTAGTTGCACTTTATTTTTAAGGTGCTGCGAAATTAATTGCATGCGGGAACTCTTAAGGATTCACTGTGGTGCAATGGGTTTGAAACGCGACAAACGGTGTGAGCAGTCATAACACGTTTATCACTGTGTCGAAGTTTCAAATTTATTTTAGTTCGATGTCGGGGCTCGAAATCGTCTATGGACGACTTATGTATCAGGATACAGATACTCAATAAATCAAATGCACTTGTGTTTGCGAGTAGATGAGTTTCATAGATACCTGAAAAATCGTCTGAGGACGTGTTTTATTGTTTATTTATATTTGGTTTTGGCGATTAGGTCTCGTAGGCCTGATAGAATGTTGTTTCATTAGGTGGTTGTGGAAACTTATTATAAACAATGAATATAAGAAGGCATATTTTTCTTTTCATCGAAATATATTACAACTTAAGGTAAATTCTATTCCACAGGATTTCATAGAATTTAGGGGGTTGAATGTGACGATCATAATCGTACATACTAACATATATAATAACACTAAAAATAATTAAAATATATATATACATGTAAAATATATAAATGTGTTTTATTAAAGAATAGTAAAACGATAAACAACAGTGGTTTATATTAAACGAGTAATTAGAAGTATTTTCTAATTGATCGCAAAATCGTGAAGCGTCCATATTATATGTCAAATACGCCCCGAGGGCTGCCGGAGACGAATAGTGAAGTGACTTTCGAACGAATGCTAGATCAAAGGATCTGCTCAGTGTTTGAGCGATGCGCGATGCGCGGGGCGCCGCTCCGTCTGTTTCTGCTGTATCTGCTGATCTATGTGCTCCGCGTATGTGTCAGTTCTATGAGAGTGCGGTGTACCGACAGTGGCGCGGTTTCATTGTAACTCTGTGTTTTCATCGAGCGATGAATATAATACATAGAGGTCGGTTATAAATAGTGTGCGAAGGCATATATGGAAAGAGATTTATAAGCAATAATCCATCAAGTAAGGTTATACACCCTTACTAAGAAATATTGAATTTAATAAAATAAATTATTGAATTATGTGATAGCAAGACACATTATAATATAAATATATTAACATCTTCATATAAATATGCCTTGACAGCTTGGGCATTTACACAATAAAATACGACTGTTGTATTTATATCTATGTTAAAGCTTTTTGAACGCATAACACCTCGTAACGAGGTATACTCATCTGATTGGTTGAGGAGTGAGATACTAGCCACTTACATTTGGTTCAGCTCTGAATCTTCATCTGACGAGATGTTTGAAACGGATGTCTGAGCTCTATGTTGACTTACTGAGTGCCTTATTCTCTTCTAACTCCTCACAATTAGAATCCAATATAAAGAGGAACACACCTCTATAAAATGTGCTGTTTTCGAACGCCTTACACCTCGGTATCGAGGTATGAAATTAAAGAGGAACACACCTCTATAACTTGTGCCGTATACATTTCTCTCACAAAGAAATGATATCGGGGGGGGCTCCGGTTTCTCTAATAAGAGATTCGATTATTAGATTCTTTCCACAGAATCGTGCCGGTTCTTTGAACGGTTCGTTGAGCTGTGTGATGTGGTCGGCGCAGAATGTTCTGGCAACTAGCGAAGTTCATAGAGACATTAACGGAGGCTGCATTCACGAAGTGTGGCTATCATATTATAATTATTAAGTTAGACGTTTTGCGGTAACCCTCACTCGGCCCGGGCATCATAGAACTAGCATTTCTGGTAGCGGGGCACCGTCATATTGCGGGATGGAGTATATGACCATCTTTCAATAGAAAGATGCCATTGAACAGAATTGACCATCTTTCAATAGAAAGATGCCATTGAACAGAATTGACCATCTTTCAAAAGAAAGATGCCATTGAACAGAATTGACCATCTTTCAATAGAAAGATGCCATCAATCTAAAGTTGGTCTGAGGACTTACTCGGATTGCTCCGCATACGTATCTGTGTCACCACAATGTGGAGCAATAGTATGTACATCTTTCAATAGAAAGATGCCATCGATCTAAAGTTTGTCTGAGGACTTACTCGGATTGCTCCGCATACGTATCTGTGTCACCACAATGTGGAGCAATAGTATGTACATCTTTCAAAAGAAAGATGCCATCGATCTAAAGTTTGTCTGAGGATTTACTCGGATTGCTCCGCATGCGTATCTGTGTCACCACAATGTGGAGCAATAGTATGTACATCTTTCAATAGAAAGATGCCATTGATCAAAGGTTTGTCTGAGGACTTACTCGGATCGCCTTGTGTGTATCTGTGATACCACTCTATTATTGATTGGAATTTTAAGTTCTTAAGAGAATTTGATTCTAATCACATATTTTGAAATTATATGATACATGAAGAGGCCACATAAATGGGAAACACTTCGTGTATTGAAAAATATAAAGCAATTAATTTATAAAACATGAAAGGGGCCACATATATGAGAATCAGTTCATGTAATACAGTGAGAAAGTGTGGGTTTAGGGATAGTCAAGATTTGTTTATGGTTACATGAATTTTATCTTCCGAAACTCTAAAAGTACTTGAGTTATTTATGGACATAACATTGATAATAGGGTCCTAATCGAAAGACGATCACGTGCCAATCTAATACTTTTAAATTAAAAGTATAATAACCTTTAGAAAGATCTAAAACATGATGTAAATTGTGTTTATGTTTATATGTGACGAATGTTTACCTTTGTATGGGACTTCGAAACAGTTACAAGTTGCGTGACGGAGGAACAAACATACACACACATCGCCTTTATAAATAATTATGATTCAACGTAATTAAGAAACACACATCCGTCTTCTTAAATTTCATATACTACAAAATAGCCTATCTATAAAATGAGTTGGATTAATATTATAATTTAGTATTTCTCTGTGAGCGCCATTTTTGTTTCTGGTTGTTGTGATTCGGCCTGTGTAAGCTTTACCTGTAAAATTACAAGCTCACGAGGCTGAGCCAACTGCGCATTAAGCGCTTAGGAGTCGTTAAAAGTTAGCGTTTGTCAGAGCTTTGTAGCACCTTCATGCACCTAATACTACCTACTTTCCTACTTTGAAACCAGTACAACGTTCGTTTATGTTAACACTATACGATTTACTTTCGGACTTATACAACACCGTAACACAGTAGTAAAGTAATTTAGATGATATTTGCGTTTACTTATTAAGATTATGGCTCAAATACTTCGTAGTACCACGTAGTATCATTATTTTAGCCGTCTGTAATGTTAACAGCCTCGTTGGTCCAAAAAGCCGTCGGCCCCGATAACTACGCCCATAACATCGTGATAGTGATCATACAGCCAAACATTGTAAGTCCGCCAACTCGGATTAGAGCAGCGTGGTTGTTGGCTTTTTTTTGTTGACGGGGGGGAAATCTTCTAGAGATACCCAACTTCTTGAGGGAGAAGTCGGGTTATGTGGGGTTTTTACCCACTAAAACCCCCTCGGTGGCCATCCTCAGTGTATTTTTAGAGACCCCGGGCTCTCGTGAGAAATACATATCGGTGTCTCCTTACACTTTTCCAGTAAGGTTTATCTCAGCTTGTGCCTGTTGTATTCCACTCTAGGTCGCTCTTGAGATGGTAATAAGTAAGCTACCTGAGCCCCCAATCAGGCAGCTTGCGACCTCCATGTCCCCTACGGACGGGGAAATTGTATGGAAGGTTGTGGGGCGCTTCGGCGTTTGCGTCTTCGAGCGGGATCATTCCAAACGCGATCTCGCCCGGCGGCCTCCTTTTTTGCCATCACCACGTCGCAAAAAGTAACTGCCGCCTCCCAGGCTGTTCTTTCGGACAGCATTGCAGTCACCACAGCAGCAAGAGAGAGATCTCTACCAACGTGACGAACCAAGGCACGTCGCTCTAGCTCCCAGTGGTTGGCCTAAGCTCCTAATCCCCTTTTCTATAAGGAAGGAGGTCTGGCCCTGGGGTCATTTATTGGCTATAAATAATGATGATGATGATGATAGCTCATAGGCATGTTGTATCTCAATATTCGCACAGGAATGAAAACTGCGCGGGTGAAACCGCGGGGCGCTGCTAGATTTTTGCTTCCAACATTTCAAAGTCAAACAAACATATTTTAAACTTTAACCGCGGAGCTATTGAAAATAATGTTAACAAACAGCCAGAAGGGAATAAAACTTAAAACACCAAAAGACAAACTTAATCGGAACAATTTATTTACGAAGACTCAAATATAATCAAAATGAAACATTCTTGCAGTAATTACTTAATTAAACATTACGTGCACAGATTCTTACGATAGTTAAACAGCATGATTGTATATGACTCGGACACCAACGTGAATAATAACAATTTACCATAAGGGCATCTTTTATAGTCTATCTCTAGTCTGTTATCTATAGTTTAATCGGGGTACCAAAACACAGCAAATAAGGCCACTATTGTCTATAGTCTTTTCAAATAGAGTATACAATGCTGCTGACAATAATCAATATTGTCTATTGCAAAAATGTAAATACAGAATAGTATTATCCAATAAGATTTTCCAATTTCATCCTTTGTCGACACCTGCGTCACTTGCCATGGAGAAAATGAATATTTCGCGACAATTCCTATGCAGTTTGTGGTTCAACGATTTTCACTCTCGCATATCACGATTTTGAGCAGAAGACGGATGTGTTATCACTGACAAGTGAGGGTAATTGACAATTTTTCGGAAACGCGTTTAAACTGTTTAACACCGAAGCCTTAAAATGCTATGTATTTTGTCATTCAATACGAGTTAGCCCTTGACTAAAGTCTTCCATCATCACACTTGGTGGGAAGTTATCATGAAAGAATAGCACTGGTTTTTATTGCCAGGAACGAGGTAGTGAATGTAAACGCATATTTCTTAATATATTATTGAATGTAATGATTAACTTGCTTAAAATCCCACTGCCCTGTTTTTCGTAATAGTCAAAATTTTACCCAGTAGCACTATCCCGAGTTTTGTTCATAAATTTAAATTGCCACACTTGTCAGAGTTAAGGATTTTATGGTTTATTTATTATTTAGTTGTTAAATTTGAAAATGCATCACTTTACAAAATGCATCAAAATTTCCTTGACTACTATCAAAATTTTTAAAATAAAATAAGATGAAAGCGGGCTAACTTGTTAAGAGTAGGATACAATCCTCGCTCCTTTCGGTTTCTACACGACATCGTACTGGAACGCTAAATCATTTGGTGGTACGACTTTGTCGGCGTGGTGACAATTAGCCACGGCCGAAGCCTCTGACTACCCAGACCTAGATCAATTATTAAGAAAATATTAATCATCCCGAATCGAACCCAGGACCTGCGGCTTATCAATCCACCGTACATGCCACTGCGCCACGGAGAAAGAAAAGAATTGACGACCAAAATGAACTTGGTTTACGTAGAAATAAATAGGTTAGTGAATGTTTAGTTGATACTGGACTGTAATAAATAGACTCAGCACAAAGAAAGGCTAAGAACAAATTTATTTGAAGAAAATGGAATCAGAAAGCACACAATAATGCCTTTTTAATTAATAAAGAAAGTTTAATAACTACACGAGTGCATCTAGCGACAATGCTATGTGAAACACTACTAAGAGTTAATTATTTCTTAGAAACCTATTAAGAACTCTAATGGCTCTTTGGAAAAGGCATTGTTATAGTTATTGGTACAGAGAGCAAGTATCTTAACCTTATTTAAAGAAATATGACACAAAATTATAGTTTTTTCCTGTTAAGAATGCAGTGACTTAGCATTGTTTCCCCCCACCTTAACCATGTATCCAATAAATTTTTTTTTATTACTAGATCAAATTCAGCGACCAGTTGAAACGTAACGCGCGTAATTCGGAAAGATTTCATTGGTTAGGGAACGGGGTTAGGCCAGCGAACAATGATGAGTCACTGCATTCTTATCGCGAACGAATTATAAACTGAAAGTATAACAGATATGATTAAAGTCATTTTTTATATTTTGTCGACTGTTATACCTGTAGTGCCTGCGCTCTAACAAGGTGCCTGTGACATATGTCATTAACTTTCCGTTTTACTCTTGAAAGTTGAAGCGATTTACAAATTATGACTTAGTATTTCAGCTGTTCCAAATTCTTAATATATTAAATCGTTAATAGCTGTAGTAACTTAAATTTAAAACCGTTAAACCCAGCCAGAATGTTCTAGTCTACAAATAAAATCAAATTGAAAGAAAAATTAAGCAAAGTGTTGTAACGTATAACGTAACGCCATAGACGTGTCTAGTGATGGGACGTACTTCTACGATGAATAGTCGATATTTTTTTTATTAATAAACGTATATTGTAGTACAATTTTTATTTTTAAAAAGTCTATAATTTTATACAACAACAGAACATCAGGGAAAGTTTACTCAAAAGGTTGCAAAGAAGAAATATATTTTATTCGTCCTAACTTATATCAGAATTAGGAACATTTGAGTTGTCACTAAATTCATCATCTGAATCTATGACGAATATTATTAACAACTAGCGGTCCCCCGGTATTTCACCCGCGTAGTTCCTGGTCCCGTGGTAATATCTGGATACAAATTACCTTATGTCACCCCTTATGAGTCGAGCTATCATATACAAAAGGTTTTTTTATAATCCGACTGATGACTGATGTAGTTTCAGAGATTAGCCAGAACAAATAAACAGACAGACAGACAATAATTGAAAAAAAGATGTTATTTTGGTGTATGTACGGTATGCATATATGCACAAACAGACACTGCAATTTTATTCATATGTATAGATGAATTAATTATGTTGTTAATATGGACGTCACGATCCCAATCAGTCATAATATCCTTTTTTGTTTTATTCACGACCTTCGACCAGCCTTCAGGTTAATCTTTGTTGATGGCCTCTTGTAACAGTGCCAACATGTTATTTGCCGTTAATGGCGGTGAAGTAGGTATTAATTTTTGCGGCGTGACTGAAAATTAAATGGGAATATGGAAAAAAGTATTTAAATTCAATCAATCAAATCATTCAATCAAATAATCAATTATTTCATAGGTAATGCTGCGTTCGCAGCGCTGATGTTATAAATGCTGATTTTATAAAGCTTCAAAACAGGATTTAAAATAAAAGCATACATGTTATTTGGGCCCAATAACATTATATCTAAGGACCGAGGTCAGACCTATTGTCATCTCTTCTAGAGCATAGGTAGGAGTTGGTGCCTTTTGACGCCGGACTAAGGCAAAAAGCTCCAACTTTAACATTTTTATATCTACTCCGTTTTCCAGTTCATCAACTGGCTGTTGCGGTTGGATCGGTTTGAGGTTTATTAACCTGTACCAAATGGTAAAGCGGGGCAGATTGAGATTTTCTTAATTTGTCTTGGTCTGGCTGGAGGAAGGCTATCGCCGTGGCTAGTTACTACCCTACCGACAAAGACGTACCGCCAAGCGATTTAGTGTTCCGGTACGATGTTGTTTCATTCTACACCTAACAAGTTAGCCCGCATCCATCTTAGACTGAATCACACATCAGGTGTGATAGCAGTCAATTGCCAACTTGTAGTTGTTAAAAAAATTATCGCAGAGACTATAGTCAATAAAAGTTTAATCCCTAGAAACTATGCATTAGTATAACCGCGATAACAAAGTCTCCTCATAAATAACGATCAAATAATAATTTGCCTTTTAAGCTAATTTATTTACAACATTAAAAAGAGCTAGATTTATGCTGCGAGTATCGTCAGCGATAAACATGAATTTCTAAGCGTCACATCCCTAGTCACTGACGTCAACGTCATACTGACAACTGTCACCCGCACTTTCTTACAGCAATTGGATTATAAATCCTAATATAAATATCACTACATATAATAAAATGTCACCGTTGCATCTGTCTGTCTGTTCGCGTACCTATTCCAACCGATAACAGGCCTCTTCCCCCTCCCTCTGCTCTCACCCTTTGATTCAGCTGCGGCCGTCATTAATATATCCGTAAAGTCATTGTATAACTTATCAATAAGAACCTTATGACTTTGCTCATTGCAACAGGTATTCATATAGCTACAACAAAAGCTTTCATAGGGAAGCTTTAAAAGACATAGTTTCTCGTGACACAATTTACTATATAGGTTAACCTGTTCCGGCTTCCTATCTCCCCACAGAATAGCGTTTGCAACGAGCTTAGACACATTGTTCACTTTTTCCTTTACACTGTCGAAACAACAATCCATTACTAAAGGGTAATGGTCAGACCATAAAACGTCATGTATTATAAAGACATTTCTAACGCACGACAGAGCAGACTTGGTGGTAACACAATGGTCTAGCCAACGCCTGGACCCGTTAGCCTCACTAACAAAAGTGTATGCTCCTGACATGGGGCCTAGCAGCTGAACATCCACACACGTCCACTCTGTCTCACAGCAAAAACTTAAAAGTTCATTATAAAATTGCGTATTCGGGTGAGCGTTAAAGTCCCCTAGTATAAATACCGTCTCGATATTTTCACTGTCTATTATAGCACTTACCGAACTGAGACAATCCGTAAACTCAGCTAAGTTCACCGTTTTGTCCGTGGGCATATACACACTGAACACTAACACGGCCTTCTGGCCCAACACTATCTTAATAGCGCATAACCGAGGGTTATTACACTGCACTACTGACACATTACGGAATGCACTGTTGTTCCACAGCAACGCAACACCTCCATAGGGTCGGCCGCACAGTAGGCCAGCCGACGCGTCCACCGCCGACGTCCCGGTACCGCTAAATCGACGATCTATTTCATTAAGATACTGTATATCGTGAGGCAGCAACCAGGTCTCCTGTAACGCGATTATATCTGACGACTGGCACAAATGCCTCACACTCTCCACCGAGCGCCGCACACTCTTACAGTTAAAACTGACCAGCTGATATGTCGAACTATTATGCATTGGCAGTAGGTACAGTGTCGTTCACGGCGTTGGAAGATACTCCGTTCGAACTTTTACGTTTAAAGTTAATAAAACGCCTGAATATAATTCCCTGCGGCCACAGCTTGTCATCCAGAAAAGTAGGTAACTTATACTCGGATACAAAGAACTTATATGCATTATATGCATCATGTTTGCAGTTTCTTTTGATTAAAATTTTTTCTAACGTAACATTCTCATTAGTTTTCTTTAAAATATAATTAATAATGTCCCGTTCAGTCGTTTCTTTATTGACGTTCGTTATAAAAACCGGTATTTTCCTGTCAGCAGCTCTAAATTTCTCGTCAGATTCCACTAACGCATTTCCTCTTTTTCCAATAAAACGATTTTTCGTTTTATTTGACTTTCTTTGCACAACTGTCCAGCCTTCATTCGGTTGTACGTTCACAATAGCGGCATACGTTTTCGTTGTCAGCTCGGTCGGCCGATCGCTCGGCTCGCGCGACTCGCACGGTTCGCTAGCCCCACTACGCGATGAGGATGACATCAGAGTTGCTCCTCCGCCCGCACCTCCGCTTGCGCCTCCGTTGAGCGGCGGTCTACAGCTGTGACCGTTACGCCGCGTGACGTAATCGCCCGCTTGTAATACGTTTCTTTCAAACGATACGCGACTACCCTCGACTTCTTTTATATTAATATCTCGGTAGCTTAATATATTGAGATCCTTTGGAGATGATGCCTCACAATTAGATGGATCCAAATGATTGACAATCGTGTCGTCTAAGGGAGGCAGTCCTATAGGTCCGCTATCCCGGTATGCTCCTCTTTTTACATTTACAGCCGAAAAAGACGGAGGTGACAGCTTTTCCTTAAAATACTCCCTTTTCGCCTCCTCAAGCTGCTCTATGGTCGCATACGAAGATTTAATATTTTTCACCTCCTCTTGTAGGATAACCATGTCTTTAAGAAATTTCGACACATCCAGATGGTCAAATGTTATAGGTGGTAATTTTTCCAAGTCCCGGGCCACAAACACTGGTAATACATCTGGATCGGTTATTTTGAAAACATTTATTATATCGCTTATGAGGCGATTATCCTTGCCTTTTCCTTTACGAGCAGTTTTACGCACTTCCGAAGGTAACGACTCCAGGAGCAAGTTATTTGCTTTCACAATTTGCTCGCTTGAGAACGCAGATGCACAAATTCGTACCAAACTAACTTCATCAGTAATCGAAATTTTATTTTGTAAATACGATAATAACTCATTGATCACAATATTACAATTATTACACTTTATTGTATTTGCCATTTTCGAAGTGCATCGGAGTGATACACTGTTCGAGAATACGCGTCCGATGCGCAGCGATGCGCGCGCGCGACTGATTATAGTGACTGATTATAATTAGCATGATCTGTGTTTTTTTTCTGTTTCTGGAGGTTTTTTTGTATTTAGGTTTTATGGGAAGATGTTGGAAGAGTCGGAAATATTTAAGTCGCTTGGGAGCTTTTACCGAAAACGCTGCTTGATGTATGAAAATTTGAAATATAACAAAACAGGGTGCAGAAGGATTGTTACTCTTGTTTAGGACTACAAAAAAGGGAAATAAATCTATTTTTAAGGATAGCTTGCAATACTAATTTTATTCTTTAAAAATGGTAGGTAATTTTTTGGTCAAAGGTTTTTAATAAAAAATAAAAACTCCTTCAAAACGCACTAAAAATTAAAAAATAACTGCGTCATTTAGTTACTTTCATTTACTTAACCACATCTATGAAATCGTCTGTCACTTTCATCGAAATACTAAATCATGAAGACAGCTTAGGCAATTCACAAAAGCTTAAAATAAATGTGAATCAATCATCACAAATGGACGGGCAGCCATTGAAGATTAAGGGTCTTAATGCGAAATCAATTTTAGGAAAATACAAAGCAATATGAGCATTTCGTTTTAGTAAAAAGGGTCCGAGGGTTATGTGGAAACCCTAAGTTTTTTTACTCGAATATATAAGTCCCGCAACGATCAACGAATAACTATTATATAATGTAATATTTAAGGAAACCGTTTTGTTTTATGAAACTAGAGGACCCGCGGTTTTACCCGCGTATTTCTCGTTCCTGTAAAAATTGTGAATTAAAATGTAGCCTATGTGTTATTCTAACATGTAAGCGTATCTATTGTGAAGTATCACCAAATCCGTTCAGAAGTTTTTCGTGAAAGAGCAACAAACATACTTACATACCTCATTACAAACATCACATATAATTCTAGAGAACGCCCCCTGTTCCACCCTCGTAGTTATCGTCCCCGTTGGAATTTCGGGATAAAATGTGATCTATGTTTTATTCTAAAATGTAAGCTATATTACTGTGAAGTTTCATCAAAATCCATACAGTACAGTACAGTTGTTGCGTGAAAGAGCAACAGACATACTAACATATCCTAAACGGAAACTACGCGGGTGGCGCGAACGTTTTCTGCTACATTATATTTATCGTATTAAACATAGCCACTGGACTACTTACATATGTCATTAGAAAATTTTTATTAATTTTCTATTTATCCCAGGTGACAAAAATCGGTAACTATACAGCCAGTTCAATCTCTAGAAAAATTTAAACCAAGCTTCCTATCTATCATCTGTTACAAAGTTAAACCACAGTGAAAAAAATATGAAAATTTATAAAGGCTGTTGTAGCGCCGCTGCCGTCGCTCCGTCATGATTGACAGATTCATTTGTTACTTGACATTTCGTCCAAACCTTGCGATATTGAGTGACGAATTATATTGCCTACAGCTTTGCGCTGGAATCTATTCGAGATGTGATTGTGGAATGCTGATTTGAATCTGAATTTTCATTTAGATAAATGCTGTAATCTCTAAAATAGTTGATTGATTTTTGACGGCCTCCATGGTGATGTGCTATGCTTAGTAGATTTACAAGATGGAGGTCACGTGTTCGATTCCCGGCAAGGCCGATTAGCGTTTTCTAAAATGGATCAGGCTAGTGGGAGACCTTACCGACAACAACGTAGCGTTCCCAGGGCGATGTCGTGTAGAAACCAAAACGAGTAGGGATTTCTTCCAACTCCTAACAAATGAGCCCGCTTCCATCTTGGGTTGCATCATCACTTACCATCAGGTGTGATAGCAGTCAAGGGCTAACTTGGAATGAATATAAAAGACTCAGAGCTTCAAGCTACAACAACAAGCTGGCCCTCGCTGTAACTATATGAAAACAAAATTTTAATTTCACGAGAGAAAATTTGCAACCCAATTAATTTTAGGACAACAAAATATGGACTTTTCAGGTTTTGTAGCTGTCTTTTTTCTTTGTATTGATATACATATAATAGCGCACAAATGAATTAATGCGGGTCACGTGATGGTAAGTGATTATGCCCAAATATACTTGTAACGCTAGAGGCGATTGTTGGTCTATAAAGGCTTTGTCTTACAAACCGAGTAGCCATTTTGGATAAGTAGTAGTAGTAACAATTTACAAATGAAAGCTGAAAATTTTGCTAGAAAATTTGTACCAGAACTGCATTCTAGTGCAAACAAATCAGTTTTCGTTTCGTTCCATAAACTCTGTTTACGAACGAGCGATTTTGCACATTCATTTCCATTTTTGTTGATATTTCCTACGAATGGAAACTACTAACTAGATAAATTGTATTTCCTATTTTTTTACGAAATGCAGATTTACGAGATTCTGTAGGATCGAGGAAATTGCTGATCTCCGTTATGGTACTAACTCCAGTATTCATACATGTTAAGTAATATTTGATTTTAACTATAGATAGTATATAGGAATATTTCGACGACCTCCGTGGCGTAGTGGATTTATAAGGTCCTGGGTTCGATTCCCGGCGGGGCAGAATGAGAATTTTCTTAATTTGTCTTGGTCTGGCTGGCTTTCGCCGTGGCTAGTTACCACCCTACCGACAAAGACTTACCGCCAAGCGATTTGGTGTTCCGGTACGACGTCGTGTAGAAACCGAAAGTGGCGTGGATTTCAACCTACTCCTAACAAGTTAGCCCGCTTCCATCTTAGATTGCATCATCACTTAACATCAGGTGTGATAGCAGTTGTAGTTGATAAAAAAAATATTACTCAAAGCCAAAATGTCAAAATTCGTTTATTCAGTAAATTTCGTTTATTCATGCATGTTAGTAATGGTGATAAAAAAAGTCTTAAACCTTGATCCGATAAGAGTCTACAACAAACTCTGTCAGGGTTTTCTTTTGTTATAGCCCTTTCACAACACTATTTAGAAGTTACAAATCGTCCTTATCATCAGCCAATTTTAATGGGCCACAACAGAGCTAGTATCATTATAGAAGAGGGAATAATTGTTCTGAAATTCTACCACTACGCTTAGAACGGAAGAGTCTATTAAAAATTACACGAAATAATAAAATAAAACTACGTGTGTAGTAAATCATAATGTAATATACGGAGTGTTATAAATACTCCTAATTAATCTTTGCCATACATAAATACAAATATTTCATTTATTCACCATTGTTTCCCGGTATTGCTATAATTGCGTGGTAATATAATATTGTGCGCTCAAGTATATCTTTTTTTTTTATCGACTACAAGTTGGCCCTTGACTGCTGTTGGCACCTGATGTTAAGTGATGATGAAGTCTAAGATGGAAGCGGGCTAACTTTTTAGAAGTGGGACGAAAATCCACACCCCTTTCGGTTTCTACACGACATCGTACTGGAACGCTAAATTGCTTGGCGATACGTCTTTGTCGGTAGGGTGATAACTAGCCACGGCGAAAGCCTCCCACCAGCCAGACCAAGACAAATTAAGAAAAATCTCAATCTGCCCCGCCGGGAATCGAACCCAGGACCTCCGTCTTGTAAATTCACCGCCCATACCACTGCGCCACGGAGGTCGTCAGATATCTACTACCCGAATTTTAATAATCATTTCCAACCATGAGTTTTAATAAAATTGTCATTTTCCTTCATCTATTCATCCGTGGCGCAGTGATATGCGCAGTGGATTTATAAGATGGAGGTCATGGGTTCGATTCCCGGGTGGGCCGATAAGGATTTTCTAAATCGGTCCTGGTCTGCCTGGTGAGAGGTTCTGGCCGTGGCTAGTTACCACCGTACGTACACAGACGTACTGCCAAGCTATTTAATGTTCCGGTAAGATGTCGTGTAGTAACCGAAAGGGGTTTGGATTTCATCCTACTCCTAATAAGTTAGCTTCCTGACATCTTACGACGCATCATTACTTACGATCAGTTGTGATTGCAATCAAAGGCTTTCTTGTAATTGCATAAAAAAATTCAGTACGCGTAACACGAATAAATATGAGTACAAGAATATAATACCTATTTTACTTTAATTTATTGTGTTATGTAGATTTACAGTAGGTATTTTACTGTTGCCGCTTCACTCAGTAGGTAAACCTCTTAGGAGCACATTATAAAACTAATATTTTACTGCATAAATATTCACGGGCTTACGCCGAATACTTATGAATATTTCAAGGATTGTACGAAAGCTGTGAAGCCCAACTCATAAGCGAATAGCGTTTTATTTTAGGTTCAGTACTATATATTAGAGTATGGATTTGGGAAGATTTTATTCATCATCATCATCATCATTATCAGCTTATTAACGGCCCACTACAAGGCCAGGCCTCCCTATATGAGAGGAAATATGGAGCATAGACCCACCACGCTGCTGCAATGCGGATTGGCGGGCTAAGGGTGATAATGTTCCATCAATTTCGATCATTATCTGATGATAGTGACTGTGACTGACGGTGTTCTCCTAGGAACACCATCAACTTCCTGTCTTCGGGCTTAGAATGTACTTACTGAAAATTTTATAAAAGGACAAAAAATTCAATTAAAATATTATTCCGGCAAAATGACCCAGAATTCGAACCCAGGACCGCGTGATCGAAGCCAAATAGGCTAAGCACTAGACCAACGAGGCAAATAATCTACTGTAAAATTTAAAAATGGACAACTTACAATTACTAAGAAGTTTCATTACTAGTAGCAGATCTTGTCTGGAAAAGTACTACCTGTGCTGATTTGTGTTTCTGAGTATAAAATTACACGGCTATTAGCAATGTTTGAAAAATATGATTAATATTTTTGTTTTAGAGGAAAGCTTCTAACTTGGAGCTCATAACAAAGCTTTCGACAAAATCGGAACACGGACTAATTTTCACTGACGTTGACTTATGTAACTTTCTGTGACGACTTTCGTCTAGTTTTCCCGCTATTTTGTCTGTGTTACGGTGGTACCTCTTTGGGGATAAACAAAAATCTAGTTATATAGAACTAAGTAAAGTTATATATTTTACCGAGTTCTTTATTTCTATTCTTAGAAGACATTTTTGTTTATTTAGTAAATATTATACTCGGAAAGAGTTTCCTATTGCATTTAAATTCGTTGTTCAATGGACCACCTGGATTCGTAAAAAGCCAAATAAATTATTAATTATTCACAATGAGCTCCCGCAAAGTAAAACCTGTTTCATTCAGATAGTTATTTTAGCGTGCAAGAGCGGGAAAACATAGCATACTTACTTTTATAAGCATACTAGCTTTACAGGATAAGTATTTTTTATTTTTGCTTTATATCAAGTTATCAACGAGCCTAGAAAATTATAAGAGTTTTTATTTATAATTATATTAATTAGTTACTAGAGGACGCACTTGGTTTCACTCGCGTAGTTTTTGTTCCCATAGAAATTTCGGTATAAAATGTGGCCCATGTTATTCTTATATGTAAGCAATATTATTGTGCAGTTTCATCAAAATCTATTAAGTAGTTTTTGCTTAAAACAGTTACAAACATAACCATCCATTCTTACAAACTTGGACCTTTATAATATTAGTAAGGATAAATATATATGCCTATTAGTACCTCACTAAAACTCAGAATTAAAACTACAAATTACGTAATGGGTAATTTTATACCCATATAAATAACGATGTTATACAGCTATAGCCTACTATCTCAATTTTTAGACTCTTCCACAATGAAGAGCTAACGAATTGTCAGAGTCCGTGCCTCAATATTGGAGGCTGGCTGTCAAGTGGTAAATTAAACTGTCAATCTACGGCGACGAGAACAAGGATTGAATTGTTCCCATAATAAATTCTACATTTTTCAAAACCACTTACTAAATTATTCTGTTAGTACGTAAGTATTTTGTAACTCTGCGATTATGATTCACGATGTCTTAGATTTTTATTCTGTGGGTATATAATAATATTTTTTTTTTGTTTTCATAGTTATCAACTTATTTGAATGAGCCACTACAGGGCCTAGCTCTCCTTTTAGGACGTTAATTTTCGTTCTTAAGTGGTTTGCATCATATGAATTCTGTAAGGAAATTCGACAGTACTAATCTACGTCGCTTCTATATCTCTAGTATATGTAGTAGAGTCACTACGTACTGACAGACGTGGCGTTTCAAAAGTACTTGTATAACTGCCTTCTTGAAATATATAATTGGAATGATATTGAATTTTATTATTTTTATATAAAAATATATTAAACAGTTGTGTTTTCCACCATATCAAGCGATTTAGCGTTCCGGTACGATGTCGTGTAGAAACTGAAAGGGGTGTGGATTTCATCCTATTCCTAACATATTAGCCCGCTTCCATCTTAGATTACATCATCACTTAACATCAGGTGTGATAGCAGTCAAGGGCTAACTTGTAGTCAATAAAAAAATATCTACTCAGTATTATGGATCACTATTTTAAAAAAGGCACGCTTTTTTATTTTTAAACCAGCTTTAACCCGTTTTTGTTATTTTTATACGAAAATTTAGTAACAAAGGATAGTTAAATACGAAATAACATTAAAAATTTAAACTTAATCTCTTAAAATTTATACAAAATGTATATAATAAAACCTGTATTCAATTAGTGTACTGAAAGTTTCTGGGACTTTCAAGCTTACAACTTTCATTTGATCATCTTTTTTTGACGACCTTTGCGGAGATCATTTTAACCCCGACATTTTTAAACCTCAAACCACCGCTACAAAATGGTGGATTACATATTTTTTCACAACCCCCTCAATATGGGTATCAAATAAAAGAGCTTGACAAGAACAACACTATGAAAAGTATCAAATCCAAGATGGTGGAGCATAAATTTGTCGGAGGTTCTCAGCTAGGATAAATATTCTTTGTAATCTACTTAAAAGCAAACTATCCGATTGTGTTTCTCAAAAATCTTCAATACCAACCTATTTTCGATACTCAATACGGGGCCAGGCATCTCTTCTTATAGAAGAGATATGAGGGCCCATAACGCTGCCCTGATGCGGATTACCGAGCTATTAGCTTTCAACTATCCTTATCAAATATATTTATGATAGAGACCGGAACTGACAGCTTTTACTACTCTTCAAGGCACTGTGGTGATAAACTTGAATATTTAGCCTAGGTCCAGGATTCGAATCCAAGTCCTCGTGATCAGAAGCCACATAGACTAATCACCAGACCTTGGAAGACGGCATTTGGCTGGTAGGAGGCTTCGACCATGGCTATTTTCCTCCCTACCGACAAAGACGTACCGCCAAGCGATTTACCGTTCCGGTACGATGTTGTGTAGAAACCTTAAGGGGTGTGGATGTCATCCTACTTCTAACAAATTAACCCGCTTCCATCTTAGATTACTTCATCACTTACCATTAGGAGTGATTACAGTCAAGGGCTGACTTGTAATAAATAAAAAAATAGGACGACAAAGCAGAGAGTATATATTATAGAATCGGTCAATATCAGACTGGAATTGCAAATAGTATTTAAACTGTCAATCATGATGGAGACCGAGACGAGATGGCCGGCATCGTGCTCTCAATAGATTCAATAAATATTCATGAAAAACACAGCAGTTAGACGCTGTCATGAAGGTATTGTTATCTATGCCGTACGTATACATCAGTTGTACACTTAGTCTATGGACTTGGCAACGACGTGACGATAATTCGGTGTGACTTTTTATTTGAATTTTACAACATGCTAATGATATAGGCTCACAAACTTCCAGATACAAACACATACAAAATGGCTATTAATAAATCAAGTCTATCTGTCTGGTCACGATAAACTCAAAGATCTTTGAGCGGAATCTATTATAAGGTATGCCCTTTTGAGGTCAACTTTCCTTAAACTCCAATTTGGGTATCTTTAAAACAAGAGTATTTTCCAAGCAAGCGCGATTTAGCTTCACATCTACACTTACTATCAGTTGAGATTGTGGTCAAGTATGAGCTTATTTCATATAAAAAATCGGAATAATGAAAATCGCGTGAAAAAGTACGCGACTACACTAATAGATAGTGAGTGTTGAGGAAGGTTTTTGTACATAATTTGTTAAAGTTCTGTGTTAATTGGCTCTTTGGCGATAATTTTTGGAGGTGTCGCTCTACCTGTGGCATTTCAAATATAACAACTTGCTTTTTTACTTTGAAATATAACAAAACAATGTAAGAAAGGATTGTTGCTCTTCTTTAACATTTTAAATGGATTTTATTTTAACTTCTATAAAACTTCATTATTTATTTCAACATAATGAAGCGTAGTTAATGGCTATTTAGTAATTTAGTCCGTGGATTTAACTTTCAGGATTTGTATAGGCCTAATTACTGTTCCCCGAGATCGAATGATAAAGCCTGAGTAACTGCGACGAGAGTTGCTAACTGGATTAGCGGACGTGGTACAAAGATATAGTAAATATTTAACTATTTTATCTTTAACGGATATGCCGCCTATAATTTATTTATTCTGGCTGGTGAGAGGCTTCGGCTGTGGCCAGACCACCCTACACAACGTACCGCTAAGCGATTTAGCGTTACGGTACGATATCGTGTAGAAATCGGTGTGGATTTCATCATACTTCTAACAAGTTAGCCCGCTTTCATCTTAGATTGCATCATCACTTGCCATCACTTGGTATTGTAGTCAAGAGCTAACTTTAAATGAATAAAAAACATCCTTTTATCTGACCGTCACAAAACTGTGCTTTAATATTTCATTTATATACTTGTTAAACAATGGAAAATCTTTGAGAAATTCCGAAACTGGTATGCTATTCTTATAATAATTAAATTTTAAGTGATTTCATGTACCAAACATACATTCCGTTTCAGCACGAATAATAAAACTAATCTATAGTATAAAAATAATCTATCTATGATTAGACAGAAGAAGTAGATAAAGTACTAAGATCGCCCACGGTGTCTTTTTGTAGCGAAGCATTAGAAGCTGTCGCGCGTGGCGCGTCCGCATCGATACAATCGCGAAGTGGTCGCCAGCTGCGTGCCCTCCCATGCCAATAGATTCAGATGCAGTCGCGATGTATACGATAGTGTCGCGCTTCTTTCTCAATGTAAACGCGATACTGTCGCGCTTCTGTCTCGATGCAAACGCGATACTGTCGCGCTTTTGTCTCGATGCAAACGCGATACTGTCGCGCTTTTGTCTCGATGAAAACGCGATACTGTCGCGCTTCTGTCTCGATGCAAACGCGATACTGTCGCGCTTTTGTCTCGATGCAAACGCGATACTGTCGCGCTTTTGTCTCGATGAAAACGCGATACTGTCGCGCTTCTGTCTCGATGCAAACGCAATACTGTCGCGCTTTTGTCTCGATGCAACCTCGATACTGTCGCGCTTCTGTCTCGATACAAACATGATACTTAACATAACTGAGAGGACTGCCTATATTTTTGTAGCAATGGCATCATATCCCTTCCTACAAGATGGCAAAAAGTTGACAAACAAAATGATAAGACCTACATTCTTCAGTTAAATATTAACAAAGTATATTAAAATTTTGTATTTTTTTTAATTCGAAGCAACTTTTTCCCATCCTATTATTATACTTTTCTTATTACTAAATTAATGAAAGTTATTTCTTACGCTACCTAAATAATTATAACGCCAGAATCAGAAACAAAGGCGCATGAATTATAAGCCAAAGATCAGGGCGGGAAAACTGTAGATAATAATTCAAATCGAACAATAGGGAGCCTGACCATTGTCCGGCGCGGGCCTGTCATACGGACTTGAATAAACGCTCACCTACTTACATTACGCACTGCCTCGTTGATCCAGTGGCGAATTTGACTTCTGGGTTCGCCCACTAATTAACACTAATATAGGAACATGTTCCATATCCCCTACTCCCTATGGTGGGCTGATAATGATGATGATAATGACTTACATTATGATGCTTTAAATTAATTAGCACATTCTTTTCATGTATAATAAGTAAGCCATTGACTGCAATTACACCTGATGGTAAATGCAGATGCAATCTAAGAGGGAAGCGGGCTAACTTGTTAGGAGAAGGATGAAAATCCACACCCCTTTCCGTTTCTACAAGACATCGTACCGGAACGCTAAATCGTTTGGCGCTTCGTCTTTGCCAGCAGGGTGGTAACAAGCCACAGTAAACAAGCAGTGACTAAACGCTTCACGTCTGAAAAGACTTAACTTGGTAACGCCCTTCTAACGGACAATAGTGAAGAGTGCCCTTTGTGAAAATTTATTTGTTGATGTTTTCGCTTCCTGCGAGTGACTCCTATTTAACCGATGGAGGGTCACGGTTATTTCCGGTGCGCCATTGTCAGGAAATTTCGGTTTTCCGCCCCAACACTGTAATGTTCTAGCCATTAATTTAATTTTATATCGCCCAACATTGCTATCGTATTTAGTATTAATAGAGATTTTCTATAAGAGTTCGTCTCCTAAATATGGTCCAGAATGGAAATTTCGCCTGACCTTCCCCTTCCGACCCCTTCCTTTCACCCTCGCCTCATAAAGTTATTTTGTTAATTTTCTTTCTACATGCCCAAACCAACTAACCATCTCATTCTCAATTTTAGTCACTACATCTTCTTTCACACCACACCGTACTCTTATCATACTATTAATAACTATGAAACTCAATTTCGCAATCCGCACATACTCCTCAATGCTCTCATAACCTTCAAATGGAAAAAATACAGCAAATACTTCAAATAATATTGGACTCTACAAGTAGGCATGGAGATAGAAAGATGTAGTACTTCCCGCGGGTTGTATAAGAGAGACCTAATAACGTTTGTTTGTAAGACGAATGTAGTACCTAATTACATAACTCGACACATGCGGCTATCGCGCAAGCTAAATCTAGTTCTGTATCAATAGCTTATTCAATCGAGGCTTTAGATTGAAAATACATTCGGGTGCAATTTGCAATCTACTGACCGTTACTGGAACTTGAGACAATTGAAATATATTCCTCGTAGTATATCGTATGTAGTAGATACGACATAAATTGAATATAGATGATGCATACGCCTTCGTCTGCGTCGTGCTTGAATTTAATATCTAGTTTTCAATCAAAACTCTATGTTTCGGATAAAAAAGTGTGCATGTTCATCATCATCATTAACAACCGATGGACGTCCACTGCTGGACATAGACCTTTATAAGGTGCTTCCAAACACAACCATTCTGAGCCACCTGTGGCCAGCGGCTCCCTGCAAATTTTATAATCCGCCTAGTGAGGGTCGCCCAACACTGCGGTTTTCAATGCTGGGTCGCCATTCTAGCACGTTCGGCCCTAAACGTTCATTAGCTGTTTAAACCACGTGTATTTCTATTCCAAGTTTCAGTTTAATTGGCTCAGTAATTGTGGCGTGAAGGAGTAACAAACACAAACACATACTCAAACGCTTTTATAATATGAGTGTGTATGCATTCTCCTATGACGTAAACTACTTTTTATCGCGGAAAACAAAAAAGAAGTTTTGCATTTATGCATACGAAATCGAGGGCCTAAGTAAGTATAAAAAAATTGGTTGTCTGTAAAGTCGGTTTACTGACGATAGTTGAACGTGACAATGTCTTAAGAAAATACTGATAGAATGATAGCATTTAATTGGTTACTAAAATTTTTAATTTAAGTATATTTTTATAAATATTAATTTAAATTAATAAAATAATTGATTTTGATTTTATAAATTTATAATAAATATATTAATTTTTAATTTAAAATTAATATATTTAATAATTATATTTAATAGAGGCATGTCGAACGCTGCCGAACACAAAGGCCGATTGTGCTTCTTTGTCGCTCGTTCCGCGCTCTCGCTTGCACTTCAAGCCTTACATGGAACGCCTCAAAGCGAGGTGACGACGCATGACGTCATGTTTTTTCGTGCGTGCAGCCGGCTCTATCGAATTATAAGACGTTGTCACGTCAAAAAATAGCAATGTAGCAAGATGTCATACATCATGCGAATAATATTAGGTATTGTCTATATATATATATATATATATATAAATACCCAAAATTTACTTCAACAATGTATCAAAACAGAGAACATAATGATTAGATGTTGCAATACCAGCTTTCTTCTAGCGTCATTAATATAATATTGGCTCAAATAAGACTTTTACTGCTGCAAAGTGCGATGTCATATAGTGGGGACACATTTGACAGTGTCAGTGGGGCGTGTTGGCCCAAATCTGGCCGATATCGGATGTTCATTGAATCGGGGCATTTCAGATCGAAATGCATTTGGATGCAATCTATGGAGCAATTTACATTTCACTAGATTGTGTAGATGGTTCAATGACTTCTGTGACTTTGGTGTAACCTTAGGTTATTAATTAGGTTTAGCTTTGACGTGGCATTTGGGTTTGTTTTATTGGTATTAGTAATGGATGTCAGGAAAAAATCCTTACATCTATTACTCATCAAACAATGTCTTACTGGTAATCATGTTTACTTCTACAATGTTTGCATTTACCTAACCGCTATAAGATGTCATAATACCGTTCTTATAGCCATTATTAAAAAAGTGGCTTCAATTGGACCTTAATAACGCAGTGTCAGATAGTGTATGACACATTTGACCGTGTTAGTGGGGAGTGTTAGTCCAAATCTGGCCGATATCGCTTGCTCATTCAATCGGATTTTGGATCGAAATGCATTTGAAGGCAATCTATGAAGCAATTTACATTTCAGCAGATAACATAGACGGTTCAATGACTCCTGTGAATTTCGCGTAACTTCACAAATGCATAAACGCACTGCCTACTCTAAAGACACATTGCGAACCAGTATTGGAGGAGGTTTTTAATTTCGTGTACCTAGATAGTATTTATAATGCTTACCCAATTTAAAAATCTTGTGCACGCCTCTATTTGACGTTTAGTTTGTTTTTTTTTATAAGCATTTTTTCTGAATCAAATCCAATCCAATACTCATAAAATAATAATTGTAGTCAGGTAATAATGTTTACTTCTACAATATAGGTAAATCTGTACCTACTAATATTATAAATACGAAAGTAACTCTGTTTGTTACTCAATCACGCCTAAAGTACTGAACTGATTTGATTGAAATTTGGTACAGAGATAGTCTAGAGCCTGAGAAAATTTTTCCAATTATCACAAAATAGAATTTCCCGCGGACTAGTCAGCTAGTTTGTAATATAACTAGTAGATACCTAACAGGTAACAGCCCTCTTGTCGTGTCGCAAATAAATAATAGCCGAAATAGGACCTTAGCAAAGTACGGTCTCGTATTATAGTGTAGGTCACATATGATAGTGTTAGTTGTGGGTGTCGGCCCAAATCTATCTGATATCGGTTGCTCATTGAATCGAGGCATTTCAGATCAAAATGCATTTGGACGCAATCTTTGAAGCAATTTGCATTGCACTAGATTGTATAGATGATTCAATGACTACTGTTATTTTTTTTCATTCGTTACAAGTTACCCCTTGACTGCAATCACTCCTGATAGTAAGTGATGATGCAATGGAAGATTGAAGCGGGCTAACTTGTTAGGAGTACGACAGTATTTACACCCCTTCCGCCCCGCCAATCGAATGGCGGTATGTCTTTGTAAGTAGGATGGTAACTATCCACGGCAAGACCCGAACCAATTCAGAAAATCTCAATCTGCCCTGCCTGGAACCAAACCCAAGACCTCCGTCTTAAAAATCCACCGCGCATATTACTGTGCCCCAGAGTCCATCAATAGATAAAGACGTTGGTGTTAAGTAATGTGGGGGGAGCCTTATTATGGTTTATTAACAGTAGCTTTAAAAAAAATTATGTGCAGCAGTGTTAAGTGTAATTTTAACGGCCTCCGTGGTGGAGTAATATGCGCGGTAGATTTATAAGACGGAGGTCCTGGGTTCGATTCCCGGCGGGGCAGATAGAGATTTTTCTTAATTTGTCTTGGTCTGGCTGGTGGGAGGCTTTCGCCGTGGCTAGTTACCACCCTACCGACAAAGACGTACCGCAAAGTGATTTAGCGTTACAGTAAGATATCATGTAGAAACCGAAAGGAGTGTGGATTTTATCCTACTCCAACAAGTTTGCCCGCTTCCATTTCGATTGCATCATCACTTAACATCAGTCAAGGGTCGACTTGTAGTTGATAAAAAAAGCTGCTGCAATATTTTGTTATATTTAAATCTCAGAACAGCTAACTCTTGCTGATTAAAGTCTTCCTAAAGTCAGCGAGACTCGCGCCTGGGACGAGTCTTTGGAATTAGCGCTTTATTTGCATAGTTCTACATTTTGTTGTGCGAACGTGTCTCATTTGTGTAGTGAAGCGGAATACAAGCTGAGAACAGACTCGTAATCTTCATTCCTAGTAACTTAAGTTGTCTTAACCTTTTAATTCTTTGGTAACAAAACCAAGAATTTCTTTTTCCAAATAAAGCGATCTTTATAATAGGTAAGTCCGGCACCTTTACAGTTGAAATATGATTAACTTATTATGTAGAATACCGTAATCGACCCCCTTACAACGGGCTATATAATACGCAGATCCATCAACCTAATAACGGATTACTACAGGGCCAGGTCTCCCTATTAATAGGACAGGGGACATAAAGTGTAGAGCCTCCACGCTGCTCCAATGTGGGTTGGCGGGCTTGAAATGATAATGTTACATTTATAATCGAACATTATCAGATGTTGATGATAGTGACCGGGACAGACGGCTTAACGTGCTCTCCGAGGCACGGGGATGTAAAACCACCAAATTTTATTTATATTTTAGTATCTATTCGTATTGATAAAACCGGAAAGCAAAATATTAGAAAACATAACCCCCCAAAAAGATAATTATGAGCTCGTATTTATACGTCTGGGATTGCACAGTTTCCTAAATCCTATGCATTTTAGAGCTACATTTCGGGGCGTCGGATGACGCAACCAAATGACCACTTGTCGCTGTAAGTGTCCCCGTTCGGCACCTATTTTGAATTTAGTACAACGACCCTTGCACCGAATGCAATGCTTGGGATTTGGTAACATCTATCTGTATGGATGTTTTGCCAGCGGATCCGATTTAGACCGGAGTATGTGCACTCGGAGTAGATGTATTTCTAGTTTCCACTCTTGTACTACTGGGATAGAGTTTATTAGAATTTGGAAGCGGTTTCGTCCATATAAGTAATTTTATTTTTGTTATACTAGTGAAGCAACACCACTTCGTACAAGTTGAATAAAGTTTTTTGAATAACTTTACCTATTTTCTATGTCTAATCTCATTGAATTCACTACAGAGTCAGGCCTGTTTCGTTACAGGAAAAGAGACCCACCACGCTGCTAAAATTTGGGTATAAAAATATGCGAGTTTAATTTTTCTTTTGTCCAAAAGACTGTTCGCCCTTTCCTAAGGCTATCCTTTTACAGGCTTTTCTTCTATTTCGCCTACAATTATTGCGTGTTCAAAAATTAGTGTCCAACGATTGAACCCTATGACTTTTAATATTTAAATCCGGTTTCTTAATAATAGAGCTATTGAGGCTTAATAAACCTCTGGTATTGATGTTTATTAAGCCCTGAAAAGTACCACCTATTTTATCCACCCAAAATTTTGAATATATAAACATCCTATAACAATTAGTTCAATACTAACCAATTACGAGTATGGCCAAAAACTAGCACAATTTTTTCCTATTAGAGAAGAAAATAATAATGATAAACAATAGGTATTTCAGGCCTAACCACCAGAAAGGGTTTTTGCCCGGAATTTCTGGCTACCTGGAACACAATTCACTTCTAGGCGAAAGTCTCAAGGATGCTAGAAAATATGAAAGGCAAATTACGATCTGCTGGATAGACCTAGAAAATGCGTTTGGTTCTGTCCAGCATGATCTATTGACTTTCGCCTTGAGGTGGTACAATTTTCCTGATCTAGTTATTGATTTAATCACTTCTTATTATTCAAAATTGAAATTCACCATAGCAGTAAACAATGAGTACTCAAAACCCCTACATTACAATGTGGGGCTGTTTCAAGGTTGCTGCTTATCCCCAATAGCTTTTAATGTAGTCATCAATATTCTAATAGATAAATTAATTGTTCAAGAAAAGAAATGGGGCTATCGGTTTAAAATCAACAATAAATATACAGAGTCCATCTTAGCTTTTGCAGATGACCTTGCTTTACTGACACGAAACCCAAAACACTGTCAGGAGCTATTGAATGTAGTGGATGAGTTCTGCTCATGGACTGGTGGGCTGAGGGTAAAGCCAAGCAAATGTCACTGTCTATGTCTGGGGAGACGAAATACTAAATTTACATCTTATGATCCGGGTCTCTCTATTAGTGGCCAAAGTGTAACCACCATTGCTGAAGCATTGCCTTTTAAGTTCCTCGGTAGAAAGATTGATTACAAAGGACGCACACCATCCCTTGAGGTAGTCGTCGATAACTTCATAAATGACCTCAATAAGGTAGACCAACAGCCCATTAACAATATAAAAAAAGCGTGGGTCTATGACAACTATCTCACTTCACGTCTGACTTGGCCATTCCTCGTTTATGATATTGGCAGAACCCATCTGGCAAAACTAGATGCAAATGTCATAAAAACATTGAAGTCTTGGTTTGGTCTAGCACTCTCGGCTGACCCTTCAACTCTATTCAGAGATTACAATAATTTTGGGTTAAAACTAAAAAGGCCATCGGAACTCTATAAACACCTCAGGGTTACCAGAACGCACATTCTAGTTAAGTCCCAGGACGAACTAGTTGCATCACTTCCTAAAGACGAGGGTGCCGGAAAACTTGACTCTAGGCTTCAATTTTACAAACAATTTATGGCAGGGGCTCAGGTAAATAGAACCGGGTTGGGTGCAAGACGTAAAAAGGAAGACCAAGACATAATAAAATCTTTTCTTAAACAAGATGAGGACGACAACTACAAAGTGCATGCCATGAACCTAGAAATGCAAAACGAGTGGTTAAACTTAGGCGAGTTCTGCATCCCTCTGGCTCTGAAGTGGCGCGCCTTGCTGTACGATTGGTCTCCTGCCCTATTGAAATTTTATCTTAATGCCTTTCAACTGACTCTCCCAGATCAGAGTAACCTAGTAAGATGGGGAAAAGCCTCGGAAAAATCTTGCTATACCTGTGGTGAGGCAGTGGGCACTGCAAGGCACTTATTGGTAGGATGCAAGGTGCTCCTGGACAGGGGTCTCTACTCACGCCGCCACGACAGAGTACTAGAAATCATACGTGAAGCTATAAGCCTTTCAGTAGCTAGGGCTCAAAAAGGGTTGACGACGAATAATAGACAAACTAACTTCGTTAAAGCAGGCTCAAGTACAAATTCCACCAGCAAGCCTTATTCAATTCTGGGCTCTGCTCCTGATTGGACTATATTAATGGACACGTATGATAAGCACTATAAAATCCCGGAAGACTTAGCTATTACGACATCTAGACCGGACATATTTCTTTTTTCCAAACAAATTAAACGTATAGTACTTGTCGAGCTTACAGTGCCGTGGGAAACAAACATCCCTAAAGACCATGTATTCAAAGTGAATAAATACTATGACCTTACTAATGAACTAACCA
The DNA here is from genome assembly GCA_034621355.1 of Mycalesis mineus. Taxonomy (NCBI): domain Eukaryota; kingdom Metazoa; phylum Arthropoda; class Insecta; order Lepidoptera; family Nymphalidae; genus Mycalesis; species Mycalesis mineus. The sequence continues at coordinate 3,133,298 of CM067896.1, forward strand.
AAAATGGCTATGTGGTTAGTTTATACGCGGTAGAAGTGGGTGCGAGGGGTATACCAGCGAAGTCTCTCTACAACCTGCTAAAAGACCTTGGCCTTACTAGAAGCGCAGTAAGCTCCATATTGGAACGAGTGTCCAAAGCTGCACTAGTAGGGTCCTTCCGAATATGGTTGGGCAGGGAGAATAACTTGAACAGAGGAGGTGAGTGTTGACGCGCGTCACAAAGGGTACCCTTAAACCTACACCCGAGTCACAAGTCTCGGGCTCTGTTCGGAGTTTTTCTCTCAGCCACGCGATGGACCCGGCACCCGCACGGTGAATCCATGGAATGCTAAGATATTCGTCTCTCTCTCTAACATACAAAAAGAATAATAAAGTTGCCATTTTCCACGTAAACCTATCTAATCCATCTAAACAAACCTTGAAGTACGAATACGTATCACTTCAACACAGGAAGCTTTAGGAGTATCCTCAGGAGATGTACACTGAATAATATTCAATTGTAAAGTTTGAAACATTCTACAACTAAGTTCTTTGTGAAAAGAAACGTATCGATGACATTTTTTTCTACTAGAAGAAGATATAATCATAAACACGGGGGTGTAACACCACCAATTTCCTGACTCCAAACTTGGAATGTACTGAAAATTTCATAGAATGAAAAAGTCAATATTATTCCAAGATCCGACCCAGAATTCGAATCCTCGTGATCGAAGCGACATGGGCTAACCACTAGACCAACGAGGCAGTCCCCCTCCCAATAAGGAGGGAGGCCTTGCTGATAATGTTGCCGCCGCTTCCATCTTAGATTTCTATCAAAGACTAACTTGTAAAGAATAAAAAATATACCTTATTGCTTTTCCCTGGATAGGTTTCATACAAAAGTCAAGTCTTCTCCATGTTGGTACTTGATTCTGAATGATACGTTGAAAAGTATGATGAGTATATTTAGGTGAACCGCCCGCCCTCTTCCAGGTTATTTAATAAATATATCAAAAATATTTGAGTTTATAATATCGGCTCTGTCTCTCTACAATTTCATTTCCAATATTTTGAATTTACTGTTCTCCACCATGCAGATGTGCACTGTCAAAGAGATATTAAAGTATTTTTAATAATATTGCTGCCAACAGGTTTTGACAAAGAAATGGCAGATTAGCTAAAATTCTTTCCATTTCGTTCAGAATTATGTCAAAAGATCTCTTTGTATTGGGATTCATCTGGAGAAGTACTGCCATACTATTTCTACGCTAGAACTACCAACCTGAATAGAATAAAAGCAATGAAATTACTAGCACATGAAGCTTTACAAGTATTCAGCAGGATTACAGGATATCGCAACGAATTGCAGGTCGTGGCTGGACGTGGAAGGAGTGGAGGAAATTTATACTTAAATCTGTCACCATATTTACTTCCATTCCATTCTAGAACGAGTGTCCTGCGCTGCTTTAGCTGGATGCAAATTTGGTTGAACAGGTAGAGTAATTTGAGCAGAGAAGGCGAGCGTTGACCGGTCACTAAGGGTACCTACCCTTGAGCCTGCATCCGTGCCGCAAGTCTCAGATTCTGTTCGACAGAATTATTCTTGTTAGACAGAGAAGTCGTGTTCTTATTCTGTTAGACAGAGAAGTTATTTGTCACTCTACAAAATAAAGTACACACTACACAGTACATAGTAGGTACAGTTACTATACAGTAAAGAACTGTAGAAATAAAGTGTTATAAATAGAAATTCCTCTAAATACCTCTTTAACAGTTTGATATAATGATTATTTTTAATGCACCATCATTAAAACTTAATTAAAATATGGTATTTAAAATGACTCATAAACAGAAAATTAAAAAACTAAACACTTTGTATATCGTAAATGAAGAGAATGCACAAGCCTATTATATTTTTATTGATTCTCGTTAATGTTATTGTGTGCAGAGATTTCTACGTGGGCATGTTCAAGCGCAATGATTTCCTCGTTGCTCAAGATAGACTATACAAAGAAAGAGTTATACACAGCAGAGTTACTGCAAAATATGGCAGGTTTTTCAAATGTCCGGTATGTATTTTTTTCCTTTTTTAACCGATGAAAAAAAACGGAGGAGGTTCTCAATTCGACACGTATATTTTTTTTTATGTATGACCACGCATAACTTTTTACAGAGTTGTCTGATTTTGATAATTCTTTTTTTATTAGAAAGCGCACACTTCCAAGATGGTCTCATTGTCATCATGTTAGGATCTAATGATGATATCCTGGGAAAATTGAAGGAACTCTTCAAATTTTATAGGCACACTTGCAGCTATTTCGGTTTTTGTGTATGTATTGGTAGCTTTTTGGCTACAAGTGCTGTATATATACTATGACAATATAGTACGAGTAGGTTACGTGGCGATAAATCACTAAAAAGTAAGAAATAATTTTTTTTAACAAAAAATAGAACTGACTCAAAACGCACTAAAAAGTAAAAAATAACTGTGTCATTTAGTTGCTTTAATTTACTTAAACATATCGTTTTGAGTCGGTTCAATTTTTTGTTAAAAAATTTTTATTATTAATAAATTTACTAAATTACCTATTAATTTAACATAATAGTTAGAAAAAGTATCAAAAGATTTTTTACACCCGTCACTGTTCACTAATGTCACTAATTTGAAGCTGATGTACAACGGTTGCAGATTTAATAGAATTCGGTATTCTCCAATGACTTTTGCCATATTGGACTGACAGTCGAACTAAATGCGAAATTATCGATGAGATGTTGAGATATTCGTACGATGATTCAAGAATCGACGTACTGCTGTTTTCTGTTTAAATAATTCCCCTTCTGAGTAGCAGTAGGTTTATCTTTTGCGCATTTTTAAAGTATTAGGTCTTAGTTTCGAAGCTAGCCTGTTGAAATGTCTCTGTAAATGTTGAAGTGTAACACATGACAAACTCACATGAGTAAATCACAGAACCATATTCAAAAAGTCAAATTTTAACACGTCGCATGTAATACGCCACGCAGGACAAATGCGACCGCAAAAACACTCGATACGCTCAAAACGCTACTGCAATTTTGTCTCAAATAGCCAGCAAAAACAATGCGCAAACGCTGCAACGATTAGCATCAAACTCGATTAGTGACGTACTGACATTCCCGCGGGCAGCCGAACCGGCGACCCGGCGAGACACGCCGCCCCGCGCGCGAGCCCGTCCCCCGGCGTTACTCTTGCGCCGGGAATTATTCAACTACCCGCCTAGCGCAAACTACACGTATATGTACACAAAGTAATTTACCATTAAATTGATAATTTTTCAGATTACCTACTTCCGCGTTGTCGATCGTCTCGGCATAGGCCGCGGCCCTACAGTAGAGATAATACGTGGCGGCTTACGCAAGAAATACCTCGTCCTACGCCTACAGTCCATCTTCAACTACCCTATATCCGTTAACATATACGTTGGATGTGAAAACAAAATGGCGCGAGAATTAACAACACGCACTATAACTCAAAAAACTACAAAAATTGCAACTGGAGAAAGTACTACTAGTACAACTGAAGCTACAAGCACAACTGAAGAGGCAGCAAAGGACAACAGCACCGTTAGTGATAAACCTACTGTCAATAATGCTACAATTGAAAATAATGGTACTAGTGGTAATAGCACTATATAAAAGAAATATAAATAAAAGAATGGTGTTTGTTTGTAAAGATTATAGTGATAAGATCTATTAGAGTATTACTAATACTTATATTTTCATCGATTTTAATATTAATAAAAGGTTTGAATCTTATTTTACCTTGCCACACAGCATTAGTATGATAGGGACGTATACACAACTGAGTTAACCCTCTCAATTGTTTTGTGGTCTATTCTTAAAAAGTTACACATTTAAAACACCTATCTGTCTAAATATCCGGTGTAAAACTCCCTCTCTCGCTTAACCTAGCCAAGTCATACTAATTGCACATCCATAATTCATTCAAAAGATGTGTTTTTTGGTGCGAGTACGCCATATTTCACAATGTAAACGGCATCCATTCATAATGAGCTGCACTTTGTCATGTGATTCATGCTTCGATTGGCTTGAGAAATGGCGTATGCATGGTACGGGGTAACTTGATTACTTGCCTGTGTATTTTTAATCACAATTGGACACTCCTGGAATACGACTCTACCACAGTTGCAGAGCACTGCTAAAGTTATGATTTTATTGTCTATAATGTCTATAATAGTGTATAAGCACATCAAGTAGATAGCCCACCTGATGGTTATTAGAAATCATCGCCTAATAACAGAGCAACACTTCGCAGGGATGCAAAAAACACGTTTTGCAAAATGCCGTCTGCCGATGGTAAGTGGAAAATAATCGCCTATAAACAGAACAACATTTCGCTGGGCACGAGATATACTCATGCTTTCAGATCTTACTCATGCTTTTCATAATATCGAGACAATGCCATTTGGCGGCAGAAATAAATATGATCGGTCGTGGTAGTCCTTCCCCAGGTGAACTCTGTCACAAAAGCTTTAGTAGTCTTAAAAGTAATTCTTCTAGTACCGGAATGGCAGCGAGGTGATTTCAAATTCTTTTATATGGGAAAGGCTTGAACTCGTAATGGACTATTAAAATTAAGCTGATGGTGATGACCAATTGATAGGTCTTTCAAAAATAAATTGTCGAATATACTTTCGGAAGACCTATACCTTCTGATGGCTCATTGGTATCGCAACTTATAATAACACATCAACTTTCCTTATTGCACATTGTGTTTTCGTAAACTTTCCAATTTTCACAAACCGATCGTAAATCTGTTCCGTTTTGTCCCGGATTCCAAAATATTACCCGAACGGAAACCTGCCCAAAGTGCCCCGGATTATTTTTAGGAGTCGAATGATTTATAATGTCGCTTACAATCTGGTGTAGATCCATATCACTATGTCACAATCACTTTTGTACTTGTAACTGACTTTATGAGTGAAGAGATTTTTGTTAATTTAAAATGTGGGGCTGCGTTTTCACCAGACGTTAAGTGATAATTCAGTCTAAAGTTACTGATGATACTTGCTGTACAATTTATTAATATTATTCTATAGATATCGTCCAAAAGTGGTGTTATCGTTAAAGCGATTGTTAGCCGGCCTGACAATCATTGGGTGTGAGGAATTAATTAAATTAAATGGTTTGGTGTGAGGTTTACCATGCATATCTGATTGATCTACAGGGCATCGTACTAAAAATCTAAATCACTTTGCGATATATGGTAAAAATGGTATCCAGCCGAACCCTATCTAGAACTGGTAGAAAATATAAAAAGACTCGAGCTAAAAATTAAAGATAATAGTTCATAAGGTTAGTATTCTTCGTATGGATATGCGCTCATTACATCAACTCCGTACCATCACCCGATCCCCTCGCTCGCGTGGTGTACACGCGCGGTCTACGAGTGAACCACTCGATAATAGCTCCTGTTGGCATGCTTGCCTCGCGTGCACCGCGAGCGGGCAACGCGCGGTCCACGCGAGTGCGATACGGCGCTCTCCACCAATCTTTAACACATTTTCATGATCATAACGACTGACAGCTATAAGGGCCAATTCGGATTGTAAAATTTGACATCACTAAACACACATTCACACCTAGGGCCAAACGTTGACCAGGGCTGAGAACTTAACATACTTTTTGAGACACGGAGTATAACACCAACAACTTCCCAACTCCCAAACTTCAACTTCATAATCCCCAAGACAAAAACTCAAGGCCTCATGTAGGCCTCTGTATTCGCTCAGGCTACACTGGACTAAAATAGTTACTAGATCATCAAAATCGAATTTGATGATGAGTATTATCTATCTCGTGCTATCACCATATTTTGATTTGTATTTTGAAAGGTTTCTAACTTTGCGTAATACATGCCATAATGATATTTTGCTAGATTGTGTCCGACCAAACTATCTAATCTAAACTGATCCGATCGTAAATTCTCTCTGCGAAGCTCAGCGGGAAATTTAAAATATTGCCGGAATTATGGACCGCCAGATAATCGAGATTATGTTTTAAAATTATGAATAGCTAATATTAAATTTTAGAGGACGTTTTTATTTTGGAGTAATTATTTTTATTTAGATATGTACTGAAGCCGTGCCTGTTTATGTCACCTAACAGCATCAGTTCTAGTCTGAAGGGTAAGTATGGTAATTTGATACAGCGAAATTAAAGGCAGTAATACTATTATAGTTTACAATTATTATGGTTCAATGAGGCAGGATCTATCATTATTTGACGTGATCCATGTAAAGTGTTACTCTGTTTTAGATAATAATATGTAATGTATACTTTGGTTAATTCATTAAGACGCGCCCCACTATTTCTCGCAAGGGGAAACCGAAGGGTGCGGGGAGTACAGTTCGAACATCAGTCTCGAGTCGACCACGGCTCGGTGTATACGGGCTATTGTAGGTTGTATCGCTGCGTGTCATGACCGAACGGAATGATGCTCTACTTAATTTTTTTACCAATATTATATTTATAATGTCAAAAAAACGTATCGTATGATGATAAACTACATAATTATTTAAATATGACTTAGCCAGAAGAATCGTTCCGTTGCCCATTCCTTCAGGTTGAGCGACTCGACTTTAATTTTTCTACAAAGGTCACTTGATTGGTTTGTTACTGCCAATATAGATTTTCCAAATTAGCTTAGCAAAATAGCTTTGGTACTATCCTACTAAAAAAGACGTACCGTCAAGCGATTTAGCGTTCCGATACGGTATCGTGTAGAAACTAAAGGAATGTAGATTTCATGCTACTCCTAACAAGTTAGCCCGCTTCCATCTTAGTTTACATAAACTAACTTGTAATGAATCAAAATAAGAATAGATATCATGGGTTCACGCTTTACAAAAACGCTAGGGGTATGGTAGACAAGACAGCGTGGAGTTGAGCTCAATCATTAAACTGTTTAAACAAAAGAAAAATAGATATAGTAGGTACCTATCTGAGATGATTGTAGGTATGTGTGTTTTTAAGATATTGTTAAATTGGTTAATATATATGTCGAAGGAATTAGACTAGAGACTTAGAATAGATTGTTGTAATATTGTGATAGATGTCATTGTTTATGGAAATGTTACTGTCTGTGGATGTAATTATTTTTGGTATGTCACGAGTTTTTTTATGAAAGTAATCGAAATATAACTAATTGTTAATTATTTAATGAGAGATATGAGATAGATGCTTACTTAAAACTTTAACACAAAGTTAAATTCAATTTGATGTGATAAATGAATGAATGATTGATTTGTTTTAATACTCCAACCAATAAAAGAGTCGGGCGCCAAAGTCCTAGTAGAGTATTTACACCATCTTGAGGGGAATAAAGGAGTTGGGTAGTTAGTTTGTGTCTGGAGTGCGGTGAGGATATATATATTTGACCAGTGTAAAAGTGTTCTTAAGAAGTAAATTAAATTAGGGAGTAAAGTAAGATAGGTGTAAATAAACTACTGTCCTGAATCTTTATAATACGTCAGGAATTATAAAAATCTATTTCATGTATCAAAAACATTGTGAACTTGCAATATATCTGTTCGTGAAGACAAAGTCTTTGTAACCCTAGAAAACGCCCAAGAGATTAAGAACCACTAAAGATGATGTCAAGGAGAATGGTGATACTCCGATATATATATTAACCTATATCACAATATAATTTTGCTGTGCAGGACCAACACGACATATTCATTTTTAAAAAATGAGTTCAAATGAAGTAGAGCATACTGCTAGTCAAACATGACATTCTTGTTGACATAATTAACTTGACACTTTGTGTGAGTGTGCACACATTGCTACTCGTTACGTACTAATAGAACTCACATTCTTGCAGTTTTTATTGCACACTTGCACTGTAAGCGTTTGAAAAACAAAAAACTACGAGCCATCATGGATTGACCTAGCTGTAAACACCAATTACAGTTAAATTATCCTATAATTGTTATAATTAGAATATCAAAACATTATTTTTCTCTTTCAACTAAATACATTTGTAATAATTTTTCCAACACTAGATCGTTTTCCCGGTTCATAAATTAGTTTCCCCGGTACTGCGCTTGAGCAGAGTGCAAAAATTATTTGTAGAACTGAGTATACGATTTTATAATCTCATCTCAAAGGAAGTACTGGACATGCACTTTACAAAAGTTTAAAAAATGTCTTAAAACCCATTTACTAAGTAAAGGTTACTATAAAAATAATGATTTTATTAACGACAAAGATACTTGGAAGCAATCAGCTGTTCTTTCTACACACAAGACGGGATATCCAAAATGGTAATTTTTAGAATACACATTGTAACATTGATTTTTAAAAAGGGCAATTGCTGAGTTTCTTGCCGGCTCTTCTCCGCAGGATCTGCCTTCCGAACCGGTGGCAGAGTAAGTACGTACTGACAGACTTAACCTTTCAAAAGTGCTTGTAAAACAGCCTACTTGAAATAAATGATTTTGAATTTTTTTAACAATGTTAGTTCTTATAAATTCGTTTTATCTGAACTAAGTCCTTTATTTAATACATGTTATTTTGTAATGCTTATGTAGTACGAGTATATAGAAAGTTAAATATTTTACGAGAAAACTAATAATTACAAACAGATCGAAACATTATAATCGCCGGTGCATAAAGTGATGAGTATTTTTTCACGGGAACGCGAACATTAATTCGCCGTCGGACGCAATATGTCTTCCCGAACTTTCCAATTTACACAATCCGATCGTAAATCTGCGGAGCTTTGTCTGAAATTTTAAAATATTACCGAAGCGGCGCAGCTCGAGACACCCGGGTTTATGTTTTAAGGGTTGGATTATTTATTGCTAACAAGTGGTCGTTCTGACTTCAGTGGTCATTTAGATTGACGAATTGACTACTTTGTCAGTACAAAACGATTTTACTTGTAAATTTAACCTAGTGTATGTTTTAAGAGTTGTATTGTTTATTGCTAACAACTAGTCGTTCTGATTTCGGTGGTCATTTAGAATCACAAATTGACTAATTTGTCAGTCACCAATTCCCGGCCTTCTGTTCTAAGGGTTGGATTATTTGTTGCTAACAAGTGGTCGTTCTGACTTTGGTGGTCATTTAGATTGACAAATTGACTACTTTCTATACAAACTAGTGTATATTGGTTAGATTATTTATTGCTAACAAGTAGTAGTTCCGACTCAATAGTTATTTGGATTGACAAATTGACTAGTTTAACAGTCACTATACGAAAGACTGGTTATTCCCGGGTTTATGTTTTAAGGGTTGGATTGCTAGCAAGTGACCATTCTAACTTTGGTGTTTATTTAAATTGACAAAATGACTAGTTTGTCAGTCATTAATTCTACGATTTTACTCGTAGATACCCCGAGGTTTATACTTTAAAAGTTGGATTATTTGCTAGCAAGTGATTGTTCTGACTTCGGTGGTAATTTAGATAGACAAACCGGCTTTATGTTTTCAGGGGAGCATAAACATCACACATCACACATTTTGATTTCGGGGGTCATTCAGATAGATGTATTGACCAATTCGACGACCTCCGTGGCGCAGTGGTATGCGCGGTGGATTTATAAGACGGAGGTCCTGGGTTCGATTCCCGGCGAGGCGGATTGAGATTTTTCTTAATTTGTCTTGGTCTGGCTGGTGGGAGGCTTTCGCCGTAGCTAGTTACCACTCTACCGACAAAGACGTACCACCAAGTGATTTAGCGTTCCGATACGATGTCGTGTAGAAACTGAAAAGGGGTGTGGATTTCATCCTACTCCTAACAAATTAGCCCGCTTCCATTGCATCATCACTTAACATCAGGTGTGATAGCAATCAAGGCCCTACTTGTAGTCGATAAAAAAAATTCACCAGTCATTAATATACTCACATTCTGCCTTATGTTTTAAGGACAGAAATATTATTTATACCTAACAAGTGCTTCTTCTGACTTCGGTGGCCATATTTCATTTGATTTTTCAAATTGTTTTTTTTTCTGTATAACTAATTTTTCCCTGTCGCTTTGAATTTCACCTAAAACAACTATAATAACAGAATAAATGACTAATGAATGTTTTTGCTTTTTTTTAACTCTTCAAACAGAACTATTTAGTCACTTAAAGATATATTAGTTAAACCTTTTAAGACTATGAATATTTAAGTTACATGACTCTTGTTTGACCCCAATAGAAACGGGTACAATTGTAAATCATCTATCGAGATCGCTTCTTAATTTATAAGAGCAAAAAGATTAATTTATCAATTTCTTCATCAGACCTAAGTATATATTTTAAAATACACATTATTAGGATTGGCTAAAGCAGTAACAGTTTTTGTTTGAAAGATGAAGTATGTATTTGTAAACCAAGACAGTAAGATTTTTTTGGATCCAATATTACTTTTAAGTTTTTACTCAGACATGATTTTTATCGTTATACCATCATCATCATCATTCATCATTAGTACACTTCTTCTATCTTTCACCATTGAGCTTGAGCACTTTGCTCATTCTATTCCATTTAATCAATAATATTCTATTACATATTTTTGCATTTTATCACATCAATTTTACTAGCCACATCCTTTTAAACTATTGCGAAGGCGATTCCGATTGCAAACACAATTTGGATGGGGTGGCGGTGAGAGGAAAATCGAGCAGATGCTGATTCGGCTACCTTTATCGGGTTACATTGCTGGAAGAACAAGGAACAAATTGGTTGGATGTGCGAATAATTGAGATCGTTTTTAGATGCGGCATAAAAATTCTAAAAAACACATGCGCACACGCTTACTAATTACTCATTTCACGACAGTCCTACAGGAATCGGATCTACGCGAGAAAAACTGTTAGCTATAACTTTACTAGTAACCAAAAAGTAAAAAAAAATCAACCTATAACGATCTCAATCTTATTGCCTCCTGCCTTCTCTATTGTTAAAAAAATAATTATTTGTAAATGCAAATTAAAAATATCCCTACTGGTTTAAAGGAAAGAGCAGTTATAAAACTACAAATTTAGACTAAAATAGAGACCCAAAACTTTTCATAATAAACTCTGCCAACAAGAATAGTTAGTATCACAAAGCGGCCAACAAAAAACATGACTCCGGGTAACAATGATTTAATGAACGCTACAAAGTTAAAACATTTTATAAATGTTACCTGTGAGTTAGTGTTGGGCGAAATTTTATATATTAAATCATTTTTTAGTTTTGATGTTACAGAACAATACGCACATCTGATACACACACAGACACACTTGAGTACTTTTCGATAAGTGCTGACAGCAAGGAACCGCATGATAAATCGCAATGCTGCTTGGCTAGTTATTCCTTGCCAAGCAGTATAGAATAAAACTTAATGAAAGTGATCTTCAGCTGCTAAATACTTAGCCCCTTAACTTCAATAAAAGGGACTTTCCCTTTAGTTAACCACGCAACTAGAGGAGTGCTTTTAAATTTGGTCGCGACCCCTATGAAAGTTGCTTTACTAGGACCGTCGGACAAACGCGAAGGGGCAAAATTCTACATTACGAAGGGAGAGCTTTTTTTATTTTTAAATTGTGTACTAATTTTGACATGGTAATTATCAAATCGTTTTTAATTAAAGTGTTTCTGTTTTACTTGTGATTTCTATCATTGAAGAAAACGAAAATTCACATATATTACCTCTAGTTTTTGTTTAGTCTTTCAAATTACTTAGGTTTTTTCGGAGTAATGGCATTCAACCATGTTTTTCAAGCTATAAAAGGATCACGATGTCAAAAAATAAAAAGTACCTATATATACGCAAACTAGCTGAAGCGGTACAGCGATTTCATAACAAAACATGTAGTGCATATAAAAATACAGTATTTTGTCATTCCACGGCATTACTGTTTTTTTATAACTAGAAATTTCGTTTGCGCTTTTCCGGAAGCAAAGCCAAAGATGTCGAATCTACTTCCGGAAAGTTATGTGAGATTCCCCGGCTATGCCGAAATACCCACTAACACCCAGCAAACAATACTGCGTTATTAGGAGAGTAGGTAGCAAATTCAAGACGAAATTTTCACCTACATAAGTGTCACCACATCCGACCAAACTCAAATTTTGACGCCACACAACGCAAATCTAAAGGATAAAACAACTTGTCCATATTTCTTGGTCGCAGTGGGAGCAGTCAGATCGCCGCGTCTGGACATTGATTCTCGCAAATGGTTCCGTGAGTATATTGCGTTATAAAACCCTCGCTGAGTGGTCCGCCAACAAATGGTTTGAATGTTGCACTTCTATCCGTTACTGATTTTTTGTTTGTTTGTTTATTTTCAAAAGTATATTTACCTATTTGTTTTTCATTAATTTTCCTGTAAATTATGTACACCTATTTCAACTTCTGACGAATAAGAGCAATCCCTAATTTTGTTTGAACGTTATGATATCATGTTTTCAGAATTTTTTAGAGATATAATTAGATTTAAAAAGAATTCAAATCGAATACAGAGAAAAGCTTTCGAGTGCATTACTGAAGGTATATGACTGAATACTCCAGTATAAATAGTACTGGCAAAAAGTAATAAAACACACCTAGACGATACTTCTTACATAAGGTGTTTGATACTCTCTTAGCTATAAGTTTACGTTTATGACTCTTATTATCACCATCACTTATTGATTCAAATGAACTTTCATTTTAATTCAATAAAATGAATTTAAATTTTTAATAAATCTCACATTTTTTTACCGATCGTCCTCTATTGTATTCCTACACGTTGGGTATCTTTAAAACAAGAGTGAATAGGCATTTTCAAGGCAAGCGCGTCCCACCTTAGACCACATATATACTCACCATCATAACGTCAGATCGTGGTCAAGCACGAGCTTAGTTCATATTTAAAAATTATTATTTTTTTACCTATAGTTACTTTTGGCACTTTCTTACTGACATCAACACTATTTTGTAGTTCAAGTGTTTTTTGTAGTAAAAACACCAGACAAATAATGTGTAACAATAATGAAAAGTATTTTGGAACGAAGTTCCTTTTTATAATATGAATGTGTATGTTTTCTACCCGTGAATAAATAAGATCGCATCGCAGAGTTTGTAAACCTTTTTATACCAAAAATCCTAGACAAGTAAAAAGCAGGTGAAGTTGCGTAATCTCTCAAGACGACGGAGAGCAGTTTATACGCGGAGTGTTAGTATGATCCGGTGCAATCCAGTTACATTATCCTTTGCTTTACTTGCTTGTACACTTGATATGAAAAATGTTATACATTTCCTACATTTACTACACAAGTTTATTTTAGTTTTTTTTACTTTATGTATATGACTGAAGTATTGAATGTTTTTATGCTCTACTTCGATATCTATCATCATTATTAGCCGAATACAGAGCCAGTCTGCTCTTTTTATAGGCAAGTATGTGGAACTTAGGCGCCACTGCAGGTTATCGGGCCGAGAATATTCGACTATTTAATGATCATTACCAGATATTAATGTTAATGACCGGGACCAACAGCTTAACTTGCTTTCCAAGGCATGTATGTAACTTTTCAACTCTGGGTTATTACTGAAAATACGTATTTTGAAGAAGGATTGTTTTTATAAAGCCAGACTCAGACTCTGGCTTTGATTCCATTATATACTCATTATTCACTTCAAAATTAAAAAGCATGTCGGTGCCACACAATGTCTCTATTTTAAAGACGTAACCTAGAACCCACAAAATGCTTCGTTAAATAAACTTTCCTTAAACTTAGATGGCATCGACTTTACAGATATGCTTAAGTAAATTAAAGCAATTAATGACGCAATTATCATTTAATTCTTAGTGTGTTTTGAAGTCGGTTAAATTTTTTCGTTAATTTTTTTTTAGCTATTGATATTTACAAAATAAAATAATACATTTTTGTAAATCCGCCAACAAACATTAAATATTCTAACTAAATGTTAGGATATTTAATGTTTGAAGTTTTGTAACCGATTGTACTCCACAAAGTAATCCCTTTACGAACAAATAAGCTGAGGTATTAGGAAATGAAAGGGAAATGTTTGAAAAGAAACGGAGACTAAGACATTAAAGGATTTATTACAATATTCCAAAACAGTGCAAAAAGTGTAGGACATTTTTTCAATTTTGTGTACAGAGTTGCTTGAGTCGGTAAAGGCTTAGACTAAAACGGTCATTGAGAGCAGTTTTCTTTTTTGAATAACTGTTTGTTTTATCTCATCATACACTTTTGTGTTGGACATTTTAGCATATTTTTTTAACATTATTATTTTAACGATTATTCTACATATTTTTTTTATTCATTACAAGTTAGTAGTGAAAGCGGGCTAACTTGTTGAGAGTAGGATGAAAATCGACACCCCTTCGATTTTTGCACGACATCGCCCCGGATCCCGCAACGCTAAATCGCTTACGGCTTTGGTAACTAGCCACGGCCCCCCAAGGCCCCCTCCCAGGACCTCTGTCTTTATAATCCACCGCTCATACCACTGCGCCACGGAGGTCGTTAAATTATAAAATTATAATATGTATTAAAATATTATTTGTCGTACTGCTCTAACTGTATGCTGTTTTCACGTAAATATAAGTCACGCTTGATCCCTGACTAAGCATATAATATACATTCATGACAACTTTTTCACGACTTTTTACAACGCTTTTAAATATTATTGAGGCCGATTCCATAAATGAAGGAGCCGAATGGCCGGTGATTTTGTTAGATTATCAAATTTTTGTGATTTTCCCAACGATTGACGACACCTGTCGCCTAATTGCGAACATTCGACGAATCGCCGATCCTCATATTTTGTTATACCACCATTAAAATATTCAAATAACGTCCAATATTAAAAATATCCAATCTACCGTATGTCCTACATCAGCTAGTATGGCCTGTCGTTTTATAAGCCCTCTCCCTTTTTTGTGAATATTTTATACGATATTTTCGTTCATTGCCAATCGATTGAAACGGTTATTTTGTTACAATTCATAATTATTATGCCTTATACTTATTTTCATGACATATTTTATCTGTAATATAATGCCCTGTGCCAATATATGCATTTGTATCATTACAATAAAACATATTTTTATGATTATATAATCCTTAGCGCCCAACGAAGCATCGTGATAATTCTCTGACCTCTCCTCTTGTACAAGTAGGAAAGCCTGATCCGGAGCTAAAAACGGTGGAATCATTGTGAAACCTTTAAAGAATTTTAAATCAAATAGCATATTTACAGACGAACAAGCATAATTATTGAAAATATCCATACAATTTCCTAAGATACCTCTATTAGAATTTAAACTTTTGCGAGTATTTTCATTATTATTAATATATAAGCGGTGCTTAGTCGCTTGTGGCTTGAACAAGCGAGCTCATGACTAAGGACCCCGTTTAATAAGAGGCCTATAGAGTTTTTTAAGTTTATTTTATTATTTCATATTGATCCAGTTCAGTAAAGTATATTCAGAATAAAACAAAAGCGTTTATAAAGCACAAAGCCACAGCGTATAGCAATGTAGAAGAAATTAATGTTTTAATAATTTCTTAAGTAACACTCAAACGTAACCAGCTAAAGGGTTAACACGAAGTAATTGATATTTTAATTATTACTCAAGACTCTTCACTGCGTTTGGGAATTTCAATATAAATACAACTTTGAGGGATTTTAAATTAATATCCCGGACTCGCTATCAAGTGAATCGGACCGTGAAATTTATTAAATCGACTTTATGCGCGTGCGCTGCCTTAACTATTGGATATAATTAAAAACATTGTATGAAAATTTTATGTATCTTTCGAATTTCTACAAAAAATCCTCAATATATCTTTTATATTTTGGCAGATATAGAACTTTTTGTGTTTAAAAAAATATTTAATTCATATGCTTACATTTACGTCATTATTTATGCGACTAAACTTAAATCCTTATCAAAATAAATAATTTAATAATCACAAGGGTATTATAGATAGATAAGCCTTTTACAGTCTGTTAATTACTTACATAGTTTAGGAGATAATACAAAATTTCTAAAAAGCGCGGTACTGCCGTTATTAAGTCCAAATTAAATTTAACTCTACGTACGTACGAGTACGTACTGGGATCAGTATTTTGGTAAGTATATTCTTTCCGTGATGAGGTTGAGAATTTGATCTTTTTAAAATTTATTTGTAAAATTATTTTTGTTTATTTTGTAAGTTATACATATCAGCTTGCCATAAATATATAATTATTGTTTATGATAATGTAGGTACTGTAATATCGTACAATGTTGAACAAAACGTCTTCTTAAAAGGAAACTTTTAATGGAAGGGCTTATTTCAAGTTGGTGTGCACACCTAATAGACCGAATTTCATGCAGTTTTCGGGTAGATCAAGTAAATAGGTTATGAATGGTATAATAGGTCCGAGCTTCCTAGAGTCGAAACCTACTGGTGAACTCTATCACTAAGACCTATACATTTGAACATGTAACGATCAAAAGATTACCGGTTCCAGCATGCACCGCATGACATAAGACGAACGCCCCGTAATATGTAAGTCGGCCCGTTTCATTAAGACAATGGGTTTAAATTGCCGTGGTTAGACAGTTGGACGGAAAGTTTGATGGTGCAATTTATAAGCTTCTGGGCTCATGTGCTCTCATAACGATTTTATTATCACTATTAGCATGAGTAATGGCCCACAGATGGACAATAAGAGGTGAGTCCTTTCCCCGTTGAAGTGCTAACTAGGCACATTGTGGTTGTATCAAAATATCTGTGGTATAGCTGTGTTTACGGTTTATAAAATAGAGGTCCTGCGTTCGATTCCCAGCTGGGACAATCAATTGTAAATTTCTTAATTGGTCCAGCAGCGCTCTTCTGTAAGAATGCTTTTTATAACTCGATTTACGAATTTGTCTCTATGTATATCTGTCTAATTCGATGAAGAGAGATAGAGACAAATTTGAGTTTCACAAAACACACTAATAAAACATATTTAGAGAATAAGGCCACAATTACAAGTTAGCTCTTGACTGCTATCGCACCTGATGTTAAGTAATGATTCTAAGATTGAAGCGGACTAACTTGTTAGGAATAGGATGAAATCCAGACACCTTTCGGTTTCTACATAACATTGTACCGGAACGGTAAATCGTCTGTAGGATTGTGACCACGGCCGAAGCCTCCAACTAACCAAGACAACAAGTCTTACAGGTAGGTACATACATATAACTAAAATATGTTTTAATTCTCGTTTATTATTTTGTGTTTGACTTATTGTTGTAAAGAAAATGAATTTTCTCATCATAAACTACATAATTGTCAGGAAAATAAAAACAGACAAACAACAAAAAAAATCACTTATAATTACTTTCGGTATTTGGTGTTATATCTGATACACATCTGAGCACGTCTAAGAATACATTTATTATTTTATAATGCAAAATGTACCTCTCAAAAAGGTAAACCCACGGCTAACGCAGTCGGGCTTTTGGTCAATATTTTTTCTATCAAGAAATTCCAGTATGTCGATTCTTGAAAGAAACGTCACTTTTGAAGCCGATGTACAACGGTTGCAAAGCAGATATAACAGAAATCGGTATTCTCCAATGACATATTGCCATATTAGACTGACAGTCGAACTGAAGGTGGCATCATCGACGAGATGCAAGTAAGATGTTTGTACGATGTATTTATTTCAAGAATCGACATAGTGCTATGACAATTAATGCTGAAACGCCAAGCTGTTAATAAATATTTTATACAAATACTGTTAATCTGAAGCTGTTGTAAAATCACCCAATGTCTAGCAAAATAGTTTGCTAATATAATTTAGATTTGGCGCGCTGCCACAATGTTCTACATTATGAGTTAACATAAACTTTAATGGTACAACGTATGATCATAACTTCTAAATTATTATGAGCCAATCAGACTAGTCCGCTGGTCGTAATAAAATGTAGATAGGGTAAAGGTTATATAGATAATACTAAATGGCAACTAAGTACCCACTTAAATATTTTAACTAAATATTTGATACTGTTATCTTAAAAATTTTTAACAAAAAGTAGAACCGACTCTAAATGCCCTAGAAAGTAAAAAATAACTGTGTCATTTACTTGCTTTAATTTACTTAAGCATATCTATGAAGTCGGTGCTAGCAAGTTTAAGGAACATTTATTTAACGTAGTAAAGCAGTTTGTCGGTTCTAGGTAATGTCCTTAAAGTAGAAACCTTGGCTGGCACCGACTCCTAGATATGCTTAAGTAAATTAAAGCAACTAAATGACACAGTTATTTTTTACTTTTTAGTGATTTATCGCCACGTATCAAACTCGTACTATACTGTCATAGTATATTATACGGCACTTGTAGCCAAAAAGCTATCGATACTTACACAAAAACCGAAATCACTGCAAGTGTACCTATATAATTTTAAGAGTGCCTTGAATTTTCCCAGAATATCATCATTAGATCCTAATATGACAACGGGACCACTTTGGTGCCCTTTCTAATAAAAAAAGAATTATCAAAATCGGACAACTCTGTTAAAAGTTATGCTTGGTAATACATAAAAAAAAATATACGTGTCGAATTGAGAACCTCCTCCGTTTGTTTTCTCTGTTAAAAAGACACTTATTTAAATAACATTATTTATACATTAGGTATCAATATAACTATTCTTCTATTCTTAAAATCTCAATACCCTCACTGAGATATTTAGAATCAATATTCAATATGTAGGGTATGGTTTCCGTAAATTGCACACGCTTGAGGCTATCGTATCGAGTCAGTGACGTGGAGTTTGACGAGCTCCAGTGACGATCTACACGTCAAAATAAGTCGCTTGCAATGCAAATGACACGGTTCGCTTTGTATTTTAAGAAAATTAAGTTTTTTCTGATAAAATAAATACAGTAAGCAACTCCAGGAACCTTAGCAACATCATTGATAGGATTAAATGAACATAGAACCTCTGCCACAGGTGGCCCGAAAACTGAATGAAAAGGGGAGAACTACTCGCTAAGGGCATCTTCTTTGAGAGTCAGAGACTTAAGGTATTTTGCTATGGTTGTTCTACAACAACCACTTAGGCTACCCTAAGATGCTGTGTTGACAGCTGCAATCTACGCACAAATATCATCGAAAATCTGGAAACTCGTCTTCGTCGGTGAAAACGCTGTGTAATGTTTGTTAAGATTTTCTTAGTTGTTCTAAACGCTTCAGTCCACTTCTTACGTCTCAATACCAGAGATGGACGAGCAAATGTACGTATAGTTAATTCTAAGGCACGGAAATAACGTGCATTAGTCAACTGCAAGCCGGAGTAACGTCTCACGTCTACATATTTTCAGCTGCGAGCACCTATTTGAATTATATGACTAAATTAGTTAGTCAGACGATTTGGTGAGAATAAGGTTAACTTGAAATAACCGTGTAGATTTAGTTGCTACTGTGAATTTTACCGAAAAACTGTTTAAATTATTTGGTCAGAAGATTTGGTCAAATAAATGTTAACGTGTATTAATCTCGTTAAGTTTCTATCGTATTTGCCGCTAAAAATGGATGTGAAAAATAGTAACGCAAAATGATTAAACCAGTCAAATGTCAAAATTGTGGCCAACATGTAGTAGACTATTTAAAGGCCCTTTGGCTTTAACACAACCTTGTCCACGAGATTGCCGTCATGTGGAATGCAGAACTGAAGCGTCACGGCATGTTTCTGGACTACAACGACACGTGACGACCCTCGGGTTTGCTTACCCACCACAAAACCAGTTCGGTTGTAATCGGCTTGTGACGCGCGTTAATGCGTAACGAAGGTTCGTATAGAATAAATTAATTTCCATGAATAAATTTGTACTTTATTCATGGGAAAAGAGATGAATTGCTATCAATAAAAACTTGTGCGTCTCAGAACACCCGACAGAAATGATAACTTAAATACACCTAGCGTTGATTCAGAAATGAGGAGCCTGCCTACCGCTGCCGTATGCGTGATGAGATTTTAAAAAAATGTTAATGAGTTTAATTCAATAATAACTCAATGTAAGTAACAAGAATGCGAAAACTTAGTAAATTGGATCTAAGAAAATATTACCTGCGACAGGCATTAAGGTGAACAGGGTAATTTCAAGATGGCGACTCGGGCACATAATTATCGTAAAAAACCGTCGGGGAAATTTATCGAACGCCGCGCCAGAAAAACGCGTTTTATTATTTCTCATTCGGGAAAACCAACCGGCGGAGAAGTAGCGCTGAAACGGTACTAAAGGATAAACATTTTCATAAATAATAATGTTTTTTGACAGTCCCGTATAGCCTTGCCGACAACGCGTAAATAAGGAAGTGTAAGAAATGTTACAATATGTAGGTAAGTATTAGGTACGGTGGAAAGACTGTTGTATGTTCGTAAGCAATGCCAGTGGGAAATCTCCCCACCGGTGGAACTTTGGACTGCCATCAGTTAAATAGTTTCATTTGTTTCCACCACCGAAATGAAGCCAGTAGGAAACTGCTGCTGAGCGCTAGAAAACGGCATCATCCGGCCACTGCTTCACACAAATACATAATTCAAACGAGAAGTCGTGATTTTGACGTGCCGGCGGTCAGCGGTTGCTTGCATTTGAACGGTTAGGTTTTTCATTACTACCCTAAATTCGGTGATTGATCTAGAACAAAGAACTAACGAGATAAAATAATTGTAATAGTGATATTTAGGGACTGCTTCATTCCACTGCTATTTTGTTTTTAACTACGTTTATGATACTAACTTGTGGTTGAAAATATTTCTTTTATTCTTTACAATTTAGCCCACATTACATCTGATGGTAAGTGATGATGCATCAGATCATACTTGTTAGGAGTAAGATAAAATCTACACCACTTTCGGTTTCTATACGACATCGAGCCGGTAGGTCTTTGTTGGTAGGGTGGTAACTAGGCACGGCCAAAGTCTCCCACCAGCCAGACCTGGACTAATTTAGAAAATCTTGATCAATACCGTTAGGAATCAAACCCAGATACTCCGTCTAATAAATCCACTCACCACTGCGGCATGAAAGCTGCGAAATATGTCCTAAGAGGTTATACCAAGCAATAAGCTTGCGACAAAAAAGTCTTTAACACGTTCACTGCGAAGCGAGGCCTAAATCACCCCTGATGCAACTTCCCTGTGGTGCGGCAAGGAAAAACGTGAGTTTCTCTGTCGTGCGAATGGCATAGCTTTGGTTTGGTCCAGTGTAGGAAAGAGATAAATATATATTTGAGATGCTCTAATGGTTCCGTACTCGGTGGTGTACCTACCTTGGTACCGGATGTCTTAGGCCTCGTGCCGCACTGAATTAACATAATTTTAATGCAGTGCGGAACGAGGCTAAAACGTCCCATATCCCCCCTGACCTCGTACCGCACCCAACGCGAGCTTCCCGCGACCAGTGTTGTGCATCACGTCGATTGGAGAGCACGGCCTTTTACAGCGCCGAACATGTCTAAACGATGTCGGAAGAAGTTAATTTTAAAAAACTCAGAAACAGAGCCCGAGGCAGAATAAATAGGACAGTTTCTTTTCTACTTCTGGTTGCCTTTTTTTTCTATTCTGTGAACCGCATTAAGATTTTCATATACAAATAGATAGATAAACCTTATGCATAAACCGTGATCCATTATTTTCCAATAATAAGTCTGTAATAGGTGCCTCTTAATGGTATAGAATGGAATGCTTCGTGCGCGAGTCCGACTCGCACTTGGCCGGTTTTTTTTTCTGTATGGCGCCTTCAAGCACAATTTAGATTATTAAAAAAAAATGTATCCTTTAATAGCTTTGTGTTGTTTTGCCAGGTTTTGCCCTTGAAACGATCTAATGAGATATAATTGATCAAAATCGGTCAAGTCGTTGCGTAGTTAAGACAGTTTAAAAACGTCGATATTATTTTTCCCATCACTAATCTCAGCGAAAATTTGCCCTATTTCAGTGTGTTACGAGGTGTATAAGATCCCATATTTTGTTTTGCTAATAATTCCTAAACTAGCCATCAGATCCCGGGGCGACGGTGGATTAGGGTTCATCAATTCACTGTCTATATCAATAAGGACCAAAATTCTCATTTATCTTTGATTTCGCGCCAGAAAATGGATTTTAGTCTGTAAAAGGAGGTGGGGTCTAATAGACCGCGTGTCGCCCTAACGTCTGGTCACGGTACGGGCCGATTATACCTCGTGCCGCAGGAACGGAAAGTATGCAAAAATTGGTGCCGCAGCGAACGTGTTAATGTGCACTGGCTCTAAATCAAGTTTGTCTAAGCGTATGTCCGAAGTTGGATATGAATACCTATGAAGACGTAGATAAGTTAGAGGAATTAAATCCTAAAGTTAAATGGAAATTCAGAAGTTAATCTCATGGGAAAATAGTCACTCAGAACTTCACTCAAGTGCTTCCCATTGAATGCTCAGAGAGAATATTAACGTAAACTTTGCCAGTATTTGAGATTTAAATTAAGATAATATGATTTGTACTAAATTGATATTTAGTTTTAGTCTTTTTGGTTGAAATTTTATAGGGATTGAATAAAATCATGGTTTTCCGCATTTCTATATGTGGTAAACACTATTGTTATCAACCTATTTTATTGGCCACCTATATGGTATGGCCCCCTTGTATATGGGAGAGGGGATGTAAAGCTACATTAGCTAGAGTACAGCGCTGACCGTGACTTGATTTCTCACTGCAGCAGGTGTGGGTGAAACTGAAAACTTCACCTCTCGAATTCTGACTTACAACTGTCAATTGCGAGGCACGAGGGTATAACACCGCCAATTTCACCTCTTTGACCTGGGTTTCAAGTGGTAATCCGTATTTTTTAGCAACACTGACGTAAAGGTTAAGTTTTTTAAGGATCGTAGACATGGATTGTGTAATGTAGGTATTTCGATAAATAAACGGGTTGACGCGCGTACGCGTCACCGGCGTCCGCAATAAATCGAGATCACGTATCTACTGCTTGTATTATTTCCCTGTGTTAAAATACTAAAGATTGTTTTTATAAAAACTTAATACATCCGCTCGTTTCTAAGAAAAGTATATTGTTACGAATGACCCCTCGGAGGAATTACGAAGTAAAAGAGTTTATAGGTGGAAACCTCATTTGGATTAAAAGTAAATGCAAGTTAAAAAAGAAATAAGTTAAGAGAATGGAACAATTCAAATTTATATCGTATGCAGAGCAAAGACAAGATTCAGTGAGTTCAAAGCGAGCTGTCGTTGAGTCTTGACTCGGTTGAAGGAATGTAGGGAGATGTTTCCTGAGAGTGTGCGTGTAAGGACGATGGATCTGTAGTGGTCCCCCAGTGTGGTTGGGGTGTGTGGCCGTGAGGTGCCGAGGCAGATCATCGTCGCCGCCGTGATGGGTTCCTTCAGGATTAGAAGCGTGAAACGACGGCGTCGCAGCGTGCTGCATCAAACCTTGTACACCAAACTATTTATTGGTTAATAAACGTCTATTTCTCCCTGTTGTGTGGTTGTTCTTGCAATCCCCGACCCAATGTTAGCTCGTAACAATATTATAGATAAAAAGAAAAAAACTTATCAAAAATAAGTATGGACGAGTATGCATGTTTATTTACACCTGCAGTCACTTGTTCCGCTTTTCCTAATCCTAAGGTTGCCTGGAACAAATCGCTACAAAGCGATAAGATCGCCTTTTGTATTCTACTTCTTCTGTCCTGTTCTTCTGTCTTTTCATTTCTTACTTTCAATTTCTTTTAATTATTGTGTACAAATAAAGAATAAATTAATAAGAAATATTATTTAACCATCAGTCAGACGTATAAACTGATCCCATATAGGCTTCCTTTTCCGTTTTGTAGGATCTAAAAATATAAACCGTTTTTCAGATCCATGTTATAGGATGTAGTAATTAAAAGAAAAACGCTCAGCGAGCGAGTTTCCGTGAAAACCGCTGAATCACTGTTAGAGCCCGAAAGGGACTTACAGATTTCGGGCCGAATTTTTAAACTACAGTGCAATTTATTTTCCAATCACCACACGAAATAGAGGCTGGGTGTGTTCATTTTAATCCCCACAAATCCGAAAGCTGCATATTCGAAGGCTAACATTTTTAATGGAATGTACGTTTCCGAATTTTATAAATAATACGAAATTAATACAATATTTCTGGGAGAATTTTAATAAATGTAAGCCATAAGCCTCGTAATAGTCAGAGTTAATGGAAATTTAAAAGCCTTTCTGTCACATAACATATAAGTCATAAATAAGTATGTTTTATTATTTCCAAGTTAAAATGTTATTGTTACTTCGTTCCAATTCTAACCACGCTATTAAGGGACCTTTATTTTTATTTAACTAATAACGCATAACTTTTTACAGAGTTGGCCGATTTTGATAATTCTTTTTTATTAGAAAGGGCGTACTTTCAAGGTGGTCCCATTGTCATAATGTTAGAATCTGATGACGATAAAATAAATAAAAAATAAAATAAAAAAGCCTGTATTTCTCCAATCTAATACACTGTAGATACAAATTTCGTTAGTAGGGTTAGTTTATTGTTGCTTAATTCTAAGTTAGTAGTTGTTAATATGAAAATAATAAAAAAAATGCTTATAAGATTAGAGCCCCTTCTCGGGTAAAGGCCTCCCCCAACCTCTTCCATGATTCCCTGTCTTTTGCAAGGTTCATCCAATTTTTTCCGGCAGTTTGTATGATGTCATCAGTCCACCGTTTGTTTGGCCTGCCAACATTCCTTTTGCCTCCTGGTCCTGTCCATCTTGTGCTCTGTATCGTCCACCTTTCATCTGTGTAACGGGAGATGTGCCCGGCCCACTTCCACTTGAGTTCCAGTGCATGATTTAGTGCGTCTTTAACTCTTGTTCGAAGTCTAATTTTTTTCACTCCTTATTTTCTGTATTTTTCTGATGTTTAACATACTTCTTTCTATTGCTCTTTGTGTAGTTCGTATTTTTTTCTTGATTTTATTTGTGTATATCCAGGTTTGGCATCCATAGAGTAAGCTAGGTAAGAGACAAGTATCGACTACGATCTTCTTTAAGTCTAAAGAATAATCTCCTTTTAAAATTTCTTTTACACTCCAAAATTTTTTCCATGTTATGTTTATTCGTCTTTCAATTTCCTCTTCGTTTCTTGATTTTAGAAAGGATACTTGCTTGCCTAAATATATATATTTGTCTACATACTCTATGTTGTTTCCATTTACTTTTATTGGGATCATTCTGCTATTAGTCATTATTTTTGTTTTCGTTGCGTTCATTTCTAAACCTATTTTAGTGCTTTCTACGTCAAGCGAGCGAATCATTTCTTGTAGTTCTGATGGTGTCTCAGCTAATAGTACAACATCATCGGCAAATTTGAGATGGTTTAGATAATTACCAGATACCATAATCCCTTTCTGTGTCCAGTTTAACTTACAAAATATGTTTTCCAGCACTGCAATAAATAGTTTTGGTGACAACGGGTCACCTTGTCTAACTCCTCTGTTTATTTTAATTGGTTCTCCTCTTGTATCAAGTTTTACGGTGCTAGTACTGTTTGCATAAATGTTTTTAATAATATTGATATATTTTTGTTCTACATGAGATCCTTTCAATGCCTGCCAGATTGAGTTGTGACTTATGCTGTCAAAGGCTTTGCTGTAATCAATGAATCCCAGGTATAGAGGTCTATTAAACTCGGTATATTTCTCAATCACTTGTTCCAATGTCTGTATATGATCAGTAGTACTGAATCCCGAACGAAAGCCAGCTTGCTCTCTAGGTTGAGAAACGTCAATTTTGGGAGTTATTCTTTTAAGAATTATTGAGGCGAATAGCTTGTAACTGCTGGCCAATAAGCTAATCGGTCTATAATTTGCTATATCTAGCGGATTTCCTTTTTTATAAAGTAATATTATGTCGGACTCACACCACTGCATCGGTACTTTTTCTGTATCTATTATCAAGTTAAACAGTTGTGTTAAATATGTAATTAGTATGGGTGCACAAATTTTTAAAACTTCGTTTGTTATCCCATCTTGGCCTGGTGATTTTTCAGATTTAAGCTGTTTTAGGTGCTCGTATACTTCGAGTTCTTCTATTGGTTTAGTTTGATTTTCGGTGGTTTCTTCTGTTTGCAGTTGTTCTGTGTGGGTATCTTTTTCTCTAATACTGTATAATTCCTTGTAAAAGGTTGTTGCATGTTTTATAATATCTTTTCGTGTTTTTGTTTCTCCTGACTGGCGTACAAGTTTCTGTATCCATGTTTTGTGAAGTCTTAATTGTTTAAAGGCTCTCTTTGTACTTCTAAATTTTCTTAAATTTGTTGTTATGACGTCTTTCCTATGATTGTAGTAGTCCTTTCTTATAGATTTATTTGTTTGTTTGAAAAGTCGGCAGAGTTTTTTCCTGTCTCCTTTGTCTTTATTTTTTGTTAGTATTAATTCTCTACGTTTCTTTATGAGTTGTTTTGTGTTCTCACTAAATATGTTGTGACCTTTATTTTGAGTCTCATTTTTTAAATTCAAATTGTCTTTAATAAGTTTTTCTAATAAGTTGTAATAATCTTGGACACTGGTTGGTAAAGTTTCATTCTCGATCTGTAATTTTAATCTTGTGGTAAATTGTTTGATGTCATTTTCGGTTTTTGGTATTTTTGGTACTATTTTGAACGACTTCCTGCTCTTTTTTGGTAGATTTAATATCATAGTTGCTCTCAGTAGCCTATGATCAGAAACGAAATTTATGTGACTGAGGACTTCAAAGTTGGTTATAAGCCTTGGGTTATTTGTCATTATAAAGTCTATTTCGTTTTTTGTTTTTTGGTCAGGTGAGATCCATGTCCATTTACGGTTTTCCTTTTTCTTAAAGAAAGTGTTCATGATTGATAGTTGATTTTCTAAAGCGTAATCTATTAGTCGTTCGCCTCTTTCATTTCGATCTCCATAACCGAATTGTCCCATTATCCAGTTTTCATTACCTTTTAGTTGCCCAATTTTCGCATTGAAATCGCCCATAACTATTACTTTTCTGTCAGCTAAAGAATGTGCTTTTGTAACGTCATTGTAGAATTTTTGTAGTTCTTCTTCAGTCGAACGCTCTGTGGGTGCATATACTTGAATAATTGATATACAAAGTTCTTCGAATTTTAGTTTTAGCAGAGCTACTCTTTCTGAGATTCCTGTGAAATTGGTGATATTGTCTTTGTACGTTTTCTTTATTAGAAATCCCACCCCATGCAACCCCCTTGTTTGTCCAATGTAACATAAGATGTAATCTTGATATTCTTCAATGTTACAACCCATTCTTTTTACTTCAGAAAGTCCAAGTATGTCAAACGTAATATTTTCAAGGGCGTACGTCAGTTGTGAATATCTTTCGATAGACATAAGAGACCTCACGTTAAATGTACAGATTTTTAGTGTTTTTTTGCATGTGTCAGTTAATAATTTGGTATTTGTATTTGTTTTGTTAATAGTAGGTGGAGGGTATTGGTCTAATTCCCCACGAGGACCAGTCGGCTTGGGGAATGGTTGTTTTTGTTTTTTATGTAAATCTTGTCGATTATATATCTTGTTTCGGTGGCTGATGGCTTTGTCCTACAATTTTTGTTCCGATGAGAGTGTGCATTGCGAGAGGGAGTTGCTTCTTCCTCTCATTACATCGAATGCATTGATTCTGTTTGCTTTGTTTACTATTTGCTGCTTGCGAGGCTTTATTATTTCTGGTGATGCTGGTGAAGCTCTTTTACGTTTATCTTTCCCATTGAACCCTTCTTTGACGATCAGCTTATCGTACTTTATGATTGCGTAATTTCCCTTTTTTCTCTCTTCTATAAGTTGAGCTTGTAATTCTTTTCTTCTATTAAGGACATCCTTAGGATAGTCTTCTGTGATATAGATCTCCTTTAAGTTCTTGCTGGTTCTCAATAATTCATCCTTTTTCCATCTGTTTAAAAAGGATATCAAGACAGGTCTTATTTTATTAGTCTCACTGTCTTTCTTTCCGATTCGGTGTATCGTATTAATATCTCTACATTCCAGGGATATATTTAAATCAGTTTTAAATTTATCCTTCATTGATTGTATTAGATCCATGGAATTTAGTTCGTTTTCTTTCAATCCGAAGACAATTATGTTGTTGGATCTATTATGCTTTTCTAATCTAGCCACTTTTTCTTTTAAACTTTGATTCTCAGATTTCAGTTTCTCAATTTCCTGTGTAAAAGGGACTAACTTCTGATCCATTTGGGATATAATATCTCTAGTTTGGTTGGCCATTTCTATTTTCATTTGTTCGAAGAATGCATGTAGGTTGTCCATGATGAATCTTGATGTTTAGTGTTTTTTCACTTTTTATATATATAATTATTTTTTAATTATTATGTATATTTTAATTTCTGTATTTATTATAATATATTCTTGCAAGGGTTAATCGGCAGCGAAAAAATCTGATGACGATATCCTGAGAAAATTGAAGGAACTCTTCAAATTTTGGAGGCACGCTTACAGCGATTTCGGTTATTGTCTCGGTATCGGTAGTTTTTTGGCTACTAGTGCCATATAATACACTATAACAGTATAGTACGAGTACGTTACGTAGCGATAAATCATTAAAAAGTAAGAAATAAATTTTTTTAACAAAAATAGAACCGATTCAAAGCGTAAAAATAACTATGTCATAATATTTAGTTGCTTTAATTTACTTAAGCATATCTAGGGTTCAGCCTAGGTTACTACTTTAAGGACGTTACCTATAACCCACAAACCGCTTTACTACGTAAAATAAATGTTCCTTAAACTTGGCTGGCACCCACTTCATAGATATGCTTAAGTAAATTAAAGTAACTAAATGACACAGTTATTTTTTACTTTTTAGTGCGTTTTGAGGCGGTTCTATATTTTGTTAAAAATTTTATATAAAAAAACTTAGTCCGGTAGACTGCAGTGGTGACATGGTGAGATTTGATTCATTAATTATTACTTAATAAGTCTCTTTATTTAAAACCTATTAAATAAATATATTACAGGTAGATAAGAATGAGGTACCTCCAATATTTCGCAGAACATTTTCCTCAGTTGCTATGTACTCGTATCTACTACACTAGTATTTGTTAGCCACAAACATGAGGTAATACTTTAAGTTAACTTTACACACGACGGACATTATATTAAATATTTGTTTGTTGGTATTAGTTCATTAACTTCTTATAACAATTGTCTTGTTAACATTGGAGCAGCGTGATGAGTCTAAGATTTAAAATCCTTATAATGCAATGGGCCACGGGAGCAGCGAGATACAGGAAAGAGAACCTAGAACCTACAAGAACGGTCTCTAGTAATTTGTTACTTAGTCTAGGATTTTCTTTACTTGAGAACAACCTCCTCCTGGCAACAATCTCGTAATGGACTGTCCTAAGCTGAGGTGAGGTGAAGCTGATAATGATAGAACAAGAACCCCTCACGTCTGCAATAGCCCTTATGCTTAATAATTGGCACTTGATGTGTGTCTACCTCAAGGTTGCTTCTAGAAATATGTAAAGTGGTAGTAGCGTAAAACAATATGCTATTACTGCTTTTCTTATAGTCGACGCATTTTAAATAAATACATTGACAGTATATAGTTAATTTGACCCTCTCACAGTTTTGTATATTCTACTTAACTAAATAAAATGCCTAGTAGTGAATTTTGTATGCGATTGACTATAAATCCTCGATAAGTTGTAAAGCAACGTTATTTATCACTACAACCAACCGACAATTCAGTTTAAAAGTTTCTAGATACATACACAGTTAATTATAATAGATAGATGGTGATAGAGTTCATACAGCTTCTAGTCTGAGACACCACAAAAAACTAAGCCAGTTTGGACCAGTTAATAAATCGAATAGTTTTAATATATGCATAGGTATAGATATTATGTCATGGTCTTAGGTCATGGCAACAATTAATAAGTGGATTAAAAGTCATATAGATAATTTCGGAGAACATGCCCTCAATTACGAATTTAATTGTTTTATCGCTAAAGATTTTAGAAACAGGAAAATTGATAATTATATATTGTTCAAGGAATTCCAATAAACGCTAGGTGTTAGAATGGCAACGAAGCACCGTAACTACCAGTTTTGGTCAACCTCTCACTAGAGGGATCAAACGATTTGCAGATTTAGTTGTAGTGCTGGGATCAGAACCATGGTGCATGGAAATTCCTATGCACCAAGATCCATGTCCAGCAGTCTATCAGACTTTTTGTTATTGACTACAAGTTGGCCCTTGACTGCTATCACACATGATGTTAATGATGCAATCTAAGATGGAAGCGGGCTAACTTGCTAGGAATAGGATGAAATCCATACCCCTTTCGGTTTCTACAGGACATCGTACCGGAACGCAAAATCGCTTGGCGGTGCGTCTTTGTCGGTAGTATGGTAACTTAGCCACGGTGAAAGCCTGGCACCAGTCAAAAGATCGACTGATGATGACGAATTAAGAAATGTTTATAGTCTACGGAAGTATAAAATTTAATTTTGTGAAAAATAATAATTACACATAATTATGCTGATTTCAATTATTAAATTGATACAAACAGCAAAAGCTGGTATAAATAAATGGAAACTGAGTGTCAGAATTAAGAAGGACGGAAAAGAATAATTATGTTATAAAAGAGCAATGTGGTATAAAAGAAGATGTAGTGACTAAAATCGAGAAAGGTATGCTGAGATGGTTGGGTCTTGTAGAGAGAATGAATGAAAAGAGACTTGTAAGTCTCCTTTGTAAAAGAGATTTATGAGACCAAGGCAAACATTCTTAGACTAAATCTTCACACATTCAGACATTCTGATTAAAGGCCAAGCAAACGTACCCTAAACCAACGTCCTTGTAAGAAAGGTTTAATGAAATTGGAAGAAGCGAAAGAGATATGCAAGGATCGTGGCAAGTTGAAGGACGTGGGTTTTTGCCTACTCCTTTGGGAATGAGGCGAATGTATATATGTAATAAATGTAAAATATTATATAATCTTCTAACGGCCCACTACATGGCCAGGCTACGTTCCATGTAGTGAGGAAGACATAATCAAAAAGTTTCCCGAATAATTAGAGTCGCAGGCTACTACAACTATTTAGCAAACATCATTTTATTAGCTCGATCTCAATCCCAAATCAGCAATAAAAATAGAATCGTCACCAAAAACCATAAACTTACTAGGTACACACATACTTACTTAATTCATATAATACAAACATACAATTAAAAAACCCCAGTGGAAGCATCTATATATAAAGCTGCTAGTAATCAAATATAAACCAGTATTATATTGACCATTGTGTCTGTTAGAGCTCAAAAAATTACAACCATGTTGAAATACGTGTTTTTTGCTTTAGTTGTCTACAAAAGTGTGGAAGCATACGTCGGTATAGTGCCTATAGAGTTTAAACCGGCCAAATTTGGTAATTTTATTATTTATTATTATTAGGAAAGTCTATCACTAAAGTCTATATTAAAGTTTATCTCGAAGTATTACGATCACCCCGCTTTTCCTATGTCCTTTACTTCTTAGAATTTAAACTACCGCAATTATTTTCCATATAATTAAAATGGAAACGACTGAAACTCAAGGTATTGTTGTCGAAGTATGCCCGACTACTTTCGAACACATACCCTTAGTCATGAATATTGTTATTTCAAAGCATGATTAATTCTCTCTACATTTCAAATTTCAGTCAAATCCTTTTAGTCGTGGTGTGAAAAATACCTAATTGACACAATCATTGCCTTTGTAATTATTATGATTTTTACAGGCTAATATAATTAGTGAGATAATTTATATAGACTAGACTTGGAGACCCGGCACCATTCATGTTTGAAACAGAATAAGCAAGTTCAAAAGGTTACTTAACTTAGCACAAGTTATAATTAAGATGATTTTAGCTCTTGAGGAAATACCAACCCATAATTATTACGTTTGTTTTGTTGTGCGTGAGTTACCTTACCTTGTTGTGATTGTGATTAGTTAAAATATAAATATTTTTTTTATTTGTTTGATCTGCAGATTGCAGTATTTATGCAAAAAAATAGGCAATTCTAACGCCATCTATGTAACACTGCCTTAACTACGTAACTTACTACTAAACCATGTTGTGCGATACGAACCTTGAAGAAGAACCATAAATAGGCGTGAGCGATTACTGGTTCAGTTTCTGAAAATTTCAATTTCTTAAATCCGTATTTTAAAATACCTAAATTAGCAATATTAATATTATGTGAAATATTACAATACTTAAGTACTATTTTTCAGCTGATCAAGAAGGATGCTACTTTTCAAAATTTGATCGCGTGCTTCCTGTGGGCAGTCCTTACACACCGATAGATGGCAGTACGTGTGAAAAGTTCATTTGCCAGGAATCTGGGGAAATCTTCTTAGAGGGGTACGTACCTTAGACCATAGGGCAAAGAACAATTAATAAAACACTATATCTATACCAACAATTAACGACCCTGATCTACCTATACAAATTATCAAAAAAAAACATCGTTCTGATCTGTTGTTATTTGTGCCTCTGAATCACGATGTCCTGAGGTTAGATCCGTGGTCGGACAACGGATTACCTACTGAATTATCCTTCTTTTAAATCCTAGAGATGGAAAATTGATTTTGTGACGCGCTCGTGCTTTGGAAAATACCATATTCCATCGGTCCTGGTCCTAATCATCTGGTATGATATTAATCGTAAAAGAAACAGACAATATTCTATATATAATATATATACAATATTCTATAATATTCTGATCTAAGCTTCATAATATCGCCTTTTCTAGGTCTAGAGCCCTAGGCCGATAGTAAATCGATAATTGTCTTATAGTGATGATTTATACCAGTCGTTGCCGCTCCTGGCACTTAGTGTAATATTTAAAATAGAATTTCAACATAGGGGAGACCGAGGGGATTTGAAACAATTTTGACATTTTGTTTCATACACCAAACACTGTAGACAGAAATCATATGATACTAGTACCAATCGATAGGTTATTCTATACACTTGCGAATGATTAACATAAATAAATGTTAAGTGATAAATATTGCGGTGAAAAATCGACTTAACCGTAACAAGTCAATTTGTTTCAACTCCCCTCATATCGAGGTAAGATGAAACAGGGGTCGAGGAGAGTTGAAACATATTATTTTGAAGAAGTGTTGAGGGATATAATAATAAAAGTGAAGCTATAATATAAAGGTATTTATTGTAATAAAACTTTTCAATTAAGAAACAATTTTTTTTATCAATATTTTATACTGATATAATTTTCAGTTAAGGAGGTAACTACAAGTCTACGAATAATCAACTCCTAAAGTAGTTAAAATACCTATCACAATGACCATCAATCAACATAATGACCAGATAAACAAAAATGTTGTACATTCTTATATAACATTACCTATATATTAATATAAGTTATAAGCCTTTAACATAAAATACTTATTAACTTTCAGTCGTTCCTTAACTATTACAATCAGTCTTGATTAATCAGTATTTCTTGGAATATTTAAATAACAATACAACGATCACACAAATGAGAAAAATAAAAATATTATGAAACTAAATAATATCAATCTGACAAGCAGTTGTGGCAAACATAAGAAAGTTCCCCACCAGTGCAAGCTTCATGAGCCCAGTTTTTGCACTCCAGACATTGCACCCATTTTTTTTTGGCTTTGCTATTAGAATAAGGCTCAAAACAACAAAGGCAAATACATTCCTCTTCTTCTTCACTGTCTTCATTTCTTCTTTGTTTCTTGCCAACCTTGGTCTTCTTAGTTTTAGTATTTGGTTTTGAACTCCTTTTTTTGGTTTCTTCAAAGTTAGGTTTTTTCACTTTTTTCTTAGCCATTCTAACTGCTTCGATAGCAGCTAGTTCATCCTTTACGGGAGTGTCGGTTAAGATAGCAGATTTCACTTTGCGTCTATTTGTTTGATTTCCTTTCCTGGGTGGAGCCTTTGGCAAGGGTCGAAGAGTGTCAGGTGAGAATAGAATTTCTGTCATAGTAACTGAAGTGTCTCGTGATGTTGATGCTACAGGTATTACATCAGATGTAAAGACTGTGGAGGGAACAACGGGTTCAGATATCGCCAGATCAGGTGAATTCTTACGAGGGTTTTCTGCAGGCTTAGGTACGTCTTCTGTATCGTAGCTGGATAGAGGAGGAGTAGCCGGTAAATTTAAGATTGATGGACTTGGTGTACGGGAATCGTGTAAAATACTGTCTGCAAGGGTAGAACATGGCACGGGTTCTTCACTTCTTGAAATGCTGACCAAGTTAGAGCTGGATGGACCAGGACTAATGGAAGTTGCCAAAGGTCGATCAGTAACCTGACTGGGAAGATAATCAGCGTCCTGGAATATATTAGTGTTAACTGGCCAAAGTCCGGTATGGATGAATCCGGAAGATATATTGCGCGGTGTGACGGCTGTATCAAACGAAGTTTTTACTATCCCAGGAATATCATAGATGGTCATTACTTTTCCTGGATTAGACCGCATCCAATCATCGCAAGCTGTGTTAACTGCTTTTTTCACCGGTCCAAAAACGGCTCTGTCCATTGGCTGCAACTTATGGGTGCAGTGAGGTGGAAAAGTTAATAAAATAATGCCATTTTCCTTGCAGAACTCGATATTTTTAACAGCAATGTGTGATGCGTGGTTATCTAATAACAATAGGACTTTATTTTCTTTAGATGGCCTAACTTGGTCTTTGAAAAATGTAAGAAATATATAGAAGTCTTCTTCTTGCATCCACCCTGACCCATTCGCAGAACCAATTGATCCAATAGGTCCATCACGTATAAAGTGATCATTAAATCTTTTTCGCGGAAAGATAAACATTGGAGGTATGTGGTTCCCAAGGGCATTTCCTGCTAGTGCTATAGTAACTAATGTTCCCCTCTCTGCGGAAGTCATGGCACTCACTTGTTTCTGTCCTCGTCGAGCAATGACGCGGTCCGGTTTCTGAACAGTCGTGATGCCCGATTCGTCAACGTTCCATATATCCTTTGCTTGCAACTTGTATTTGTCAACTACTGAGGTATAATTTTGGAAAAAAAGTTGCACGTTGGTTCTATTAAAACTTGTAGCTCGAGCGATACTTGTAGGTTGAGGTAGTCTTAGAGAAAGAACCGGATGACGCTTCATAAAAGATCGAAGCCAAACCTCTCCAGCCATTTCATGCTCAGTCCAAGAAGAAGGAATTTTTTTATTATATTTAACAGCCAAGCTATAGGCAAAAGTTCTGGCTTCCTTAGTTCTTAGGCCAAAGTTAGCAGCAGCACAGTTTAAAAGATAGTCACACAGTACTTTTTCTTCTGAAGCTGTAAAAACAGTCTTTTCTGGGTATCCAACCGTTGGCGCATTCGCAGTTTCGTTAGCTTCATAAGCAGTTTTTTTCTTAATATATCTGAAGAGGGAGGTATGGTTCAGATTATAACTCGAAGCCGCGTCACGGAGACTTTTATGTCGCAAGGTTACTTCTTCTGCTGCGAGATCATATATTTCGCGACTCGCCATACCCCTATCAGTCTTTCGTTTATAATCAGTAGGCATGCTGAAACAAAATTACCTAATTAAAACAACAAAAATAAAATTCATATAAAATTGAAAACGAGGAGAGTTGAAACAGCCTGTTTCAAATCTCCTCAGTAAGAAAAAACCTCCCAAGTTTTATTGAATCTATGATTAAGAAGAAAATACACAGAAATCAATTGTACTAAATATATATAACGAATCATTACTTAATGAGCTTTCGAAACATATATAACTTAAACCAAAATACAAAACCCTTAACAAAATATAGGCATCGTAAAAATACGTTAAAAACTTACTTTTCACGATTTTTGTCACTTAGCACACAAAACTCCACAACCGCGCGACTGACGCGACGGACGCGCACTGACATGTTCGCGGGAGAAGGGAAGTTGGTGTAAAGCGACGTTCCCAGCTCGCTAACGGTTTTGAGTTCCAAGAAATCTGTACTGTTTCAAATCACCTTTGTTTCAAATGCCACTAAAATAGTATTAACAGGACTACCTACTGTTAGCTTTTTTGTAGTGACGTTTAAATTTAAACTCCCATACTGCGTCTGTACATCGTTCAGGAACGAGGACGACCACGTAGTACATCGCTTACAATTTATTAATTTCATTTATTTCAGATGTTCTTCAAAAGAAATAACCGACAATTGCGAAAGAATTCCTGCCGATTTCACTAAAGCTTTTCCCGATTGTTGCTCGAAAGTCCGCTGCACTCTTCCTGATGGACAAGTCATTGAAGTTTAATATCGATAATCATCACAACACTACTCCTCAACCTTTATAACTCGTGCTAAACTTGGAGTCCCCTTTAAAGCTGCATAACACCAACTGCGCTGGTGTCACTTACGTCGCTAATAACTATTTTATGTTACAAAAATTTTTTAACAAAAAATAGAACCGATTCAAAACGCACTAAAAAGTAAAAAATAACTGTGTTATTTAGTTGCTTTAACTTACTTAACCCTAGAAAGATAATCATATTTTATAGTACGGGAAAGATAATCATGCGTAAAATTGACGCATGTATTTGAATTAGCTGTAGGTCTAGGTGTTATAGTTTATTTCAATGATTTGTATGGTATTATATAAGCACATATATTAGTATCATAAATAATGCAGATAAATTTTTATACTCATTTATTTTTATTTAAGAAAACAAACTTAAACCTAAACTTCTATAAATCAATGAAATTTTATAACACTTACTCTTTCAAATAAAAACTTGCTTTTTATTGTAATAATTAATATTTTTCTTAGTAGAAAATGAACAGTTAACTTATCTTATAATTTATGAATATAAAGTTTTATAAAAGTAAGTTACAAACAGCTCTGACACATATCAACGTTATGCTCACGATATATCACTTTCAGACGACTGGTTATTCAGTACTGTTTTGCTCTTCGAAGATTCCTTTTCCACTCGGCGTCGGCTGTGGCTTCTTGAACCTCGTCTACAAACCCTCCTGTGTCGCTCTGTATGCCATCTTAGCTTTTATGGTCCGCTACTCCACTTTTAGAGTTTTCGTACGGAATCTGGTCGTTACTTTGCATAAGAGCGGACAGGATTTGGTCCTAGTCTAAATTGCTACTCCCCATTGTATTATATATTTCACAATTTATCTACAAAAATAAAATTATAATAATAGTTATGATAAAAAGTACTGAAACATACGAAACACAATAAAACTTTCATATAAGCCGCTGTCATAAAAGTCACACTAAAGATAATCATGCGTCATTTTGACTCACTCGGTTGTTATATTTCAAAATCGGTTGTACTTACCTTATTGACACATATACTACGTGGTAGGTCCTAGCAACGTATAAGATGTCCTAAACGCACAGCTATGGATTCACGATGATTAGAGAGACAGAGCAATTTTTCGAAAACGCATGCGTCAATTTGACGCAGATTATCTTTCTAGGGTTAAGGATATCTATGAAGTCGGTGCCACCCAAGTTTAAGGAACATTTTGTCGGTTAAAAAACACTTCTATCTCAGAGCGGGATCGAAGATTGGTACGACCTATACCAGTATTCGCTAATTCGGTACGAACTTCACATTTAATGTTTTTCCTTAGAAGTGGTGTTACGATTTTTGTCGTGAAACATCTATTAGCGTGTGGGTAGTAACGACGCTACTGGAAACTGAAAAGATAGACTGCAATAAATGATTTTACAAATTCGGTTTACAAAGTGTGTGTTCTGTAATGTTGGCAGCATTGTAGACTATAGACAATATAGTGGCCTCATTTGCTGTATTGTTGGTACCGCGGTTAAACTATAGATAATAGACTAGGGGCGGTACTCGTCGGGCGTTAGGCTATAAAATATGCCCCTATGGATAATTCTGGTCATTCACGTTAGTGTCCGAGTCTTGTGCAGCCATGCTGCCTAACTATTGTAAGAATCTGTGCGCGTAATGTTTAATTAAGTAATTACTGTAATAATGTTTCATTTTGATCATATTTGATGTCTTTATAAATAAATTGTTATTAAGTTTGTCTTTTGGTGTTTTAAGTTGTATTCCCTTCTGGCTGTTTGTTAACATCAGAAGTGGTATGGATCTTAATGCCCACAAAAAAGGTAAAAAAAAAAAAAAAATTTTTGTTTAAACAGAAATTAAAATGATTATCAAAATGAAATCTTATAAAAGTAGTGATTCGGGATTGAAGTGTAATTTTGCGTACGTCTGGGTTCTTATGGGCGAGCCTCTGACACACGTTGCCGCAAACATCGTGGTTTACTGCAGCTGAGTACTCATGTGGTGGAAAGTAACGAGGAGTTGTGAGTAACGGAAGATAATCGGAGAAAGTTGTGAGTAAGACAGTGGCTACGATGGTTGGTAAGAAAAAGAAAGACATTGTGTTTGACGGTATTATTGTGTGAAGTTGCATATTTTGTTTTATTACTAGTCGATTTGCTATTAAGAGTAACCTGTTTGAGTTATTGCAATAAGAAAAGATTATTACGTGAAACTATTTACGAATGAGGGTAGTTGAAGAACAAAGAACGAGTTAACAATAAACGGTCATAACGAAATTACGAGAATTTGTTTCGACACAATTACGAATACCTTTGTTGCTATGCTGGTTTGTTTGAAAAAAAAAAAAGTTTGTGTACTTATCAAATGAAAGACTTTGTCTCGCTTATGAGTAGTACCATTTTTAGAATAAATTAGTGTTCAATGTCTAATTAAGCAATCTAAAATTAAAATGTATCGGTTAAGAAGTACCTATTGCTCTATAGTGTGGCGTTTGTGTGATGTTTTCTAACATAGATTTTTAAAGGTTACAGAATGGTGGCTTTGTCGCATGCTGTTGATGATACTACGTGACAAAATGATGATGAGCTGATGACAAAATGATGAGCTGTGGACATCAGTTGGCTGGCTGTGTGAGAATATTGTGAGAAAAGAAATTCGGTAAAGTTGACCAGGATTAGTAAGAAAAATAGTTTTATTATTAAACGAAAAGTAAAAAGTTATTAGTAAAAGTATCTATTATAAGTTGCAAAGTAAAATAAAACGTTAAGTTGAGGTCAGGGCTGACCGAGCTATAACGATCTAAGTTATTAATTTTGAAAGTACCCACCTGTGTAAAAAAAAAAAGTTTCTATCTTTATTTTTCGGAATCGGAAGTAAATAAGTGAAAAGTAATTATCTTTGTATTTTCTGGTATAAATCTAGTAGTAAACCATAATTATGTAGATGTAGCGAGCTGTAATAAAATAATAGAATGTTAGTTGAAACGGAATATTGGTCTAAGAATATACGAGTAATTTGCAGAAACACAAAACGACATTTAAGCTTGAAGGCATCTTAGTATGATTAAGTGAGATACATGCTCTTTAAGTACAAGATGTCTTCACCAACTTGGTCAGCTTAAGTGAGATACATGCTCTTTAAGTGAGAGTGGTTTGCAACTATGGCGAATCCGGAATCCTAAGTGTGGCTATGACCCTTTAGGGAAGGGTGGTCATGTTGTAAGAGCTTCTTTGTCGTAAAGAATTTAAGTGAAAATGGTCTACAATAATGGCGAATCTGGAATCCTAAGTGTGGCTATGTTCCCTTTAGGTGTCGGGTGGTCATGTTGTAGGAGTCGAGTTTGAGATCATGTAAGGGATTGTCGTAAGAGAGTAAAAACGAAAGGACAATATTCCGTTGACAACTTTGTAGCAATAAATAATCTGGTATTTTAAGAGTCTCTGATGGTTAAAGTATTAAGTCTAAAGTTTAGAGTATAAAAATATCAAGTAAAGTAAATATCAAGTAAATAAATAAAGTCGATTGTCGAATATTCCTCTAAAAACTACGCAAAATTTACAAAACATGACTCAGGAGCGTCTAATCTGTATATATCTGTGTATATGTGTGTTGTAATCTGTATTGTTTCTAAACAGTGACTTTATCTCGACTCGTGGGGTGCCCGGGGCAGGCACCGTGCAGCATGGCCGTGTTGGCAACACTGCGTTGCTGACAGCTGTTTGCATCCGCGGTGTTGGCGCACCTCTAGCCGCGTGCACCACGCTCCTTGAACGATTGTCTTCATGCATGTGGTGGCTTGGTTAACCACTTATTTTCAATACTATTGATTACTTTTACTATTTTTGTTATCCTTATTAAAATATCAAGTATGCTCTATTCGTTATAGGGCGATACTAGATTCTATTGGTCTCTATTAGACTTCATGGACCTTTATCGTGCTCTTTTAGTCTTTTATCTCTACGGACAACTATTGGACTGTATCAAATTGTTTTTATTATTTTGAGACCCCTCGCAGATAAAACCTGTAAGAATGCATTTAAAATGATTCAGTTGTCTGATGTAAGAGTTAATTGAAGGAACTGCTGTGATGACAGGATGCAAGAGTTGGAAGATAAAATTTAGAATGTTGAATTTGCCTTCTAATATATTGTTCTTCACAGATGACAGTGACGATGATGAATGTGCATTGCACTTCCTCAATGCAGGTGTCAGACACTACGAGCTCTACAGGCCTCTATAGTAGAGGCTAATGGTGCGGCTCCAGGTGCAGTCGTCAGTGACTGGTGTCGCTGGTCCCAGTCACGTCTCCGGAGATGCCTGGGTCGAGGGCGACCCAATATCAGGAGGGCCGTGTTGGCAGCATTGTAGACTATAGACAATATAGTGGCCTCATTTGCTGTATTGTTGGTACCGCGGTTAAACTATAGATAATAGACTAGGGGCGGTACTCGTCGGGCGTTAGGCTATAAAATATGCCCCTATGGATAATTCTGGTCATTCACGTTAGTGTCCGAGTCTTGTGCAGCCATGCTGCCTAACTATTGTAAGAATCTGTGCGCGTAATGTTTAATTAAGTAATTACTGTAATAATGTTTCATTTTGATCATATTTGATGTCTTTATAAATAAATTGTTATTAAGTTTGTCTTTTGGTGTTTTAAGTTGTATTCCCTTCTGGCTGTTTGTTAACAGTAATGTTATAAGTGAAGTTCGAAACTCATTACCGGATTGTTATACATATTCTTCATCACTTCAGGAGTTTATAAAGAAATTTAAAAATAAGATAATTCTATTTAAATGTAATTCCTTTAGTGTATTTCCTTTCCTAACTAAAAATAAGATGCCGACAAAAACTGTATTAAAAAAAAACAGGTTTATTTCACGGTTCTTTAGTACATAAAGGTTTTTGGCCTAGAAAATATAATAATAAATTATGTATTTTACCATATAAATTTTATAATTTGAATAAGGTTTAATAAACAAATTCAACTAAAAGAAATTTTCATTTCGATAACCATAAGTCATAATTATTGAATGAATGAACAATGTGTACATAGGTACCTACTGCCCGACAGCTTCAAGATTCATCACTTAATAGCTTCTAGAATTTAAAGTGAAGTTTCATCAAAATCCATTCAGTGGTTATGACGTGAGGGAGTAACAATCATCTATCCATCAATACATACAAAATTTCGTATTTATAATATAAGTAAAGATGATTATACATTATAGGATGATAGAACAAAAAATTGTGGGAAAAAGGACTCATCCGCGAACATACAAAAACTAATCACCTACATACACATACCTTATTTACCTAACAATAAAGAACATGCATATATACAGCTGCTCGGAATAAAACACCATAGTGTTATATTGACCATCGTCTGTGTTAGAACTCATAATTACGATTATCATGTTGAAGTACGTGTTGTTTGCTTTGATTGTTTACAAAAGTGGTGAGGCATTCATCGGTGTAATACCTGCGGAGGAAAAACCAGCCAAGTTTGGTAAAGTAATAATTAACAACCAATGACTTTATATCCTGATATAAAGTCATTGGTTGTTAACCCCTGGGTTAAACTATGAAATTGCCGATTTGTACTGAAAAATAAAAATTCGTTTTTTTTAAATTAAACATATTTTTTTAATCAAAATAATTACTATTATTATCTATATATTGCTGTCATCTAATAGGAAGCTCATTTATGCCTTTGTGATAGAACTCTGGTTTTTATTTGACGCAAATGAATCAATATTGTTGGTAAAGTAACGTTAAACCATGCCGCTAATTCCTGGGTAGTTTGCCTCGGATCGGCTTCCACCATCTCTTTCAAATCATTGTTATTCACCTGTGCGGGCGGTCTTCCACGCGTCAGTTCCGCGTCGGAACTCGTATCCAAAAATCACACGAATTTTCGAAGTATCCATCTTTATTGTCTAAGCTGAATAAAAAAAACAACTGAAAATTGATAATCGAATGTTGCACATTTTTTAAAAAAAGAACTACACAGGTACCGTATGAAAAAAGTTTCACTTTAAAATTTTAAACCATGAAGGTTCTATGTCAATTTGAAGTACCTATTACAATAAAACGGCAATTTTATTCTGTAACCCCTATTATCTCAAACTATAAGAATCAGTATGTCGATTTTTGCAAAAAAAACTTTAGTGTTGAAGCCGATGTACAACGACTGCAAAGTAGATGGAACATACAACATATATTGGACTGTAAGTCGAACTGAGGGTGAGATGTTTCTTGTTTTTCAAGAATCGACATACAGATCAATTTGACCCGTATGTAAAGTTATTAGAAAATACCAGTTTTTATATAATATTTCAAAGCAGAACAGCTTCAAAACATGTGTGCTATGCTAGAAGATCATTTTTTGGGCCATTTAAAGCAAAAGTTCGATTATTGTTAATGTTTATACATTATATTGCCGATAATCAATACTGATAAATGGTATTTATTGTTAGAGCCAGCTAATATGGCTTAAATGATGTGGGATTGTCGTGAGCTGAGTTATGATTTTCGAGGTAGAATTTTTGATCACAGTGCCATTTATGTACTATCTACAATACTTTGACTACGTAATTTGTGTTAAAACCTTGATGGTGAACCATAAAATATTATAATATGTAACTCTATACTGGTCCAATTTTTTCTCACATTACGAGTATTATTCTTATATTTACCAAAATCGATATTATTCATAAAATATTTTAATACTTTTTTACAGCTGATCAAGAAGGATGCTACTTTTCAAAAATTGACCGTGTGATTCCTGTGGGCAGTCCTTACAGTCCGATAAATGGCACTACTTGTGTGAGATACACATGCCAGAATTCTAAAACAATCCTTGAAGAAGGGTACGTTTCACATTTCAAGATTATTCCATTTTATTATGCTACCACTACTTGACTCCTTCCTTAGAGGAGGGGATATAGAGCTTAGACAGCTAAGTGGTCTTAGGGTTGAAGGGATAATATGTAATTTTTACTCTTCTAACGATTACTATCAAATATTGTGGTCATTATCATTATAAGCCTAACAGTCCTCCACCAGGACAGTCCTCCCTTACTGTAGGCATATGGAGCCCAGACTTGCTGCTCCAATGAAGGTTGGCGGGCTTAGGGTGACAATATTTTATTTATTAACGAAATTTTGTTTTGTTTATTATTGTGCTATTAATTGAGGTGTACTATCACCAACTTCCTGACACCGGGCAAAAAATAACGGAAAATTTCTTAGAAGAAAAAAAAACTTAGAATTGATATTAGGACATATAAAATAAATGATCAAATATTAATTTTATTATATTTTAAACTATTTTCAGTTGTGGCTCAAAAAGGGTATCTACCAATTGTAAAGACGGACCTGCAGATTATTCTAAAGAATTTCCCGGTTGCTGCCCGGAGGTGCGCTGCACTCTTCCTAGCGGTGAAGTCGTTGTTGGCATTTAGCATCGACAAGCAGAGCACACTCCTGAACTTACCAAAATAAAATGTTATACACCAGAACCGCTGAAAATTAAAGATATAGCCTAATAACCTGTATTTATTTAGTACACAACTAACACAAGTTAGCCATTGACTGCAATACTATCTGGTGGAAAGTGATTGGATAGCTTTACATGTTAACTCCCCTAAAAGTCCATAACACCACCACAACGAACCATTCAAACACA
The DNA here is from genome assembly GCA_034621355.1 of Mycalesis mineus. Lineage (NCBI taxonomy): Eukaryota > Metazoa > Arthropoda > Insecta > Lepidoptera > Nymphalidae > Mycalesis > Mycalesis mineus. The sequence goes on from CM067896.1 coordinate 3,177,316, forward strand.
GTGCATCTAGGAATAGAGGCAAGGTAAAATGTTTATACCTACTCGTTTTACTTAAAGAGGATTATGTCCATCAGTGAATGCATGATGGCTGATGATGAATTTCGATAGTTCACTGAATGCAAATTTAATCCATAATCAGGTTTTGAATCTGGCCGTGAAGCTATTGAGGTTTAAACTTATCTGCCTTAAGTAAATTATTAAAAATTATTTCAGGAAAGGACAAATAAAAACACAAAATATAAAGAAAAACTAATATAATTAAATAAATAATAACAATTTGGCGGCAAGATAGCTTCTCGAGTCAGAGCGATTAAAAAGGCAACCTTCACATTATAAGAACTTTACTCGTAAATATAACATCATTAACTAGAAGAAACGAAAACATTTTCATAAAAAAATTGTAATAGATTTAAAATAATTAATCTGAACATATAAAAATAAAATCTGAAAGAAGTTTATAGTTCTTTCAGATTTTATTTAGATCGAAAAGAAGAAAACAACAGTACAATTTACAAAATGTGGCTAGGTTTCAAAATAGGCTAACTAATTAGGTTTTAGGCCATGAACAAATGACCTATATATCAATGTATCTGTAGTAATGGTCTATAACTATGTTAACATTGAAATTTTGTACAAATGAAACAGCTTTAATAATCATCTAAGTTTTTAAAATGTGAAAGAGGTCTTTCTGTATTATATTTATCTCTAACTCTTATAAAAGGAACTCTATCAATATCTAAGTCTTAAAGGACAAAGGAGCAATTTTGCAATGTTGACATTTTTGTAAAATTAATTTCTATGCTATAATTAAGTTCAAAATTTTATTTATATCCCAATAAGTTTAAAATTTTAATGAACATCATAAACAATTACCAAAATGCCTAATTCTTACAGGTATGTCTTATTCAATTAATTGCAAAATTTTATGTAAATATTTTCCTATTTTAGTAGAACGATACAAACTGATAACTAAAACAGAGGAAACAGAAATAATTTAAAAGTTAAATGTATCTATTTCTGATTTTGTAAATAAACCTAAAATGATTGCATCTATATCTTAGTCTATTCGGACGTCAGACTTTTTAAGAGTTCTATAACGAGGTTGTCATTTAGCAATAAACTGTGCAACACACACACACATCTCTCTTGGCAAGATATTTTTCTTTTCTAATCGTTTATTTGCAGTAGACGCAAGATGTTGCGCAACATATTGCCCCCTATAGCACCTACGTCTTTTCCGTTTTCAGTACAAATGTCAACATTACCAACTCCGAGCTCCTAACTATATCTACTTTTATACTAAATCAAGTAATTATCGTCTTCACACTTAACGTCTGGACAGCAACGTGGGTATGGGCTACTGAGATCTGTTTCTGTGATGAAACAGTTGCGCGCACCTTCGGCCACTTGCACTATTCCGCATCTGAAATTATGTAAGGACTTAATCAGTAAAGCTCTGCTTTTACCAAATACTTAACAAAGTAAAGTCTGATACAAAAACAATTTTTATACTGTATCTAATGGTGAATGATTATGCAATCTAAGATAGAAGCGGGTTAACTTCTTTTAGTTTCTACACGCTATTGCTTGGCGGTCTGTCTTTGCTAGCAAGGTGGTAACTAGCCACGGTCGAAGCCTCGCACCAGCCAGACCTGTCTTAAAAATCCACCACGCATACCGCTGCGCCACAGAGGCACATGAGCTACAACTGACGTTAATGGACACAAGTCATCGCTTTAATTGAACTGATGGCTTTATTAATTAGTACTGATAATGAGTACTACAATTTATTGTAGCAGGGCGCGTCCAGAAAAGTACTTATGCTTAGGCACGGTTGCTGGTGTAATTACAGACACGAAAAATCTTTGGATACAATCATATAGTATCAGTTAAGCCTTCTACTTAATCTGCCTGTCATAAAAATATACCAACTGAGTACAGCTTAAAAAATAATTGAAATTGTATATTTTAAAAAGACTCCCAGAGAGCTTCTCCAGGTATTATAATACTTATGGAAGAAGAGAATTAGTTAAAGAGGGTAAAGCTGAACTTACGAGGCATATTCGATCCCATATCGTGAACATTCCACTCGATAGCAGCTCCCAATCGGAGTCATCATTGTACCAAATGCTATGACATCATCCAGTTCCTCAATGTAGCACCCTTCTTTGTGAGCTGAAACAATATTAAAATGAATGTTTAAAAAGATTAAGAACTAGTTTTTACATCTCTTGCTCTAATTATTAGCAATATTTTTCAAACGATGTTGTGTAGAAACCGTAATGGTTTGGATTTTCATCCTACTCCTAACAAGTTAGCATGCTTCCATCTTAAATTGCAACATCACTTAACATCAGGTGTGATAGCACTCAAGGGCCAACTTGTAGTCGATAAAAAAAACATCACTTTACGCATCATAAAGCCCGTATTGGGATTAGATACAACAATGTTACCTAACTAGTATCCGATCGAACATTCGGTTTCTGTTTCAGTATGGTTTCAGTAAAAATACGGCTGGATGGCCTAAACTAAGCCAAACCCGAATCTAAACTTTTAAGGTTTATTACTGCAATTGCATATGTTCGGAAATAATTTAAAAATCAAAAAGTATCTTCATTGCATTTCAAAATACCTAAGATAGTTGACGAAATCAATTATTTCAAAAAGCAATATAATGATTTTTCTAAAGAAGTGATAAATAAATATTGTAAGAGTACCTAGTACTAGTAAACACAATATGACAAAATGATGAGTGATTACGAACTAATAACAAATGTGATTTAAATATAAATATTCAATAATTGTTACGATCCCTTTGACCTTATATGTAACTTTTGGCTTCGAGATTTCAAGAAATGAGATTCACGCTAAAATTTGGTTTCTGTTAAATGTTGGCCGCGACACTAGCTTTAGCTCATGTTATTTCGTGACGAAAAATATCCTGAACTGTGTTTTACTAAAATTCCATTATTAGACATATCTAGGAAAACTCCGTTATAGGCGAACAAAAATAAATAGAACTCGTTTAAGCTAATAACTTTATTAAAATTCATATATTCTAATAATCTTCCATAATCGATTGCTTACTGATCGGAAATCCTATTACTTTTAGAAGTTGTCTGGTTTATACCGGCGATAAGTTGTTTTAATTTTAATTCACGAGACGTAGTCCACGTGGAATCGATTTTTTTTATAAATAATAAATTATAAGGTCATAATAGTTACAGAGCTTACAAGTGATAAAAAACTGACTCTCTAAGAATTATGACTCTGTGATTTAGATAAATACCTAGGTAATTTTAATCACTGATTGGAATCCTGGTTGAAAGTAATCTAGACGAAATAGGTTGTCAGATTTTAACCCGACTGCGTCAGAAGGAGGGTTAAAATAGGAAAGTTTTTATCTATGTTATTAATGTTGGAAAATAGTCAAGACGAATAGTAATAATAGATTCGATAACGAGGTTATTACAATACACTTAGGTTGTTATTTTTATGCCCCATAAAACTTAATTGTATTTTACAAAACAAGCGAAATAAATTTGTCACTAGAAAACTTTAAAACGGCTTAAGCCCTCATTTGTTTCTTTTCATACATTATTTAATACAATCTATCTGTTTTTACCTAAAAATAAATTTTTAATGCATGACTATGACATTCTGTCACCCAACTTTGGGAAATCCGTTTTTTCCGACTTCGTCCGCGTGAAAACCACTTGCCCTTCTATTTTTCTATGACAGACTTTCATACACTCTCTCCATGTCTGCTTGTGACAACACTGGATTCACTCAATGTTTCCGGCCAGACGTTTCGTTTGTCACATGATGTTTGATGTGTTGATTGGCGAGGCGTATCTAAGATGGCGACTGCAGTTTGTTTGGAGAGCCACTAAGGTTCGTTGGTCAGTATCATTAGAATTTAACAAAATTCTCCTTAATCCGAATTTTACGGATATATTATGGTGTCGAATCGAAATCAATATTTTTTTATGTTTTGTTATTTATCTAAGGTTTCGATTCTACTGTACCCCTTGACGAAATTAATAATATAGATTGTAATTCTATTAACGTATTTTATTAATGTCATGAAACTGAACTGTTACTGAAATATATTATTTTATTACTAGTTGTAGATACTATCTGTAGATGAACAAATAATTGACGATTCAAAATCAAACCGGACGTGATCCAAATATCTTCTAAGAATAAATTAATAAGCAAAAAATGGTTTCAATATGTCGTTTTTATGATTTCGATGAACTCGCGAACAATGCAACGACCTTGCTATCTGATCATGTAACGGGTTTTAAATGGTATTTATATTCTGTGCTTTCCAAAATATTTGGTTTATTGCTGACTTAGGTACGAGTAGGTAGACTTCTAAAAACTGCTTCATTAGTCTGGCTAGGTTGACCTGTGGACTTTCTGATCCTAGGTCCTTCGACCTGGATTGTCGTATTCGCCTTGGCTATGGTTGGTATTTTTATTTCTGTCTTAACCATATATAAGAAGTCGGTGCCACCTATAGCTTTAAAGATGATACCTAATTCACAGAAAGTGCTTTGTGTGAATAAATTTTCCTTAAACTTGGAGAGCACCGAGTTTATAGATATGGTTAAGTAAATTGAAAAAACTAAATGACACATTTATTATTTACTTTTCAGTGCGTTTTGAAGTCGGTTTAATTTTTTATTTAAATTTTTTATTCATTGGAGTGTCCAGTGCCCACTGGTTAACATGCTCTCAGTGCTGTGGCACTACCAACTAGACTCGGGGCTTAGAGTTTACTGACTTACTGATATCTCGGTGGAAAGAAAAACTCAGAATTATTTAACGACCCAACCCAGGACTGATAATCGAAGCTAAATGAGCTAATCACTATACCAACAAGGCAGTCTAATCTATTTCATTAATTAACGCACGAAAAACCCACTTCTTAAAACTCCTATCAATAACTATCAGTTCAAGATATTAATTTAACGAAAATATTTAAAAACTTTGTGAAAACAAAGTATTTGTTTTATCAGTTAAGCAGATATCAATAATTGCTTGACCTCAGGGTTGAGGCGTTATCTCGAGTCCGAATAAGAAATACAAAACACGACCTTGCGGTCTGTTTACCTGACCTTGACCCACGGTGGAAGGATTTTGCAGATTTATCAACCGCAAATTAAAAATACACGAATTTGCTTCGAGTATTTAAGTATTTGAGATATTGAGTTGTTATTGAATTGTTAGAAGTAGAGTTTTTTGTGAAGGAGCTCTTCAGGGGAATAGGTATAAGCTATGCTTGTTTCTACCACCAAACAAGATAGTTTCTTTTCTGAAGGACATAGAAGCTTGTTTAATTATCTATAGACAAAAGAGGTTTAACACTTCCGTTTCAATTTTATAGACAATAAATTTTTTTAACAAAAAATAGAATCGACTCAAAACTTCCTTCAATTTTCCCAGGATATCATCATCAGATCCTAACACGATGACTATGGGACCAATTTGGAAGTGTGCCCTTTGTAATAAATAAAAATCGGACAACTCTGTAAAAAGTTATGCGTGGTCATACATAAAATAAAAATACGTGTCAAATTGAGAACCTCCTCCGTTTTTTTTCATCGGTTAAAAATGTTATATATAGAACAAATATATAGAATAAAAAGCTATTAAAAATTTATAAAAGTATCTGCTACTCCGTTTGCCGGGCCTTTAAGGGCCCAAGCAACCGATGGTCAGGGATCCAGAGTGAGGAATCTCCTCACAATACCCTTGATCCAACAGTCAAGCGAAAGTTTCTCGAGTTGTTGGTCGAAGCTTAAAAAGCTCATTATTATCACTTTACTTTTAGTTACGTACGATACGTTACGTTACCGATGAAGCTTAGGTATAAATAAATAAATTAATAGGTATATAAATAAAACATTCTAATAAAAACATTATGTAATAATGTGATCATTAACATATATTTGTGGTCTGAACGAAATACTAATGCAAATCTGTCGATTGTTGTTGGCACCGTGGCGCCACAACTGAGACGTTTTATTGTTTTTGTAGAGTATTTTTTTAAACAATTTGTCTTATTAATATGTAAATATGGATTTACTAGCTCTTGTCTTTGAGTATATGTTTGTCCGTGGCGTTGCTTGCACGTATACATATGGACGTATTCTCAGTAACAATCCTGAAATACTTATATATTTCTTTTTTAATTGTATACTTTTATAATTATATACACTTATAATTTTATACACTTTCTATTGAAAAAAACCAAAGTGAAATTTCAAAATAAAATCCGATACACCTTATTCGGTCAGGTATTGCCATTTTTATATAAAAACTTTCACTGCCATCGTGTTGAACAACAAACTGGGATTTCCATAAATGCTCAAATGGATATTTTGTCATTATTAACCGAAACCATCAACTTTCATAGAAGTAACTTGAAAAATTAACCGGCAATGTAAAAAGAAAATACCTATATATGGAAATTTTATATTTAACTAAATAATTTTCTTATTCTGGTATTTAACCCATTAAGGGTGAAATTTTATGAAAACTATTATTTATTCTGTGATAAAAGTCTAATCAGGTTGTATGCCGAGAAACAAAAATACTGCCCAATGATTGAGCTTCTACATGTTCCTCGCGGAAAAAGTTTTTAAAATTTTTCTAACCGCCTATTAGAAATAAACAAAATCTCTAGTAGAATCTGTCAAAACATGTTCTTTTGATATGTATTACAGCGGACGCCCGCAGTTACATCCGCAAAGTTCCGTTTCCGAGGGAATGTCTGAATAATTTAGCCTTCGTCACCTCCCATCAGTCTGGTTATCATATACAAATGATAGTTTCAGAGATTAGGCCAAACAAACAGACAGACAGACAAAGATTTAAGATAATTTAAATGTGAGTACCGTATGTACTTTTATTATTTATTTATTTTACTTTTATTAACCATCATTCTTTTACTACTACTTTGTAAAAGCTATTACAAACAGACAGTTCAATTTTATTTATAAGTATGTATAGACAGTGTTGTTGTTTCGTATGGGCGATTATCGCGTGTAAAAGGTTGTGAGCGTTGTTTTAAATCACGCGGCGCCTTACGGGCGGTTGTGTTGCGGTTTAACAAGTATAATTGGGATGATTGAGATGCCGTGCCGGACTGCCGGCGCCGTCCTTCTCAATCATTTAGAATAATGATATTACTTTATTTTTCATAATTAATACATTTTTATAAGATGGATGTTACATTGAGATCGAGATGCCTGTGTTTAAGCTCGTTTTTAGGTACTCTATTAAATATTCTTATTAAATACTTCTCATTATATAATTACAAGCTGACCCAGCAAACGTTGTTTTGCATTAAAAATTAAAAAAAATGCTGAATACGTATACAAAATTTGGTAAAAATCGGTAAAGCCATTTCGGAGGAGTACGGTAACTAACATTGTGACAGGGAAATTTTATATATTAGATTAGCTGACCCGGCGAACGTTGTTTTGCATTAAAAATTTAAAAAAAAATTAGATGAAAATTAAATAGTAGCCGATTCTCAGACCTGCTGAATACGCATACAAAATTTGGTAAAAATCGGTAAAGCCATTTCGGAGGAGTACGGTAACTAACATTGTGACAGGGAAATTTTATATATTAGATTTTAATTACAATATTGACACACTTAACACTTTTTAGCAGAGCTTACACTTTTTTTAGCTATCTTGCTTGTTTGTATAAAGATGTAACTATCTGTGTATACTCCAGGTGAGATTAGATTTTTTTTATCTTGATCAATCATGGATACGTGTATTTCTTTTCTCAAATTAGGCGCTCTGTTCGTTTGTAATAACTTATGAAACCTTAAGTACCTTTTAAATTTATTGCATTCAGATAGGTTACCCAGGAAAGGGTTCAATGTACCAAAAAGTAAAGACTCCTGGATAATGAACCTTTATATTTCTTATTCTCTATTTTAAATCTTTAAAATTATACCCGTACCTAGCTCAATAAATGATTATTATTTATCAAGACAGACATTTAAGATTTAACAAGACAATTATTATACTTATTTTAAGTGAAAATAATCAAGCACAACGATACATTTGGCCTCAAATACAAAAAAATCAAGATAACTTTAGACCTAACTCATTAAAAAAATTATTGATAATCTCTTTTCCTCTTACAATAATAAACTGATTAATTAGGTCACAGATAAAGTTTTGGCCTTTTTACAAATGCAACCTAATTAAGCAGGCATATTATTTTTAATAAGATATCGCACTTATTAGACCATGATTAAATTAATTAAAAATGTTTTTATACTGCTTCTAGCTGACCCCAACCTTTGCTCCACTTAAAATTGCCGAGCTTTTTTTTCTAATTTTTTACTTATAAATAGCAACTAATACTACTGCAGATGGGACAATACGTTTTTAAGTTATAGTTTTACATTTTTTCACGTCCTCCGTGGTGCAGTATATGCAGTGGATTTATAAGAAGGTCCTGGCTTCGATTCCTAGCTAGGCCGATTAAGATATACTAATTTGGTCCAGGTCTGGTTAGCCGTGGCTAGTTACCAACCTACCGCTCAGCTATCGTAGATGTATCTCTAAACAATTTAGCGTTCAGGCACGATGTCGTGTAGAAACCGAAATAGGTGTTGATTTTTAACCGACGAAAAAAAACAGAGGAGGTTCTCAATTCGACACGTATATAATATTTTGATGTATGACCACGCATAACTTTTTAAAGAGTTGTCCGATTTTGATATTTTTTTTTATTAGAAAGGGCACACTTCCAAGGTGGTCCCATTGTCATCATGGTAGGATCTGATGATGATATCCTGGGAAAATTGAAGAAACTCTTCAAATTGTATAGGCACACTTGCAGCGATTTCGGTTTTTGTTTTAGTATCGGTAGCTTTTTGGCTAATATTGCCGTATAATATACTATGACAGTATAGTACTAGTACATTACGTCTCGATAAATCACTAAAGTAAGTAAGAAATAAAAATTAATATATTGCTAACTATTTCGCCCGCTTCCATGGGCTGCATCATCACTTCCCATCAGGTGTGATTGCAGTCAAGGGCTGACTTGTAATAAATAAAAAAGAAGCTGTTTTTAACTACGCAGCCCTTCCAGAAGACATAATAATTATAGAGCTTTGACCTACCACGGTGCCCCAATGCAAACTGGCGGACTTAGTGTGATAATATATCAATCTTGTAACGATCATCAGGACCGACGCGCTCTTCTAGGCACGGAGAGTAATAACACAGACTTCCTCCCTCAGGGCTAAGAATGTCTTAGAATTTGTTTTTCTAAATCAAAACCCAAAATTTTGAATCCAGAAATCAGACACATCAGATCTTGAACATGGAAAAATGGACTATTTTATACATAAAAGTATATTTGATTTAATACTACGACAGTCTATCAATCCACCTATCGGATAAGTACTTAAATTATGTTGTTGGGTGCTTTTTATGTGCTTAAATAAAAAAAAATCTAGACTTTATCACAAACCGTTGTAGTTACCATTTAAATGTTATATTTCTAATTATCTCTTATACATAGACATCATATTTAAACAACAAAGGTCGCCGTTTATTAAAATAAAATGTTATTAATATAATAAATGATTACGCAAAGTTATATTACCGGTTATATGCCGGATATTGTAAGATACTAAATAGGAAGTGTTTATATAAATAAATACGTCATGTGATTTACTATTCTTCTTATACGAGTATAAATTTAGCGAAAAAAACCCAGGCCCGGCGCAAACGAAATGTAACTCATATTAAAGGTATAAATGAGTAAGTAAATACTGCATAGGGGGCATCATTAAAATCGAAGGTTAAATGTGTGATATTGCTATTCGAATTTTGACGGGTGTCAGTATTCAATGTACTAAGAAAAGGAGCATTAATAGTCAGAGAACTTTTCGTTTAGAGGTGTATTACTACACAACACACTACATAACACAACTAGTCATTTTATACTTAAACTTGGAATGAGTAACATCTTATACTAAAAGAGTGTGTGAACAACTAACGCCGGTTAGAGACAACCATCGGCGCTCACGCTTTTGAACTCAGCCGCCGAGTCTCAACTAATAGTGCAGCTCGCTCACAAATTCAGAGCCGTATTTATTTTATTAATAAAAAGTAGCTATATATGTTCAAGTAATATCGTAGTATAATAATAGTAAGTTAATTTTTTACCTTGAAATTAACTACTAATTGATTCAATATTTTTCTATAGTTGTTTCACATTTGAAAACTTGACGAACCTCTTAAAAATTCGAATAGTAATATCGCACATTTAGCCATCACTTTACTCAATTGTACCTTTGATATGAGTAATATTTTGTTTGCGCCGGGCCTGGGTTCTTTTTGAGCAATGTCCTTTCAGGATATAAATTAGCCATATTATACGTACATACAAAATTTGTGCCGGCTGGTAGTTCCAGAAATTAGTGTAAACATACAAACAAACAAACTATCCCGATTTATAAAATTAGTATCTATCTATAGAAAAAGGGCCATATTTATTTACTTACAGATTTTTTTCTGTTAGACATAATTCAAGTCAAAACATAAGGCGAGTCGGTGTATCAAAATTTTACTAAATAAAACCTATCGGATATCAAATTTTGATGCAACTTATACTACAGATCAAGTTACAAGGCACCTAAAGTACGTGACAGGGATAATCCTGCTTGAGACTTAGACGGTATAAAGCTTCAAGTGACTTTAATAATTAGGGTAGGTATAATCGGTAATGCTGCAGTGCAGTAATAAAATGGTTTCCGTGGCACTAGTCTTCAGAGTGCGGATTAGAAAACCGTGGGGTTTTAGTCGGAAGAAGTCCGACATAACATGCTCGTCCAATCGCAAGTGGGTATCCATAAGGATATTCCCACGTAAAATAAATAAGTAGAGTCAGTAAATTAGTAAATATCAGCCGGCGGACTAAAACTAAGCATTACCATTGCAACATGAATTCGTTGATTATTCCCAGACTGATATCTATTACTTATTGTTCATAATGAACTTACGCAAAATAACACCTACTTCTAATCATTTTTGAAAATGCTTAACTTACCGTGCTTTTGAGGTTTTTCAGGCAGGCCTCCCTGATACACGGCTCCAGATACGAGCCCCACCACCGCCATAATACACAAAATCCTCGACACCATTTCCAAAAAATCTCGACAAGGTCTCTCCACAAAGACACACAACAAGACTGACCAGTGGGTTATCGGACACTTGGTTTTATTCGAACTCGGCAGCCCACAGACTGACGACAATGTTTACGCTGCCATCTTTTTTTTCTTATCTATTCACTGTTAATCTAAAATGAGAATATGTTTTATTCGTAAACAATGCTAAACTAATTCGAACTTTGAATAACAGTGACATAAAACAGATTATGTAAGCCCATAATTGTGACATTTATTTGTTAAGTTATTAATAAATTATTCATTTTTTGCTCACTTATTATACAATGCTGTAAGTAACTCCTTTAGGCGTTTTATAATTGTATTTTTAAAATATTTTTTGTGCTTATGTGTGTACAAATTAATTTTATTAATCGAATTAATACGATGATTTTTGATATATATTGTTAACCATAACTTAATGTTAAGGAAGTTATTTTAATTTATTCATTACTATAACAATATAATCGATGTTTTTGTGTCTTGTCTACCAATAAATAATATTTTAAAACTGGATTTTGTAATGCCTATTAGCAATCAATTATTAGTTTTGATTTATACATTTTAATTTGCATATTTATTAGAGTAAAAATCGTTTCTGAATATTAATTTATAATAAGTTAATTTTAAAATCTTATTTTTAGAACTTTATATTTTTTGATTTTTGAATATGGATTGAAACTGAGTGAGTTAGTTATAAAAGCGCAGTGATGTAAAAGCTGTAGTGACTACAATTGAGAAAAGGATGCTTAGATGGTTTAGGCATGTCGAGAGAATGGATGAAAAAAGATCATCGAAAGAGATTTATGAGGCGAAGGTGACTAGAAATGTTGGAAGAGGAAGGCCTTCGCAAGGGTTTCTGTACTAAATTACGGATACTTTAAAATATAGCCAGGTCACGAGTACCCTAAACCGACGAACTTATATGAAACGATGAGAGCAGAAGAAGCTAAGGAAGTATGCAAGGACTGTGGCAATTGCAAAGATGTAGGTTCTACCTACTTCTATGGGAATGAATCTTGATGTTATGTATGTTTGTATATTTATTTTTGATCATTATTTTCAAGTTTATTTTATACTTGTACATGCCTTAAGTTACATCAATATTTATCTGAAGGTAACAAAACAAAACCTTGAGCAACTGTCCGCCCACTCATACTTGAAGAGTATCAGATGAGCTGAATCTTAAGGAGTGGCATTTACATATTATTTACAATAGCTAAGATTATTTTAAGAGAATACAATTAATAAATATATAACCCCCGGTACAAGTTCTATATTATTACACTATAACTCTTAATATATGTACAAACTAATGTAGGTAGTTTTTATATACTGTATCTGAAAGGTATATGTATATTTTCAAAGTAAATAGTATTCTTAAGAGAAGGTACGATCATCGTAAAATATGCATTATTAAAATAAGCTGGTGATGGTGACGATGAAACTATTAATTATTTAGTTCTAAACTCAAAAATTCAAAATCTAGAGTGCGATAAAACCTACATTCGAGTATTAAGTCCCTATAAAGTAACTATTTTATAATCTATCACAAAACCGCTTATCGCTTAAACGTACTGGTTTCCACAAACCTCGTGAATAGTTCAATCTTTGCTTAATATTTAATTATTATTTAAACCAATTTACTATGAAAAGTTTGTATAGAAACCGAAACAACATATAAGACCTAAGTACTTAACATTTCAAGCAAATATTTTGTCTTCTTATTTTGACCTAAAGCTTTTTGTACATCAACTATTGACTATGGCACACCAGAGTGCCACAGCATACACTTTGCAGAATACATATAGAGCCGTACCACACATTCGCACCGTCCGCGGGCCGCCTATCGAAGGCCGCGTCGATGGAATGTGCGCTCATGGGATTTACTCGTGATTCATCATGTTGATGTAAACAAACGTCACCTTTATAGCCATCTGCCGACAAGATCCGCATGCTTAACACGCTTAGCGCGGGGAATGAGAAATTTTTCGACATTTTTCGGAGACTCCTTTTTTAGGAGCGATATCTATATATAGCCGACGGTGCTTGAACAAGACTGCGGGTAAAAATCAAGCGATTATTAGAGTTAAACTGAATGGTTTCTTCTATGTGGAAGTGCCCAAGCATTACAAAAAGCATTAAAGGAGTGTTACTGTTGGACCTAGATATCGAATTCTTATCTAATACAAAAAAAATATTGTTGATAATACCTTTTTTAGATAGTTAGTACCAATTTCAGGAATTCTTGATAATGGTTGAAATATTATGCCTCATAATTTAAAAAAAAAAAATTATTTAAACTTATTTAAAAAAAATAACCTACTAGCCATATTTATTATTCATCATCATCATCATTTCATCATCATCAGCCGATAGACGAGCACTGCTCGTCACACACCACTTACAAGGACTTTCAAACAACATGGTCTTGAGCCAACTGTATCCACTCCTTGTAACCCATTTGACGTCATCAGTCATCGACCAACACTGGTGTTTCCAGTGCGAGGTCGGCATTTCAGCAACTTGTGACCCCAACGTCCATCAAGCCTTACTACGACGTAGAGATTATTGACTTTACCAGTAAATAATATGATTGTGGTTAAAGTTTTTAGGTATTTGAGTAGAGCACGTTGACGAGTATGTTTAATTGTTTATAACATGTTTGTTTGTTAGAACAAACGGATCTCTTAAACTACCCGTCGCATTTTTAATACTCCTGTTCTGTATATGTAGAGGTAGAGGTTCTAACTATGGTCTAAATAATTTATACCTTGACTTACAACTTAACAGGCAAACAAGGGTTACAATTTAACACAAAAATGCTGATCTACTTATTAACACAGTTACTGCGTGGGATTTAAATGTTTATGTCGCTGCCTCAACCGTTTTAATAACATAATAAACGTTGTTTCTATAATTTTATTGCTAAGATAATTGTGCGGTTTGTGGTTTGGTCAAAACACACTCGAGTCTATATACAGTGTGAGAATATTTAACACGTTTTTTATAGTAATAGTTGACGGAACTAGCAGTTTGTTCACCTGATGATAAGTGGTTAAAATAAGATAAACCATCGCAATGCAATACGCTTTCCAGTATTCGTTAAATCGAGGCATACAGCAATACTGTGTATCGGTAAAAATAGGCAATGTGTTAGTACTTCCTCTAAAGACCTGTTTCCTTCGTAGAATTGTCGCCAAATGGCTTTAGTCGCTTAGAACATAATGACTTAAATCATCAAGAAGAAAATCTAAAAAAATGCGCTTGATTCTTGGACAACTCCAGAAGATATAAGCACGTTATTTAAGGTTACAATCTTTCTTAACTCCAAAAAACAATCATGGCAGATTCATACAATAGGCTGACAATACTTTACCTTGTATAAACTGTACTATAACTGTTGACAGGACACAAAATAAAGGAAATTTAGTTAAAAAAATATTACGCCAACGCATCACCATTTATGCACTTCAGAAGTTCGTATTCTTTCTTATATTAGCTTCTATGTTTGGTTGTGAAAAGCTTGCTATTCCAAAATGGTAGATACTATTTTGAAATCCATGACGAATGAAGTGAAAATAAATACTTAATCGTATGTTGACGAGAACTTTTAAAATACTTATTAGGCGATAGATACTTTGACCAACATTTATTTTTTTTTTTTAAATATTAAGATTTATGCCTTAAAATCTATGTCGAAAATCCCTCAAAACACACAAAAGTGTCAGTCCTGTGCGAATGGACGAAGTCTCTTGTTAAAGTTAGTGGCAAGTGGGTAAACATATTATTATCTTATCTAATACCTATATAAAATTTCCCTGTCACCGTCTGTTAGTTACCGTACTCCTCGTAATAGCTTTAAATCAATTTTTACCAAATTTTGAATGCTTATTCAGCAGATCTTGACCATCAGTTATTTTTTTTATTTTAAATTTAAATTTTTTTTTAATTTTTAATTCAAAACAAAGTTTCCGTCGGGTCAGTCTCTTATTAAAGTTAGTGGCAAGTGGGTAAACATATTATCTTATGTATTATTAATATATCACTACCTACATCCTTTTGCTCTTAACCAGCAAAAAAGCAAAGTCACTACATTTCGATATTTTACTCTTTTTCTGATTTGTCTCTCGTATTCACTAAAATAAACAAAGTAACGAAACACCAAGGTCCGGGTCAAATTGGCAAAATTTTGAAAGGGCAAAGACCTTAAAAGCCTAAATTAGAAGGCGTTATCAAGGCATGCACTTGCTTGAAATCTTGCCTAAGACATAAAAATGTTGCTCCTTTTGCGTGGAGAAACTTTTTATGCATTTCTAAATGTGTGAGGTTTAAAATGAAAAAATAATGTAGAATTTTATCGAGCTTTCTATCCAATAATTATAATATGGTGCCCTCTGAACGAAGTTTGGCAATCATTATGCGATAAAATTTTTTAACAAAAAATAGAACTGACTCAAAACGCACTAAAAAGTAAAAAAAACTGTGTCATTTACTCGCTTTAATTTACTTAAGCATATCTATGAAGTCGGTGCCAGCAAGTTTAAGGAACATTTATTTAACGTAGTAAAGCAGTTTGTGGGTTCTAGGTAATGTTCTTAAAGTAGAAACCTTGGCTGGCACCGACTTCTTTTTAGTGCGTTTTGAGTCGGTTTTATTTTTTGTTAAAATTTTTTATTTCTTACTTTTTAGTGATTTATCGCTACGTAACGTCCTACTCGTACCTACTATACTGTCATAGTATATTATACGGCACTTGTAGGCAAAAAGCTATCGATACTTACACTAAAACTAAAGTTTCGAATTGTGAACCTCCTCCGTTTTTTTCGACGGTTAAAAAGCTTTCCTATTTTTCGACGATTCTCTTTAATTGTAGGTAATAGAGTCCGGTCCACGTTCTTATGTCATGCAACCGTTTCCGCCTTTGGCGACCAGATCGACGCTCTCTTGTCCTGTGCGTTTTCTTTCAAGATAAACCTTGGAAAGGTAAACTGAGATATAATCCATTAATGCCATATTAAAGCATAGTAAACTATGACAGTTAGATAGATCTTGGTGGTCACTTCGACACTTTTTTTTTGTTCGCTGATATTAACTATTAACATCATGAACTTAACGCCTCAAAAGTGCTATTAAACTAAGCCTATTTGAATTAAATGATTTAGAATTTGAATTTGACTTTAATAGAATCCGCACCTATTTTAATCTCAGAACAAAACTGAAATAGAGACAAAAATTCCTATAGGTTTAATTTCTGTGATAAAAGCTACTAAAGCAAGACTTGGTTAATAAAAACAATTTAAAACATTATGCACAGTATTCATTAAAAGAATAAGGAACCTTCTGGGAAGTTACTCGCAGACAATAATGATGGGATATTGTACCATGATTATGTACTAATGAAGTAAAATAAGTACCTAGTGACTAACTAGGTACTTATTTTACTTCGATAGTAACGTGCTTCACTCATTTCAAAGTACCTTAATGAGTATTTAGCGTCAACACAATCGTTAACACCATAAAAAGTTAATACATATCACCTACGTCACCTGATGAGACAAATAAGGAAATCACTCAGAGAATTCTATGTAAATAAAGTTACGCCTTACTGTCATGCAAATCTTCTATTCTAGTATGCTAATCATGTAATTCCTTTGTTCTAGAATGTTAACTTCAAAAGAAATACAGGTGTGTTAAGTATTTCTGTAACTATATGCTGGCTCTTTAGTCGAATGGTTAGCCTGCTCGGCTATTATCCACGAAGTCCTGAGTCAAGCTAAGAACAATAAGGTAGTAATCCAGAATTGAGAAGTCAAGTAGTTCTAAGCCTCAGAAAACCTCTAAAGCCGTTAGTCCTACCTATTATTGAATTTTTTAAGATATGTAACTTGAGTGTATTTGTCAAATGTAAGAAACTAAAATAATAAAGCGTTTTTATTTTTATTACTTTTTTTTCTTTTCTACATTTGCTAGGTATCCATTTATTATATTTATTATAAAATCCTATATTCCAATATTAAATAACAAAGTTAAATATTAATTGGTAGTAGATATATAGGTACATATTTGAATTTTGTTAACAATAACTTAACATCCAACTGGAACGTGGTTATTAGAACTGGCGTCTTCCTTATTTAAATTAACATAAATCTTTGCGAAATTCAACAATAACAATGATATTACTCGTATAAATACTATAAGAATGCCAAAAAAACAGTAAAATGATTTTTTTATACGGTAACCCAAAACTAGTTCTGCTTCAAAATTTTTAGGCTACGACCTTTACGTAATTAAAAACTGAATTCCATTCTTATCAACGTCTTTTCTTTATTTTCCTTCACATATAAAGACCTGTTCACATTTGTCCAAGAAAAAAATATTTTTAATTAGAATTTATATGTTTTTTAAATAGTCGAAACACTCACACAAACACCAACTATCACTTTTAATAGTTTCTGATAAATGCAGTAATTTACAGAACTGTAAACTATCGATTTTTTAATATAAATAAAAATTATATTATTAAGAGGAATTTGTGTTTTTTTAAATTTAAAAACTAATTTTAAAGGTCTTAAATAAGAACTAAGGCAATAACCACGCATATTCAGTAGGTTAATACTCACTAATAAACATCGAATTTTAACAGGAGGAGATCTAATTTATTTTCATGTTTCGTCAAAAATTTTTTCATCAAAGTACCTAATGGTGCAAATGTGGGAATGACTTAAATTGCCAAGTTTTTACTACGTCCAAAATCGCGATGTACCATTAGTGTTCATTGTAAATTCTGATTTCTTTTTTTATACAAAACAAAATTATAATAATGCGAAGGAATGAAGAGTCTCTAAGGAATGCAAATAAAACGGCGCCTTTGGTTCGGGAAAACCTTACCAAAATAAGTTGGTGGCGCCTAGATTTAAAGTTGATATATTCAAAAATGACTTACGATCTTTTTATTAGTTACAAGATTGCTTTTATCTCATAAAAGACGTAGATGATATTATTGTTCTAATAAATTTAGAATTTACTATCTTATTTATAACTCAGAACAGGTATTTTATAGAGAATTAAAAAATATATATCACTTTGAATAAGACTATCGTCTTTGCTTTATAGTTGCTCGTTGAGGATTTTAAAATCTTTAACTTACGTATCATTCTTCATAATGTATAGTAATGAATTAATTTACTGTGATTAAGGGTATCAATTACTTTAATTAAATTATTATTTCTTACTTAATATCACTTCTTACTTTAAAAATTCGAAACTTTTAGTTAAAACCACATCTGCGAAACCACATAAACTAATTAACTAATATTAGTTGCTTGTTGTGGTTTCCTCGTTGTAGGTAAACAAATTCTACAACAATAATAATTACTTATTTGAATCACGACAATTGTGTTGAATATATTTTAGCAAGCAGGTCTTCAAGGACGTAAACCTGTATTTTACTAAAGACATGAAACGTCCTTACCTAATACAATTAATCTTTGTTGACCTCCTTTGACTCTGTAATAAATCGCTAACCATTTGACATTATTATATTCTTACGATTTATTAGCAATGAAATAATTATTCTATAGGAGAATGTCTATAAATTCTACAGGTTCCTGTTTTAACGACTTTATTAATTTACATATCTTTAATGAAATTTATTCATTTTACCACTTGTTCAAAAAAAATAACTACGTTTCATGTGTAACAGTCTTTTACAGCATCCAAAACATATATTGATGTTATCAATACAATATCTATCGTATCTTCCTGTCAATTAGAAATAATAGCTTCCTGTTTCATTTACTAGAGTTCTCTTAATTTAGCGACTGATTTTGCGTTGTTTTAAGGTCATCGTGTCATGACATTGAATTCGTGTTGATGATGGTACATAAAATAAGCTGCAAGTAGGTAGTTTATAAAAAGATTTTTTTAATAAATAATGTAAAATAGATATGTTTTAGTTACATATTTTTTTATAGCTAGCGCTTGTCTGCAATCATGCCTGATGGTAATGGTGGATGATACAGCTTACAATTATTTTATATTTTACATTTACATTACAAAACTAACACAATATTCATTTTTAATAAAACTCTCATTGATTTCAGTAAATGGCCATTTGTAGCATTCAATTTACTGCTGACTAAGAACTCTTCTCAAAATTTTTCCTGATGGATTCTTTGGAATAGTATCGATGAACTGTACTTCTTTTAATCTTTTAAAATGTGCTACTCTATTATTAACATATTCCATAACATCTTTTTGATTAAGTTTAGACTTTTCATTAAGCACTACAAAAGCTTTAGGTTTTTCTCCGGTCTTCTCATCTGGTACCCCGACTACAGCTGCATCAAATACCTCGGGGTGTTCTCTAATAATGCTTTCTAATTCCGCTGGTGGAACTTGATAGGCGTTTACCTGTAATACAAAAACTAAATAATTATTGTTAGATCTTCATTATGGCTAAATAAGGTATTAATACCTTCATTAAAATTTAATCATATTAAAATAAATATTATATTTTAAATTTTTTAAGATATTCTCCTTATTGACAGCCTATAGAAATTTCCTTAAAGTAAAAGCAGTAGTGATTTAGTAGAATTGCCTCAGAGTCCATTAGTTAACACTTCGGATAACAAGGGCCTGAATTTGAAAATAAAAATAATGATTCAAACTACGCCAGACAGTAGCTGTTTGCATCATTACGAGTATTTTTATCATAATGTAATCATATATTTTAATCACGCTAAATTAATGACTTGAATACATGATCGGTTGTCGTTTATGTAAACCACTAGTTGAAATATAACTTAGAACACTAATATCTAAAATTTTTTAGACTCCAACGATACAGAAATAGCTAATAGGTATTATGTTATAGGTAAACGAATGTTTTTGGCCGTACTAAGCACGTAATGGGTTAAAACAAACGTCAGCAATTTATAGAATGTTCTCGTACTAATTCTTTGGGTTTTTACAAATAATGTTTTCCACTTATCTTTAGAAATGCTAGTATAATAATTTAGTAAATGCACAGTTTCTGGTACTTCCCAGTTTAACATGTTTAAGTTAATTGAGAAAATACACAATGATCTTTCGAATCATTTTACTAATCATTCCGTATATTTATAGTTAGTTATTTTGAATGTTTGCAGATTCAAGCTAAATAAATATAATTATTTATGTCTACTTATTTATAAAACAAATGATAAAATTTATTATAGGACCACACACACACATTGTAATCCGGGCATAAAGTAAGTGTAGCTTGTATTATGGATAATTGCTGAATATTTAAATATAATATACATAATTACTAATATAATATATACATAAACGCATTTTGACGGCCTCCATGGTGCAGTGGTACGCGCAGTGAGTTTATAAGACGAAGATGGGCCGATACTAAATTTCTAAATTAGTTCAGGTCTGGACTGATTAGACTGGAAGATTTGACCGTGGCTATATCACTCTACCGACAAAGATGTGACGCTAAGTAATTTAGCGTTCCAGTGCGATGTTGTGTATAAATCGAAGGTGTGTGGATTTTATCCTACTCCTAACAAGTTAACTCGTTGCCATCTAAGATTGCATCATCACTTCCCAACAGGTGTAATTGCAGTTAAAGGCTAATTTGTAATTAATATAAATTAAGAAAAAAACATCGAAAAGCATGCAAGCGCATTACAAAGATTTTCTGAAAATTTTCTGGAAATCCGACAAGATACAGTGGCACTTGGGCCGTCAATAATTTAAAATCCCCTTTAAACTATTACCTTTATTAGCTCTTTCAATCTATCAGCTATAGTGAGACATCCTTCTTCATCTATCTGCGCCAAATCACCACTCCTCAACCAACCGTCTGCAAACACTTCTAAATTTGCCTTTGGATTATCTTTATACCCTTTCATCACATTTGGCCCTTTGACTAGCAATTCTCCTAGCTGTAATTTAAATTTAATCTGTAAATTAAGCTTATTATTGAAGTTATAGAACTAATGAATTTTATGATTATTTGGATTGATGATACATGAGCTGTCCATTATCAGGCTTAACTGCCTCGTTGGTAGAGTGTGAAAATACTTTTTCTCATCATCATTGCCAGTCAGTATTGTTGTTCTTTTGTATCAAAAAAGGGCCAGTCTCTTTACTTGGAGAGCACTTTAAACCATTGGTCACGGTTAATATCATTATCATCTGTTCGTCACTAAAAATCAGTTAGTGAGCTATCGAATTTTTAGCGACGATCTGAAAAAATATTACTCTAAACTTATACTATTTACCTCAAAGAGATAAAACGATTATATTATAGACTTGATCAAACTTAAGTTTATTGACCCAAGATAATAATTATGGAAGCAACATTATATTTACACAGGAATTACCCGTTGGTATGAAGTTGCACATGATAGTAGCGCCTGTATGAATTGAAAAGCAAATATTCCAATATAAGATAGTAAAAGAAAACAAATCTTAAATTAATAGGCATAACATAGAAAATCTATTTTTAGAAAACGGTTTGGCTTTGGTTATAAGTGCATCTGTGTGTGAAGCTGAAGAAGCGTTAGTAAACCAGAAACTATTTCAGAAATTATAATCAGTTTTTTGTTCGATGACACTATGATATTATGATATCACACACCTCCCCTTGAATCACTTTAATATAATATGTCAATTAATTTCTGCTGTATTGAGGTTTCTTTACTTTAGAATATCAAACGTATTCTTCCTTCACTTTTCTACTTTCAAAGTTATAACGTACTATATATTTACCTCGTTTGGACCCAAGGTATTCATATCACTGTCCACTATTTTCAGTTCACAGTTTGGCAGGGCAGGACCAACAGTGTTGTATTTTTTTGAGTTATTTTTTGATATTGTCACCAAAGGTGATGACTCTGTCATACCGTAGCCTTGGCCGAAGTGCATATCATGCTGTAAATAAAAGTATATTATTTTACTTGGTAAATTCATGTCTTTGATGATTAAAACATGAAAATTGTAGATATATGTTAAAATTATCTAAATTTTCTACAATTTGAACTTTTATTAATATCATATTAGCAAATATGTTGAAAAGATAAAACCAAGTACCTACCTAGCGGACGCCCATTAATTCGCGAAGAAATCCTTAACCAATCTTTTTAAAACAATACGTGTAAACTTTCATCTTGATTTTGATAGCGATCTTTTATTGTAAATTGCAATAAAAACTGTATAGAAGTTCAAAAACCTAAGCGAAGTGAATGCGGAAGCTGAGAGATTTGTTTTGCTATGCTTTGTTAAGTTAAATATATTTAATGCTAGTAATTTATGAAGATTTGTACAAATATCTAATTTAATAACACAAGTGAGGTAAAATTAAATACACTTACGCCCACTTTGCTCAAAAATCTCTCCACGTCAGCTACTGGTAAAGGCGCTGCACCAACAGTAGCGTATTTTAATTTTTCGAAATGTTTTGAATTCAATTCAGGATTTGATGCAAGAAATAAAACTGAAAAAGTACAGTACGAGTTAACCTTAATATCTAACTTAACGTAGGTACTATTTTCACTTTACAACATTCTTAAATTTCAACGATGCCATATGTTAGAATCCCTTAAAATACTTTGGGGGTTTTTTTATTGGAACTACACAATCATCACTTTTTTAAATATTAGTTCACCCAGCAAATATTGAAAAAATCGCGTTTTTCCCATAATAAACACACGAGTGAAAATAATTACTGTCTATATAACAAAAACTAACTTGCATACTTAAAACAAATTGAGTTATTTCGATAATAAAATATATTTTTGGAAATGCTCTCCATTTTTTTTTTTATTCGAATTACATTGACTAATACATTTTCCATATTGTGTTTAGTTAAATTATTTTAATTTTAGTAGTTTAGTCTAATTATTTAAATTTAATACCTGTGGGCGGGGCCATATACACACAGCATATTTTGTGTTTTAGAAATACATTAATAAATGTATCTGGATGGAATTTTGGAAGAGTCACTAGTTTTAAGCCAACTGATAGTTTGTGTAGAGTTACAATTGATAAGCCATAAGAATGGTACATTGGAAGATAAGCGAGGGCGACGTCTTGATGTGATCCTGAAAATTAAAAACATCTTCATATTATTCTGGTACATGTTTTAATGAAACAAAATCTTGAATAAAATATTATGGAGAGTAATTATTAGCATAGTGAGGCTCGCAATAGCGGATGCACTTCGAACCTTTACGATCTTTCGTACTCCCTCTATAGCGGTTCAAAAACCTACTGTAAGAGTTGGATGGCTACTTTTACGAGTAGGTTCAAAGCACAGTAATCCCCTGGTAGTTGATATCACACCCACAGGAGATCCTTTCGCTTTCTAGCCATACTGTAATATTCACACATGATGTGTTCCATGGACTTATAACTTTATTGCATTATGGTGCGTTACTATATTATTTAATATATCTAAGAATAGTGGATGTCTGCTACTAATACCTATAATTATTATATATGTATAATAAATTATGGATATATATTTTGGTGCAAAGCCCAATTAAATTCGTTACATAGTAAAAGATCCAAACATAAACAGAGACAGCAAATACACATTACAGAAATCTTGTTCATGTAATTTTTATCAAATTATTTTACTCACCGGTCGTATCATCAAATTTTCGGGTCAATTCTTCATTTTGTTGTTCACAATTTGCGACAATATTTCTATGTGTCAACTCAACGCCCTTAGGAAGACCTGTTGTACCACTAGAATATAGCAATAGAGATGTATCTTGAGCTGATCTTTTCACCTCTTTTAAAATGTCTTTATCTAAATTACTGTCACCAATAAGTTCTTTGAAAGAAACAGTTTCCTCAGGTCGATTCATATCATAATCAAGAGCTATAACTGGTATGCTCAAGTTACTTTGCTTTAAAGCTTCTTTCACTATTGGTGCAATTGTTGGATCGGTTACAATCAATTTTGGATTTGATGATATTATCTGTTTTTGTGTTTCATCTGTAATAAAAAAACATTATTTCCGTTTTTTGCTTTATCAAACTGGAACCTACCCATGATTTTGTCCGGCAAATTTAGTTTTTCATAGGCTTGATTTCAAAAATACAAAGGCTGCTTATTTATGCTGCAATATTATCTTACTCTTCAAAATTATCTATCCGTGAAAACCACATAAAACATCTTGTTACCTATTTCTATTTCAACTGGGATAAAAATTTTAATTTCTACATTTTTTTATTTTAGGTCTACTTCTAGAAGCATCTATGAATAAAAGCTCAATATTATAAAGGACTATACTAAGAATTCATAAAACACGCAGGGTAACTGAAGGATTTTTTCCATCGTGTTAAAAATGATAAAAACTCACAGACAGTGTAACTTGGATTTACAGTGGTGACATTTCCCCCGGCTGTCAGGATGCCCAACATTACAATAGGAAATTCTGGTGAGTTGGGTAACATAATACTAACGACATCGCCATCCTTGATCTTAAACTTTTTCCTCAAAGTCACACCGAATATTTGAGTTTGCTTGTACAACTGAGAGTAGGTGTACTTCCTATCGGTTATGCCACAAACCTGCGAATAAATAACCAAAACATTTTTAACATACAATTTAAAATTAATGATAAATTAGTTTGAATGTTAGTTACATATGTTCTATCTTTTAATATCGTTTGGCCTTGATTATCATAGTAATTATAAACGGTCATGTGTGTAACTGGAAGTGCCGCAAAGCAGTAACATATCAATTTGTCAGTGAGCGAGTGGTTGCCAATCAATGCGTTGTTAGTTTAAACCTTTTCTAATATTTTTTTTTTGTAATAAAAAAATACATTTCTGCTTTTTTGACCTTCCTTCAGTTTACATACACATACGCGCATGTCCTGTCACCTTGATACTATAACCAACTGTTTATTTAAAGTAGTATATCTGCATTAAATAATTAACTATCATTGAAGTGTAAAAATTTCGTTCAGTAGTACCAAGTTCCAAACTGCCATCAATATATTAACAGATGCTTCCAATTATTTTCTGCTAAATATCAAAATATGATATAAAAAGTATGTGTATTTAATTTTGTTATTCAGGCCTCTTAAGAAGGCTCAGAGTCACTCAGCGGTCGATGGAAAGAGCAATGCTTGGAGTATCTCTGCGAAAGCGAATCACAAATGAGGAGACCCGCAGATGAACCAACATAACCGACATAGTTCAGCTAGTCGCAGAACTGAAGTGGCAATAGGCGGGCATGATGACCAGCTGATGGACGTTACTAAAATGGTGACCTCGCACCGGAAATCGTAGTTTTGGTCGACTACTAGGTGGACTGACAACATCTAACGTGTTGCAGCAGACAACAGGCAGCTCGGTATCGTTGTGTTTGGAATTGTTCAGCAGTGGACGTCCATCGACTGATAATGATGATGATAATAAGGATTGGGTGTTAATTACATTCTTTCTTTATAAAATTATCCAGTCCCTACTTTTGATTGATTTTAAAATGAATAAAAATGGCAGTACTCTCTGTTTGATTTTCTTCTTGGTTTTCATGGACAATTAGATCTGCTTGAGATCAAATTTTGGCAAGTTAGTGAAGACAAGTGGCTACGTAAACTTTCTGAATAATTTTCAATAGGTGGCATGTAAGTTTTTTGTAGCCATGATATCTATGCCATGAACAACAAAACATTTGGATATTCGTCTCTACATTGGTTCATTACATCGTTTATTATTATTCGTCGTCAGTTTGCTTCTTGACCTTTGAGTGTTGGTAAACTGAATATTTAAATATTTAACCTTACAATTAAAGTTGCATAAAAAATAAATGTTGCGTGGCATTACTACGTTTGATGTAATAATTGGTAAAGCTATCTTAAGATTATTATCTTACAGTATCCTAATAATGATATTTTGTGAAGTCATATAGTAATATAATATAAATAGATATCTAACTGATACTTTCTGGTAATCTGACTGACAATCACGTTAAAATTTTCCAAATCAAACAATAGATTGTAACTTTAAATCATTTAATCAAATCATGTTTAATTCATATATTGTTTTTAATAATTAAGTATATTTAAATCGTTTCCCTTGACTTACTTTCATAACTTACCATTGCGGTTTTATCAGACCACTTGTCCAAATTCGTCCACAAATATTCAGTAATAGTTGTCTCAGGTATAACTATGTCTTCAAATGGTGATCTCACAGTTTTATCTACAGTCCAAATATGTTTCATTCTGGATAAACATCTCTTCTCTATCACACTTTTTATTGCTTTAGATAACATGACTTTGTTCTTCAATCACTAAGAAATATAACTAAACAACACTAAATAAATTGTTGGATTATACAGTGATTTTAATGTACTAATCTAAATAATATTAAATAATTGTAGCGAGAATGAAACTTTAAACACGACTCTTTCTGTGTCAATGGTTTATCAGAATGATAAGATTTATTCACTGTAAAGACTGTATAAAAATATAACGCCTACAATTAAGTGTAAAGCAAACTAATATTGTTTTAAATAAATATAACGAGAAGTTCAAGGTTAATGAAAAATTATCCGTCTGACTTCACGTTCTTAATATATCTATTAAGATACTATAGCCGATGATTTATATTTATATAAATACAAAATCATAGCTCAAAGAAAATTATAGACCTTCATCAAGACAGGTGATATTAATGCTTCCTTACTTACAGACTAGTATTTTAGTTAACCTATAATTTCCAAGTTCTATACAATAGCAAAGGTCAGCTATTGTTTTATGAATAATTAACTTGTAAGGACAGTTTTAATTTGATAGTAATGTTCCAGCGCAGGAAATTTCAACGTTAGTGTTATCTTGTAGGAATTAGCTGTAATAAAAATATTACGTAATCCCGAATTAAGACAAATTTTTTAAAGAAAGAACATTAGTAATTAATTAAAGTAAAGCAAAGCTTACTATAGGAAAAATCATGATTGAACGGAATACTATTAATGTTTATTCCACAATAATTCAGATAAAGGTACGTACATTTTCGATTCTTTATTATATTCGCAACACTATCACTATATTTCAATAAGATCGTCACAATTAACGAATAAGCAACTAGCAAGCATCTAACTAGTGTATCTTATATCGGATCAACACGCAAACTATTAGTAAATGTAACGAAAAACAAGGAAGTAGTTATAATGGCCAAGGTCGTTAAATAGTTATAGCAACGATCACGGCTACTATTTTTACTCAATATTTCTATTCTTAATCTAGAGAGTTTCGTTTTAGACGTCGCAAGTGATTGATACTTTCCTTAGTTAGAAGATTAAAATAGGTTAGAAGAATAAAATAAATTAAAAAGTAAACACCAACTTTTATGACTTAATGCTTATTTCTTTTATTTTCATTTCTATGCTCGTAAATATTGAATAGAAAGAGCCTCGTACATTTTTATGTAAAGACATTTATTTATTCAATACGTTTCCTTTTTTAATTACTAATTACTGCTTAACTAAAATAAAACGAATTTACGATTACAGATTAGACATTGGTTTCGCTCCGGTAGCGCAGCAAGACTTATTATTGATCTATGATTACAATTTATTACACTATACTATTTACTATAGTATTACAAAATGAACAGAATGTCAAATATATTCACTAGCGAAATAATTTATTAATACGACTAAATTTATAGCATTCAATTTACTGCTCTCTAAGAACTCTTCTTAAAATTTTTCCAGATGGATTCTTTGGAATGTTATCAACAAACTGAACTTCTTTTAATCTTTTATAAGGTGCAACTTTTTTATTAACATATTCCATGATATCTTTGTGGCTAATCTTAGAATTTTTATTGAGCACTACATAAGCTTTGGGTTTTTCTCCAGTCTTGTCGTCTGGTATACCAACTACTGCTGCATCTAACACTTCTGAGTGCTCTCTAATAATGTTCTCTAATTCCGCCGGTGGAACTTGATATGCGTTTACCTGTAATTTTAAAAAGCTGTTTGATCAAATTGCAGTACCTGCTTGACCTGATTTCTTAGAAATTATATGTTTATCGTTTATCTATAAATGAAATTCAGCTAAATCGATTGATTGCTGCCGAAATTCCTTGCATACAAAAATCATTAAATGGTAATTTCTAATAATTTCATGGAAAAATAAACTGTGCACATGTATACGTTCCCATGCAATTTTTATAAACCATGTGATTCCATTGAGAGTCTATACTTGTAATTAAACTATTAATAATTGGTATTCACACCAGCTCCACAGTTAATTATGTTTTTTTACTCTGAATTATAGTCTCACTGTGTTACAGCTGTACACTACACTCTACACACGCGTTATTCTAAAATTAACGCAATAATCACGTACGATTATAAAAGAGCTGCCACGTTTATCCAGCGTTAGCTCATTTGATCATCATGAGATTTTGAATCCGTCAACAAAGATGCTGATTTAATGTGATGCTAACACCTTTTAAGCATTGCTAATAAATAAAAAAACGCAAGACATAAGAGATCAAAGATTGAGGAATTTCAAAGTTTTTATGATTATCATTACCTTTATGAGTTCTTTTAATCTACCAGCTATAATGACACATCCTTCTTCGTCTATTTGCGCTAAATCACCACTCCTCAACCAACCGTCAGCAAACACTTCAGAATTTGCCTTTGGATTATCTTTATAGCCTTTCATTACATTTGGCCCTTTGGTTAACAACTCTCCCAGCTGTAATTACAATTTAATAAGTTGAAAATCAAAAGCTACGGTAAAAATGTACCGCCAAGCGATTAGGAGTTCCAGTACGATGTGTTGAAATCGAAAAGGATGTGGATTTTAACATACTTACTCCTAACAAGTCAGTCCACTTCCATCTTAGGTTACATCATCACTTATCATCAGGATATAGCAGTCAAGGATCTACTTTTTATGAATTAAAAATCAGAAAAATACGTTTTTGCAGAAATATAAAACTTAACTGACGAGTAAAGTAATATACACTTAATATAGGTAATTCTTACCTCGTTGGGACCCAAGGCATTCATTTCACTGTCTGCTATTTTCAGTTCACAATTTGGCAGGACATGACCAACGGTATTGTATCGTTTTGAGTTATTTTTTGCTACCGTCAACAAAGATGATGTCTCTGTCATACCGTAACCTTGACCAATGCAAATGTCATGCTGAAATCAGAAGCTTGGCTAATTTTTTTTTTTTTGAGAAAAAATATATTAAAGAACTTCAACTAACTTATCCTAATAACTATTTCGCGATTGAAAACATTAGTGAAGGCAGCCAATTTGCATATTCTCCCTCTTTCAGCTACTCACTGTTTTCTAAATTCTTGCCCATCTCTTCTTGACATTACGTTGGTTTCTTCCTCCGATCACGTTGCTAAACATGGCCAATATCCATGATGATTTTTCTTACCACGATTTGGTTTATCTGTCATATAAAATACTCAAAGCTAAATCGAGGATTCTTATGCAGCGCAATTTTGGTGGTATGGACATAGATCTCCTGTGGAAAGATGCTGTTGGATTGGATGGTCCTAACTGGAACTAGCATCGATGAAAGGGTTGAGAGCTTGAACTCACTCCTTATCCAGTTATATGACGTGCATGCTCCGATTTACCCCGTTACTCTATTACTGCTTCCTGGCTTACTCAGGAAATAAGATTGTTAAAGCTTAAGAAAATTTCTGCCAAAGCCAAATATAGAATCAATAATTCCGATCTAAATAAGGACAAATATCATACAGTTAGGAATCGCTGCAACAGGTTATGTAGAGATATGCAACGACGCCACATTCATAAATCCATACTAGGAGTGCACAGAGCTAGAGTCAGGTCGACGTGTGCCGTACCATAAAAGTTTTTACAAAAAATCATTTCGTCTCTTGGAGTTGGGAAAGCACGCTTTATATTTTCAAAAAAGCAGTTAAGAGTAATCACTCCTGCAATTTTAA
The DNA here is from genome assembly GCA_034621355.1 of Mycalesis mineus. NCBI lineage: Eukaryota > Metazoa > Arthropoda > Insecta > Lepidoptera > Nymphalidae > Mycalesis > Mycalesis mineus. Next base: position 3,207,512 of record CM067896.1, read on the forward strand.
TTTTATTTCATGACAGCTTAATAGCCATTTTTGTTCTTTTTTGCGGTATAGATGATGCACAAAGTTAAACACTAATAATAATAAATCAATTGTTAGCTTTACCCACTTCTACGATCCTGCTTTCATTTTCTGTCTGTGAAAGCATGACAAAATAATCACTCCTGCAATTTTAATTTAGATCAGCTTAATAGCCATTTTTCTTCTTTTTGCGGTATAGATGATGCCACAAAGGTTTTCGTGAGGTCAATTCTGATGTCGTAGGTACTGATTGCATTAGTAATAAGATGATCATTCCCATAATTAACCTCCTGGCTCCTATAATTAAATCCTTATTTAATTTCTCTATTTCTTCCGGAAGCTTTCCTTCTTCTTGGAAGGAAGCTCAAGTGAAGTGTTCTCAAAAAATTAAATCTCTCTAGCTTTTCTGACTATAGGCCAATATCCGTTCTCCCATTTCTTTCTAAAGTTTTTGAGCGTATAGTCCATCATCAATTCAGCCTTTTCCTAACCCGTCAGAACCTTTTCAATCCCTTCCAATCCGGTTTCCGTACTGGTCATAGTACGACTAATGCATTAGTTAAAATTACCGAGGATATTCGTCACGGCACGGATAACCAGAGTGTCACAGTGTTGGCCTTGCTAGATTTCAGTAATGCTTTTAATAACGTTGATTTCAACTTATTACTAGCTAAACTAGGTTCTCTCAACATATCTCCTGAAGTGATTGACTGGTTTCACAGTTACTTATTTGGTCGCCGGCAGCATGTGCGGGTTAATGACAACGTGTCTAACTGGTGCGCGTTAACTTTCATTTTTCATTTCAAGTTCGATCCCACAAAGATGTGGCGTGATCTCCAAATATATGTCGTCCACTATCTGATTTGCCTAGTTCTATTTTCATTAGTTCCATCACACATAAGTCAACTTCTCTCTATCACCTGCATGCAGATGATCTCCAAATATATGTTCAGTCCAAACTATGTGATTTGCCTAGTGCGATCGAATCTTGTCACTTTTGACAAATATTTTACTTAGGCCGCGCAGGTAAGTGAGATAAGCAGGAAGGTGTTTGCGTCTGTAGAGTCTCTGCGTAGATTCCACTTCCTCTATGCAACTTATTGTCGCTCTTTTAGATCAAAGGACAACCTACTCCTAAAATCCCTTCTCATCATTCTTCCTTCTACTCTAAATCCTTCTCTGTCAGAGCTGCTTGGATCTGGAACTCCTTACCTCTAGATATTCGGCGTGCGCAATCATTAGCTACTTTTAAACAGCTGGTGAATGCTCACTTCTATCCTCCATAGCCTAGTACTTTCTTTCTTCCTGAATCCTCGGGATTTCGACTATTCTCTATTATTTTCATTTATTTATTTATTTTTGTATAGACATATTTGTGTATGTATGTATGTATATATGTAGGTGTGTATATGTGTTTTTATGTAAGTATATTTTTATTTTAGACAGTAAGAATCATTCTTCATATTTGTGTACGTACACTGGAACCTACTCCAATGTTTAAACTTTTCCACTTAAATAGCAATAAGACCGCCAATTGTACATTAGATTTTTTAAGATATTGTCTCTTTGTAACTTTGTTTTTTATTATTTGGTGTACAATAAAGAATATTTCATTCATTCATTCAACTATACAAATCATGCTCACGTAAAATTGTGGCAACAATACTGGCTTCATTTTCAAATTGTTTAAATTAGTGTTATTGCTTGAAGTGAATTTTCAAAAAGGTGCCTTTGATTAACATGTGTTAAGAAGACAAAATATATTTTGCAATTGAACATTACAGAGTCAACGTCTGAGTGTCCTGATTCTTAATAAACGTACATTGAAGTTTCTCCAGTCTAGATGACATTTTCACTTGGATTCGTCGATTGTCGCGTAATATAGAAGACTAGCAGTCGCCCGCGACTTCGTCCGCGTGAAAACCTCTTAGGTAATGTTTTAATTTTAGAGACAGACTTTCATATAAAGTGTGCTCTTTCCGCGCTTTTTTAATTTTTTTATAGTTTCCCGTGAAGCAATATCCTCCGTCCTGTCCCGTGTACTAAATATCTACATTTTCGTTAAACATTGTACGATATTACAGTACATTAACATTAACAATATATATTTATGGTAAGCTGATGTGTATAGTTTAAATAGTCTATTTCACTTTTGAGTCCAACTTTCATAATAAACAAAATAATTTACAATCCGACACGCAGATCTAGAGATTAGCCCCTTTAAACAAACGAACAAACTTTTTCGAACAAACAAATGGTCTGCGATGCCGAATAAATTGAAAGAAAAGATCAAAGATCGAATTCTCAAAGCATATTAGTACCAAAATGTTGACCCCTATTCAGTACGTATAACATAACAACTTAATTTGGAAGATATAGCAGCAGTGTTATGTTTTATAGAAATTTTGTAATGTCTCCGAAACAATATAACTAAATAACATATTGTAAAAGGCAAATCTTATCTCTATAATATCCTTGTGATTTTTAAGTAATTTATTTTGATAAGGATTTACGTAGTTGTATAAATAATGACGTGAACTTAAGCATACGAATTAAATGATTTATTACAAAGTCGCGCTTTTTAGAAATTTTGTAATATCTCCGAAACTATATAACTAATTAACTTACTGTAAAAGGCAAATCTTATCTCTTTAATATCTTTGTGATTATTAAATAATTTATTTTAATAAGGATTTAAGTTTAGTTGTATAATTTATGACGTAAACGTAAGCATATGAATTAAATGATTTTTTAAAACATAATAAGTTATATATCTGCCAAAATATAAAAGATAGATATATGTTATCGCGGACTTTTTTGTAGAACTTTTTAAGATGCATAAAGTTTTCATACAATATTTTTAATTAAATCCAATATCTAAGGCAGCGTACTAATACCGATTTAATAAATTTCACGGTCCGACTCGCGCGACAAAAACTGTGGCAACTCGGACTGATATATACAATACAAATATAAAATATAGCCTATAACACTCACCGATAACGTAGCATTCTGCCGGTGAAAGAATTTTTAAAATCGGATCAGTAGTTCCGAAGATTAGCCCCGACAGACATTTATTTACAAACTTACAAACTTTACCTCTATAATATTAGTACAGATATGTACATAAATTATAGATATGTACATAAATTAGTAATTCTGCATTTAGAATAATATAGGTACAAAAATGTTAACTTACTCCAACTTTACTTAAAAATTTTTCAACATCAGCCAACACTATAGGCGCTGCTCCAACCATTGCATATTTTAATTTTTCCAAATGCTTTGACTTCAATTCAGGATTTGACGCCAGAAATAAAACTGAAAAATCAAAACTTAATAGGCAACATTAGAAAGAAAAATGTTTTTTAGGAAAAACACCACTAATACAAATAAAATTCAACAAAATACAATAAAATGCTGCTGTGAAATGATGTGAAAGTGATGTGATCCCAAATAGGACCTCACTCAGCATTTTGCAGTGCTCTTCAGGACACCGCGCTGGTCTTCCGTGAATTAGGTCTACATTTTACTTTAAAACATTCTTATAAAACTCAGCGATGTAATATTTAAAGTCATTAATATGTATTAGTAGTTATTTATAATTATAGTTTTTGTATAATTGACTATTGATGTTTTATTTTTTTGATATTCTCTAGTTGAGTGATTGTAAATTCTTACCTGTAGGAGGAGTTACATGCACACTGCATATTTTGTGTTTTAAAAATGCATTAATAAATGTATCTGGATGGAATTTTGGAAGAGTCACTAGTTTTAGGCCAACTGATAGTTTATGAAGAGTTACAATTATTAAGCCATAAGCATGGTACATTGGAACAGAAGCGAGGGTTATGTCTTGATTTGATGCTAAAATATTAAGTTTTTCTTTAGTTAAAACATGTTGTACAAAATCTTAAAATTAATTAGGTGAGTTACTGTAAGAAATCAATTTTACAAGGATAAGCGGATGCTTGCTCAATGAATTCCTTCACGGGAGCTTAATATTCTTAAAATATACGTATAAGACCGGCCACATATTGCAACAATTTTTCTGTGAGAAAACTTCTGACGTCCGTTGATACCACCTCGAACACTTATCAGAAACTTCCTTCCAGCGCGTCTGAGTTTTGCAAAAAGTAAGCTATTAATCAAAATGGACGACGACCAGTTACTTTTATTAGCGTTATTGTGCTACATACTTAGCTAAAATCAGATTAGAAAAATTATATGTTGATGATCGTTACAACGAGCAGATAAACACAGAAGTTAAAAAAAGAAAAGAAAAATTTTTGACATCTTATCGTTTGCATTCGGCGCCCTTCAGAATTATGATAGTATTCGGGGTCCACAACAAAATATATGAACAGAGTGCGACCGGGGAGCTTCAGTAATTTTCTAACAGAAAAATTCTTACAATATGCGGGTGGTCTCAATCTTTTTCATTAATCACTTTCATGTATCATATCTGACGAAAATCTTATTAAAATCTCTTGTGAAAGAAGATATCTAAGCGCGAAAAAGACGCTTTATTTATGTTTTTTACCCGACTGCGTCAGAAGGAGGGTTAAGTTTTTCGAGCGTATGTATGTATGTATGTATGTATGTATGTCCATTTCTTCGGCACGCGCTACAGCCTAAACGGTTGAACAGATTTTGACATGTGAGGTGTCGTTAAATTTGCCAAAATTGTTATATAAATAAAAAAAGGCTATATAAATTTTCAAAATGTCGGCTGTAAATGGGGGAAAAAAGGGGGGATGTGTGTATTTTTTTCTCTTATCTTAGCAATATGGGTACCAATACCAATTGAAAGGCCGTAAAAAGACCATTTCAAAAATATAAATATCATATCATGTTCATATTACTTTTTTAACAAAAAATGGTAAAAAGTGTACTAAGTGCACCGTCTCATTTCTGTACCATAAACTAAAACTAAAAAGTCTCAAATAAAATTATTATTATAAAAACAAAAATCCCGACTGCTTAGAAGTTATGAACTGAAAAGATAAAAACAATGATCACCATAAAGTATTTAGAATTTTATACAGATATAGTGATCCTTGTTTTTCTCTTTTCAGTTCATAACTTCCAAGCAGTCGGGTTTTTTGTTTTTATAATAATAATTTTATTACATAATGTCTTACGTGACTAATAAAATTGACCATATTTTGAATGAGACGTTCTTTAATGTTTTCCTCATCATCATCATCACCACGTGAGGATGATCTTCATCACGTGGTATTATTCTCAGAATGAAGTTTGGTAATCCGTATGCGAGAAGCTTTTCTATTTATTGTTGTACATATGCATATATCTTGAATATATAACTATGTAAAAAATTTAAGTATTTACCAGTAGTATCATCGAATTTTCGGATCAATTTTTCATTTTGTTGTTCACAATTTGCGACAACGTTTCTATGCGTCATTTCAACGCCCTTAGGTAGACCCGTTGTACCACTTGAATATAGCAATAGAGAAGTATCCTGAAATGATCTTTTCACCTCTTTTAAAATGTCCTCGTCTAAATTACTATCACTAATAAGTTCTTTAAAAGAAACAGTTCCCTCAGGTCGATTCATATCATAATCAAGTGCTATAATTGGCATAATCAAGTTACTTTGCTTTAAAGCTTCTTTAGCAGTTGGTACATTTGCTGGATCGGTAACAATTACTTTCGCATTGGATGATATTATCTGTCGTTTGGTTTCATCTGAAATAAAAAAATCGTTTTCGTGTTTATTTTTAGTTTAAGCAGACTTTTTCATCTCATATCAATAACTCAAAGCCTATTTTGATCCAAATTTAATTTAATTTATCATTGAAAACCTTAAAGTTATTCTGTCATTCCGGTTAATTATTGTACAAGCAAATCTTTTTAAAATTTTAACTGTTTCTGTATCTGTGTAACTACTTTTATAATATTGTTTCTATGAAATTGTGCAACAAGTACGTACTTATGTTGTAATACTAAAATTACTTGCTTGTGACGTCATGTGTAACTTATTAGTTTCAGAGATTAGCCGGAACTAATAAGCAGATAGTCAGACAAATTTTTTTTTAAATTTTGATGTGATTACTTTTTATACTTTCATGCGTATTGAGTAAAAAGTAGTTAATTTGCAATTACAAACAAACTTTATGATAAGTATAAGATTTTATTTATTTATATACGGATAGATAACTCACAGACGGTATAATTTGGATTAACAGTGGTAACGTATCCGCCGGCTGTAAGAATACCCAACAGAACGATTGGATATTCAGGTGAATTAGGTAACATTATACAAACGACATCGCCATCCTTGATGTTAAACTTTTTCCTTAAAGTCGCGCCGAATATTTGAGTCTGTTTAAACAACTGAAAGTAGGTGTACTTTCTGTCGGTTACTCCACAAACCTGCCAGACAATAATCAAGAGCAAGTTCAAAACAAAAATTAAGGCAAAACCTTAACAGCTACCTATGGATAATATCAGTGTTAGATAACAAACAGTTAGGACGTATTTATTTTGTTATAAAAAAACAAAAAAGTTGCCTTTTTTATTCGTTACAAGTTAGCTCTTGACTGCAATTACACCTGATGATAAGTGATTATACAACCTAAAATTAAAGCGGACTAACTTGTTAGGAGTAGGATGTAATTCACACCCCTTCGGTTTCTATACCACATCGTACCGGAACGCTAAAGCCAAACGCCAGAAATTAAACCCAAGACCTCCGTCTTATAAATCCACTGCGCATGTCACTGCGCTAAGGAGGCCGTCAAACTTAACGTCAACGGAGATGTAAAACCACGAAGCGCCAAGCGATATAGCGTTCCGGTACAATATTGTGTAGAAATCGAAAGGGATGTGGATTTCCTAAAAAGTTAGCCCGCTTTCATCATTGATTAGATACATTATAACTTATCATCATCTGTGATTGTAATTAAGAGCTAACTTGTAATGTATAAAACAAGACATTAGAAGCGCTAGCAGCACTGTATTGTCTGTTATCTGGTTATTTTTATTAAATAAAGGCTTCCATTTGGTAATTTCTCTTGATTTACTTTTTAATCGTCGAAAAAAAATCTAACGGGTTCACGCATAACTTTCTTTTTACACACTTACCATTGCAATTTTATCAGACCATTTGTCCAAATTTCTCCATAAATATTCAGGAACGGTTGCCTCAGGAATAACTATGTCTTCAAATGGTGATCTCACAGTCTTATCAACAGTCCAAATATGTCTCATTCGAGTTGAACATACTCTCTTTACTATTACACCTTTAAGCATTTTTGATAGCATGACTTCGGTCTACAATTCCCACTGAATATACAACTTAATTACACTAATTAAATTAAATATTGGATTAAAGAATGTCAAATATTCGTAACGAAAATTAAAAATAGATTAGAAATACAACTGTTCCACTTTCAATAGTATACAAGAATGATGAACTACAGGGAAGTGTGGTAATTTAAAATGCAATTAAGTAAGAGGTAATTCAATGAGCATAATGCTTTGGAAACATTGACCATTTAACTTCACGGTCTTGATACATCTGACTTGACATCACCAATCCATTATGTATGAAAAAAATGTATCGACAAAAAATAAATTTAAAATATAAATGGCTCAAAGAAGATTAATACCACCAGCAAGAGTCATAAGGACTTAAAAATTAAATAATAGGTAATTTATAAGAAAGATTTATTGTACTATAATTTTTACACAAACTATAATTTTTCTATTCCTAGTTCTATAAAGTAGAGAAGAACAATAATTATCTTTTAAATAATTAATTCTTGATATCATATCAATACAGTATTAATTTAGTAATGGTGGTCCAGTGCAGGAAGTTATCAATGAAAGCTTTATTAATATACTGTGGGCTGTCGTAGTTAACCTACTACATAGTATAACATTCGAACAAAGAGGACCCATTTTTAAAAAAAGAGTTATGGTTGAAAGAAAAAACTCTGTCAGTGTTATTTTATTTAATCATAATATTAGAATAATAATAATTAAAATATTATAAATGTCTATGTAACATTATTTAAGTAAGCTAAAAGCTAAATTTTACTTACAATATTCAATACTTTATTCTCCCAACACTATCACAATTATATTGCAATTAGTACGCCACAACTTCTTACTTGTATATCTATCAGATCAACACGCAAACTATATTAATTATTAAAGAAAAACATAATACAGTTGTATAAGCAAAGGTCGTTAATATAGCAGACAAAGTTGTATGTCTATAACTTAATTAAAGTAGAACAAATAGACTAAGCTATTAACTTTTTGCAAGGATTCTTCTTAATATTTTCCCGGATGGATTCTTTGGAATACTATTAATAAACTGAACTTCTTTTAGCTTCTTATATGGTGCTACTCTTTTACTGACATACTCCATTATATCACTTTCATTGGTTTTAGAATTTTCATTTAGCACTACAAAACCTTTAGGTCTTTCACCTGTTTTATCATCTGGTATACCAACTACTGCTGCGTCAAACACTGCTGGGTGTTCTCTAATAATACTCTCTAATTCTGCCGGTGGAACCTGGAAGGCGTTTACCTGTAATGTAGTGGAGATTATGTATTGATTTCAGAATTTTCTGACCTTGAAACAAAAAAATTGAGAAGGAGAGTTTATATTCTTATTTTTATACCTTAATTAGTTCTTTTAATCTGTCGGCTATTGAAACATATCCATCTTCATCGATCTTTGCCAAATCACCACTCCTCAACCAACCATCCACAAACACCTGCAAATTTGCCTGATGATTGTCTTTATAACCTTTCATTACATTTGGTCCTTTGACTAGCAACTCTCCTAACTGAAATAAATTTTTAAAATATTGTAACATTAGTAGTATAAGTAACTGAGCGCGATTAATAAGGCGGGGATTTTAATAAGTCTTCAGAAGGAAGTCATTTTTATTGTTTAATTTTTTTGGTTCGGTGGCAGAGACACTAACAATAGTTTAACTTGACGTTTCAAAACTACTTATAATGCCTACTTAAAATACACTTTTAAGTAGGCATTTGAATTTATTTCAAGACTACAAACCTCATTGGGACCCAAATTATTCATTTCATTGTCAACAATTCGCAATTCGGAGTTTGGTAGAGCAAAGCCGACTGAGCTATAATCCTTACAACCATTGGGTGTTGTTGTCACTACGGGTCCGGCTTCTGTACAGCCGTAAACCTGACCAAAGTTTACTTCATGCTGAAAATTACATTTTTTTTTTGGAAAATTGCAGTCATGTTGAATTTCATGCGAAATGTTCCTAACATATATTATTTTAATATATAATAGAAACATTTTGCTAATGTGCACTCGAACATAATTGTTTTTTTTTGCTTTTTGATGTCGTCGTTTATCAGAGGATAAGCCTTTCTTATCCAGAGAGGAAATAGCACCAGCATTTTAAGCACTTTTGGGTACATTTTTTTACTCTGAAAGTGTTGTTATAGTCTCAAATACTCACGTCCATTTTACTTAAGAATCGCTCTATATCAGCTTGTGGCAAAGGTGCTGCTCCTGTTATAACATTTTGCAGTTTCTTGAAATGAGTTGATTGCACTAAATGGTTTGATGCTAGGAATAGAACTGAAAAATTTTTGAACAGTATTGATTCGTACAAAAATGTGATTCAATAATTGACACAATAAGTGATTGGTTGCAAATGCCTAATTAATTACGTTATTGGCACGCAGCATGAGATATAAAATGAATATATATATGGCCTAAAAGCAGCCTTTTGACGTTTTCCGTGGCTCAGTCGATGGCGCGGTTTATTTATAACACGGAAGTTCTAGATTCGATTCCCGCCTAGGCTGACTAATTTTCCAAATTGGCTCAGGTCTGGCTGGTTTAATTCTTCGGCCGTGGCCAGTTACCACCCTACCAGCAAAGACGCACCACCAAGCAATTTAGCTTTCCAGTACGATGACGTGTAGAAACCGAAAGCGGTGTGAATTCCACCCTACTTACTCCTAACAAATTAGCCCGCTTTCATTTTAGGTCGCATCACTTAAGAAAATATTAGAATTTGGGAAAAACTTTGTTTAGAAACTGATATAATTTCTTCCATAATTTTAGTATCAGTGCCAAATTACCTGTAGGTGGAGCGACATACATCAGTTCAAATTGGTGTTTTTCCAATGCACTTATAAAAGTATCGGGGCGAAATTTTGGAAGAGTTACGAGTTTTAAGCCAACCGATAATTTGTGGATATTAATAACTGATAATCCATAGCAATGAAACATTGGAAGATAAGCGAGAGTTGTGTCTTGATTTGTTACTGAAATAAATTTAAAACAAAATGAAAGATGTAGAAAATGAATATTTTATTAAATACTAGAAAACGCCCGCGAAGTTTTAGTTCCCGTGGAAATTTCGGGATAAAATATGTTCTATCTGTTAATCCAGGGTGTCAGCTAACTCCATACTAAATTTTATTAAAATCACTTAAGCCGTTCAGTCGTGAAGAAGTAATAAACATACACACTCACAAACTTTTGCCTTTATAAAAGTAGTATGATACTATCTGCTTACATTCAGAAAAAATGTTGTTAAAACTTTGGAACCGGATTATTATGTTGTTTAAAAAAGATCAAGATAATTTTCTTAACGTAAATTATTATTATTATAATACATACCAGTTGTGTCATTGAACTTTTTGCACTTTTCCGAATTTTGTTGTTCGCAATTAGCAACAATATTTTTATTTGTCAACTCAACAGCTTTAGGAAGTCCTGTTGTACCACTCGAATACAGCAAAAGAGAAATATCATTAGCAGATCTTTTTACCCCTTTCAAAACATCTTTATCTATATTAGCATCATTAATGAGTTCCTTAAAAGAAACAGTACCACTAGGTCGATCTTCATCAATATCGACCACTATAACTGGTATATTTAGTTTGCTCTGTTTTAGGGCTTCTTCTACTATATTTACATTTTCTGGATTTGTCACTACTAGTTTTGTGCCCGAAGTTGCAATTTGTTTTTCAGCTTCATCTAAAAAAATGTATTAGTGTAATGTAATTATAAATTTTTTTTTTTTGAAAATTAACGTGATATCAAAATTTCAGAAGTGGTGCAATTCGAACACACATCTCAATGGCTAACGCGGCCAGAGCGTTCTATCACTGAACCATGGATCAAATAGAGCACGTGTTTGACTTTATATTCAATGAAATTGTAATAAGGCGCCCGTGCCTTCAAAAGTACATAAAGCCTTTGGTCTTGTTCATTAACATAAACATATTTTCTGGTAGTATTTTCTGCAGAGAAATATTAACAAGGATGAGAATATTTCTCTGTAGTGACCACCGCATTGAAACATCGACAACTTCAAATATATAATAGAACATAGCAGTTTCAAATGCCCACTCATAATAATATAAGAGTAATGACCCTTCAGTAGATATGACGATGATGATTTTGATTTTAGTAGGCTAAAACCAATCTCTAAAACATAACAGTATCAGTTCGCTCCTTCATTTGTCATTAGATATTTTCATTGTTATTAACTTATATTATTAAATAGTTTGTTAACATTTTTTACATACGTGTATACTTACAAACAGTGTACAGTGGATTTATGGTGGTAGCTATTCCTCCAGCAGCAAGTATGCCCAATGTAACAGAGGGAAATTCTGGCGAATTGGGCAACATCATAGTAACAACGTCACCATCTTGGATTTTAAACTTTTTCCTCAAACTTGCACCGAACGTTTGGGATTGTTTGTATAATTGCATGTAGGTATATTTCCGATCGGTAACGCCACAGACCTGGAAACATAAACTTAAAGGCATCCTAAAAAGAACCGGCCAAGTGTGAGTTGGCTGGCACCAAGGGTTCCGTAAAATTTAAGGTTTTCGAAATTATTCCTTCGTATGTGCTGTAAAACATTAGATACTTCATGCCAAATTTCAAGATTCTAGGTTGACTGGAAGTACCCTATAGGTTTTGATTTAGTTGCGAGTTAAATATTTTTGGATCTTATGATTGTGTGGATACAGAAGTTTGATTTTGTTACAGCTTCAAAGTTTTATAGACCCAAGCAATTGATTTGAATTTCAATTTAATACAGTCATAAGGAAAGAGAGTAAGTTTAAAATTATTTAAAAATTTACTATAGTATATAACTAAAAATTTATTTATTATCTGTGCTATAACAATGACGCTGCTTTGTACAAAATTTCAATTTTCTTATATTATATTATAAATTTTAATTTTCTTGCGGAAATTTTCGGCATAAACGGCCTGTATCTTGTGATTTCCTTAGCCAAGAAGTTTGATTTTTTATAACTCTAAGGAACAGTAGACTTAAATGTTTGATATACATTTCAGCTTGATACTTCCACCTGTTCCCGAGAAAACATGTCCAAGAACACTCGCACATAAGTCACCTTTAAAAAAATGAAATCGTTTCATCCATTCGGGAGCTATGACAGACACACAGACATGCAGACAGACACATAAAACTTATTACACCCCTTTTTGCATCGGGATTTAATATGGACTCACCTAAGATTTTATCGAACCCCACTCATGAGACGACGAGCAAAAAACATCAAACTAATTAAGTTATTTAAGCTGATTAATGTTAATTCTTCTTTAGTATTGCTCATTTTTTGAAAATATTTACCATTGCTTTTAATTACTAACATTATATGAAATGAGTAGATGAAATCAGCAATCTAATATAATATCTAATTATATTTTTCAGTAAAATGTACTCATTTATACCAAAAAATATTATTTAAAATAATAGATTAACGCACTTTGATCTTAATCGCCCCTAAAATTTTGGGGCTATATAGCGATGTGTGTTAATTGTCCTTTATTTATTTATTTATATTTATGTACATGTAATTACACCGGTTACTATGTCCAACCGAGAAGAGCCTCATTATTTTTCGTTCATTATCACTATTTTTAGGGTTCCGTACCTCTAAAAGAAAAAATGGAACCCTTGCAGGATCACTTTGTCCATCCGTATGTCTGTCCTTTTTTTGAAGACGTAAATGTATATAAATACTTAAAATACGTAATTTTCGATACTCGGAAGGGAATCAAAACCTTAAAAGTACTTCCAGTCGACCTAGAAATTTGAAAGGCATGAAGCACATATGAAGGAAACATTCCAAAAACCTTAAATTTTTAGTTGCATCACATATTTTTATAATTATTAAGTTGATTTATTATTTATGTACCCTTTTCCTCATGAACGCGTAGAGATATCAAGTTAAAACTCATAATCAAATACAGGTTAATTGCACATGGAAACTTGCTTAACGTATTTTTTTTTAATTACAGCTACATAGAAATCAGTAGACATATTATAAAGTCCCAGACATCTATAAAATAAACTCTAACAACGGACCGATATGTGAAAGGTGACGAGTATTATTCCTGTCTTTATCTCTCGTGAGCAAAAACATTGTAAGATTTTCTATATTGATTAATTTGCTTCCTTACGTTACGAGAGCTCAATTGCAGAACACATCATTTTAAAATTGGTATTTCAAGAACTGTGGCTAGAAGCAGTGGCGGATTTACCAGCAGGCTGAGTAGGCTGGAGCCTAGGGCGGCAAATTTTAAGGGGCGGCAAATTTATTTCATAAATTTATTATTTCGGTTTACAAATTTAAAAAAAAATTATTATACACACACATAATACGAATTTCGAAGATTGGAGAGAAATTGAAATATTTAACAAAAATCGAAATATTCTCATATACAGTGCTAATTAATAAATATTTCAACATCTCTGCATGAACAATTCCTAAACACTTTATCATAATGCTAACAAATAATAAAGAAAAGATATATTTATTGTATTCTTTTTACCCTGTGAGTGTAATAATAAATGTTAATAGTTCCCAAATGTATTTTTTTCAGCACCATAAAGTATTTGGGAACGAATTTTATAAAATGCAAACGATATAGCTGATCCTTGTTCTTCTTCTGTTCAGTTCTGCCTTATTGAAAACTTAATGCCTCTAAGCAGTCGGGTTTCGGAAAAATTTGTTTTGAGGCAGTATAAGGCACTTATTGGTATAATTTATTTGAAAACGTAAATGTATATAAATACTTAAAATACGTAATTTTCGACAAACTAACTTCGGAAGGGAATCAAAACCTTAAAAGTACTTCCAGTCGACCTAGAAATTTGAAAGGCATGAAGCACATATGAAGGAAACATTCCAAAAACCTTAAATTTTTAGTTGCATCACATATTTTTATAATTATTAAGTTGATTTATTATTTATGTACCCTTTTCCTCATGAACGCGTAGAGATATCAAGTTAAAACTCATAATCAAATACAGGTTAATTGCACACGGAAGCCCCGGTGGGCGAGTCCGACTTGCTTAACGTATTTTTTTTTAGTTACAGCTACATAGAAATCAGTAGACATATTATAAAGTCCCAGACATCTACGCGCTAAGGAACTAAACCTACACCCGTGTCACAACGGACCAGCCACGAGATGGACCCGGAGAAAGGTGTCGAGGATTATTATTCCTGTATTTAGTCTACCTTACGTGACAAAAATCGATTGAGATATTTTTTCTATATTGATTATTTGATACTTCTTTACGTTACGAGATTGTCTCAATGCAGAATAACTATATGGGAAAAGTTGAAGTAACGAGGATGATGGGGCACAAATTATAAAGTTGGAATTTTATTGATAGAAAATTGATATGAGTGGAGATATCAAAATTTAGAGGCGGCAAAAATTGGTATTTCATAAACTGTGGCTGGAAGTGTTCAAAGGATAGACCACTGTCTACTATTTATTTGTGTTTGCTATGAAAAATAATTATTATTAATTGTTCAACTAAATAAAAACCTGTCACTCAGTTTGTGAATTTTAACAATTTACTGCATTATTACCAATTCAGTTCATATTATGTTTTTATGTCGCAATGAAACTACAGCGTCTATCAAACGCACCTAATTAATTTTTATGGTACCTACTTCACGAATTTCGTAACTGGTTACCCTTGTAATGTTTACCTTATTATTAATTGCCATTACGTTAGGTTTGAGAGATCGCAGTAAACACCGAGAAATAATGGGTTCGACAATATAATTATTAGTGCCCGTTTGACCGAGCTGTGTTCTCTCTCTCTTTGAGCTCTTTGAGCTTTTTTTGTGGAAATATACGTATTTTTTAAAATGAGATCGAGGATTGGACCGACATCTATTCGATGTGGGTATTAAAAATTAGGAATCATATTCAATTTGTTTATTACATCTTCACAATGACGACCAATAATAACCAATCTATTGAAACATTAACTAATTGAGCTATTAATAACAATGATCTGAGTCATATCTGAGAGTGAGAGGTGAGGTCGGTCGCAGTTAACGCCACCATGAGAATGAATGCACCGGACCGGTGTTGCTGGCACGCGATAGGCATCCTGGTTTAGTTAGCCCATAGCCCTTTCTGCAACATCCTAACTAATATTATAAATACGAAAGTAACTCAGTTGGAGTCTCCCTGCCACGCGATAGGCATCCTAGTACAGTTAGCCCATAGCCCTCTCTGCGACATAGATATATACAAGAATTGCTCGTTTAAAGGTAGATAGGTTAGATACATAGATAGATTAGGTTTATGGTAGAGATCTCAAATGAATGATAAGATTACCTATTGTATTCTACTTCTTTGATAACATATATTTTTTGTTTTTACTTACCTAATTGCAAACGCCCGCGGCTTTACCCGCGTAGAATTTGTTCCCGTAGGAATGTCAGGATAAAAATCAATTTTTGTGACTCCTTACAAGCTATCATATACAAAAAATTTTTTGTAACCCAAATGGTAGTTTTAGAGATCAGGAACAAACAGACAGACTGAGTGACCGAATTAAATTATATTTTTTTGCAATTTGAGTAGGTACCGTATATATTTTCATATTTTTGTGCTGCATTGAATGGAAACATGTCCATTTAAAATTACAGACACTTATTTTTTTTACTTAGATTCTTAATTAACAATTTACAAATTAATTTATAAATAATTAACAAATTTATGAATAATTAACAAATAAACCATTTCTAATTAACAAACGACAATCCTAAAAAATAAATACGTGAGCGTCTCGGGATGCACGACAGAAGTCGTAACTTAAATAGGCCTAGCGTTGTGGGTTAGAGTGAGAGAGGAGCGGCCCGCCTACCGCTGCCATATGCGTGAGGGAAAGTGCCAGAGAGACTGACACCGTACGTACGTACGACGAGTTAAGTAACGAAGCATTTTACACTCCCATAAGAAATAGAAGGGAGTAGGCATATAAAACACTTATAAAACTCTTTATTTCATTTAAACTTCGCAAAAGATAAATGCTGTTTTCAGTAATCGATAGATGAGAATGAAGAGGAAAGTTTGCACAGATGACTACGAAATATTAGGCGTCCACAAAATAAGCCGGAAAGACGTAAAATAAATATATAAACTTAAGCTCTCTGCGCGTTAGTAAAATACTCACCACTGCGGTTTTAGCTGACCATTTGTCTAAATTCTGCCACACATAGTCAGCAATGGTTGCCTCAGGAATCACTATTTCATCGAAAGGCGACTTTACAGTCTTCTCCGCTGTCCAGATGTGCTTATATTTTACCAAATACACTCTCTTCTCAGCCACTCTGTTTAACACTCTTGACAACATGACTCCACGATAGTTTATACAAAAATAAAATAAGTAAAAGCAATTTGCTAACCGTAATTGATTAATAAAAAAATAAACAAATAAGTAATTAATTAATATTTAACGGGAACAATGAAGATACAAATGTATTTATCTTCATATGACCAATTTCAAATTGTTTAATGACAATAATTAGTCAGTACTTTTCGTAATAATAAAAATTAAGGCAGTAAATGAAACACGTCTTTTCGAGTAACAAATGTAGATGTAAGTGAATAAGAGGCAACGAAATATATTTTTAATTTGGTACTTTTTACTGTAATTGCCTGATAGTACCTACTCTGACAATTATCATCGTCCTTATCAGAAGTTGAATGGCCCATTGCAGGACCGGACCTTTCTCATTATAAAGGATGGTAATTGGATCTGGAATAACTGTTATCCCTGGCACATAAGTATTCTTGGAGAAAAAACGCACATTATTTCAAACACGACTCGAACCTTAGACCTTGTGGTCTGAAGCCACTGAGGCTAACCACTAGACCAACTGCAGACTATACTTTAAGCTTCGTATTTTTTAATATTGTAGGTTTGTATGTACGATTGGATACCATTTATAAGCCGAGAGTGAATGGAAGTGTTGGAAGAGGAAGAACAAAGCTAACGTTCCTGGACCAAATCCAGGACATTCTGATTAAAGGCCAGGTCAAAAGTAACCTAAACCAACGTACTTGTATGAAAGGTTAAATGAAATTAGAAGAAGCGGGAGAGATATGTAAGGATGGTGTCAAGTGGAAAGACTCTCTGTTTACCCATTTGGGAATGAGGCGTGATGGTATGTATGTATGTATTGGGTACCATGAAAGGTTCCTTCTTAGGTACTAGGTAGGTAGTAGTAGCTGCCGACCTTAAGTAGGTCGGTACCTTCTGCAATCAAAATCTTCCTTGTGACAGATCTTTTTTGAGTTTACACTAAAGATTAGACAGCGGTTTGGCTCCGTCGTAGCGAGAATAATCATTAATCTATGTGTAATACCGATCTACTCCTAGAAGTATTTCAAGTGTCAAATGATTAACTTTTTACGGTACGAGAATTAATTTTGTTGGCTTAGAAATTACCTAAGAACGTAGATATAATCTTAGGCTGAAGGGAGTAAAAATCACATTTCCTACTATTTATCTACATAAATTTTAAAGTAATAATATTGACTTAAAAATGTCATATAAGCAAGTTTTATTCGCTCTACGCAAAAATCGATCAAAATTATTAACATACCTATATCTAGTTACAGTAAGTGTATTATTATGAAACTATGTAATAAGATAAGATTACAGCATAGTAAGTAGATATCATATTATCATTACTTTCTGATAGTTATTTTATCAAAAAATATCCCTGACTTTGAGTTACTATCTACAAAGCGGTCATACGCATCAGGGACGAAAAATGACCCGCGCACACTCGCAGACAGCTGGCAAAAATATGAAAATAAATACGTATACTAAATAAAATAATATAACTACATATTAAAAAACAAGGTCCTCATCCATGTCGGTCTGTATGTTCGTAATAAATTCAAAGACTACTAAATAGATTTTCATGTAAATCACGGTTTTCATCGAAAGTTAGTCTTTAATGAGAAAATTTTTGGGATATAATTTATCATGTTATGAATGAATAAATGAATGAATTACTATATTGTACACCAAATGAAAAAATAAAAATCTTTTAAACAGAAAATAACTTAAATAAACAATGTACAAGTGGCGGTCTTATCGCTAATGAGCGATCTCTTCCAGACGACCAATATTGATCATGTTATCTTACTATACCCATTGGATCTTCTAAAAAAATAGTAGTGTACAATTTTCCTTTTTGGTGTTATTGGTGGTGGTAAATGTTACGGGTTGCTCCTTAATGCTATTATATCACGAAAAATATTTCTTGTAATAGGTAAATGCCCGCCAGCTCATTGAATGCAACCTTTCAACAACACCTAAAAAAGTTGTACGTGGCCAATTTTGTGGAATGAACAAATGTAAAAAGACTTACAGAAGCGATTTATAGCGAGAGTGAATGGAAATGTTGTAAGGGAAAGACCAAGGCCAACGTTCCTGGACCAAATCCAGTATATACTAGTAAAGGGCCAGGTGAAGAGCATCCTAAACTGGCGAACTTGTATAAAAGGTGGTCTCTGCCTATCCCTATGGGAACAAGATATAAAGCTATTAATATATATAAATATAAAGGATTATTATTAATCAAACAAATTGCTTTTGTAAAAATGGATGACGTGTAGATCCAGAATATTTTTATAAATTCCTAATTATATAATTAGATATGTACGAGTAGGTGTCTATATTAATTTCATTAAAATTCACGAGTACAAGATGATTATAATAAATATGATTAATTAGACAGATGAAGATTTATAAAAGAGATATTTTTTGTATATTGGCATCAGAATTAAAGCTTAAAAGGTCTGATATAATCTAATAGGACCTTTGAGTAAAAATATGTCTTATGTTACTGCCACATTGCATTTCTAAAATTGTTCACCGAAATATTATCAAAAAAAATAAAACAAAAGCCTAACGTTTAGGTAGTGGTGAGGATTTATTTATTTATTCTCTATTTGCACACCACAACGAAGAAGAGAGACACAAAAAGACTTACGTAGAAATGGTACAAAAGGCGGCCTTATCGCTAAATACCGATTTCTTCAAGGCAACCTTAGACTTAGGAAAATATTAGGACCCTAGAATGTAGGTGGTGAATAAATACATACATTCAAATACATAAATAATTACACAAATACTTACACTATAATTATAATAGATACTATAACATATAAAAAAATTTAAGGTAGATGAAAGTAGAATAAAATTAATGACGTACCTACGGTGAAAATGTAAAATTGAAATTCAAGAAAAATATCTAAAGTAAATAAAGCTTAAATCTTGGAGTAAGGGTCTTCTGTCCCTTTCTTGCAAAATTAAAATTTAACTACCATGACGTTACAAGCTATAACGTCGTAGCAGTGTACGTCTGTCCATCTTATTATTAATATTTATATAAGTCTCATAAAAACTTGTCAGCTTTCACCATACAATCCTTCGTACTTTCTCCGTCTACGTGACACTGGGGATATAAGCTGTGCCCAGTTGGCCCAATAAAAGCCAGAAAGAAGAATTTAATTAAATTGAATAATTCTCATAATTTAATTTTCACACCTTACATATACATAACATTATTTAATTAGTTTTCCATAATTTTATTTGTTATTAAATGCAGTTTTAAAAAATGTTATTATAAAAAAATAAACTGACCAACTCACAGGTAAATTAATTATTAAAAATATAACAGCTGAAACTCACGTCACTGTTGTCGGACTATGCCCGACTATACTAAAGCCAAACTCGATTGAGAATGCTTGTCAACAAACAAATTAAAAATGAAGGTCGAACATGCAACACATTTTATGCCTAATAAATTTAAAATTGTTTTGTTATTTTAAAAAATCTTACTTAAAAGATATTGAATATAATAATTAGTTTCAAGCTTACTAATCTAATTTATTGTCATGATTTCCTCATTAACTATGTTGGGGAGGGATTTAATAATAACCCTCCGTCGATCAAGTGGACTGTATTTATTTGGGGTCGCTATTTCCAAGGGTCAGGGTTCACAATAATAATGTTGAGTTTCAGGGTTCGAGGTTCTTGCTGGTTCAGGTTCTTCTCACTTCACACTACTTCAGGGGTTCCAGGGTTCTTGGTAGTTCAACTGTCGTAGCGGAAGTGATTTGCGGTAGCTCGGGAGCCAGTATTTATGCAATTCCCCCGCCTGGCACTGAGATCGAGTGGGCCGAGCGGGAGAGGGGCGATCGCGGGGGCTGAGGGGCGTGCAAGGAGCGGGGGGCGTCAGCGGCCGACCAATCAGAATTAGTCATCGCTGACGCCGCGCAGGGTTCGTAGCTTCTGTCCGCAACATCTCTCCCCTCAGCGAAGCTTCCGCGCAGCTTTCTCTTCCTAGGGTAGGACAGCAAGCTTGGTTCGACGATGATGCAGCTGCGGGTCTTCCTTAAGTTCTTGCGGAGACGATGGGTCGTGGTTCGTTGGCAGCGGAGTAAGCACGTCGGGAGGCAGTCGTGTGCATGGCGATGCCAGGGTGGTTGAGTGTGCAGCACAACACTATTGCGATGTCGATCGTTTCGTGTTTGAAAAAAAAAGAGCCATTTGTTAGGCATCTCATTCTTCTTCGCTTGCAGGTTCATTTTGTTCCGCGGAGCTAGATTGGTCCGGTTCATGTTGGCGATCTTCATTGCGTAGACATTTGTTACTGCTACGCCACGATGTTGGTTCTTGCGTTTGTGGCATCTATTATTTGAAAACCATAGGTGCCCTATGGATCTCGTGAGTGGTTCCGTTTGAAGTGATTGGGGGAGCTGATCGGATCGCACTCCCCTCATAAAGACTTGATTAGTTTTCATGTTCCGAGGCTTGGTTTCCAAATACGTAGGAGTTTGTTCGTTGTCTTTGTTGATCACGTTGGGGATCTTTAACGTAACTCGAGAGATGCTTAAGTTCTGATTCGACGAATCGATCTCTGCTTGCTTGTATTGGGGCTCATCTTGTTCGTAGGATCGAGGAGGAGTTGCAGTATTGTGAGGCAGTCCTGCGTCATACCCAGAAGAAGCATCAGCAGACTGCTCCCCTCATGCATGATCTGAGTGGCGCGACCGACCGTCTGTGTAGAGACTTGTACTGAAGGGTTCTTCGGGGTTACGTGTACTATCTTGCTCTTCGTAATAAACAGCTATGCTATGTTCCGTTGCCGTTTTCATAGCCAAATGCATAGGCGTTGGTTCGTCTTTTTCTTGAGTCACGTCGGGAATCTTCGACAAAACTCGTGAGATGCTCATCGAAGATAAGAGGATCGAAGACAGACTCTGACAGTGTTAGACGGTTCAGCGTCACACGCAGGAGAGACTTGGGTGAATCGTTGCTCAACTGCAGGTTCTACGTGACGTAAATAAGCCGCTTCGCGAAAACTTGTATTGCGCGGCGCTGTAGAGCTTCGTGTGTTTTTTGTGTTGCACAGCTTTGCAGAGCGCATATCTTCTAGTTCCATTTTCTTTTACAGCAGCTCTTCAACCAGCTGGATCTGCTGTTTCCTGATAGCGGCAATACGTACTGCCGCCTCGTATTTGGCCTTCTTGATGCGTTCGGCCTTGCTCATACCGGAGCATTGCGATTGCGTAGGTGATCGCGCACGAAGTGTTTGAGCGTTCTCTTCCGGTTCTTGCCGAGATGGTACGCAATTTGTGGAGCCCAACGATTCCACAAATCGAAGCTGCACGGGACGAGGCAGGTTCAGCGCGCGGAGGTTCGGTTCGTGCAACGCAAAAGCCTCGGAACGTACATCTCTGATTTGTGTGTCTTGAATCGTAGACAGCACCATCTTGACGCGTAGGGATCTTGAAGTGTGCTTGTTCAGTGTGTTCGGATCTTGCGTGTTCGTTTTCTGTGTGTTCGGGTCTTGAGGGATCAGTATTTGTTTCTTCACGGTTCAGAGATCCGGCTCGAAGGACCAAAGATGTTGGGGAGGGATTTAATAATAACCCTCCGTCGATCAAGTGGACTGTATTTATTTGGGGTCGCTATTTCCAAGGGTCAGGGTTCACAATAATAATGTTGAGTTTCAGGGTTCGGAGTTCTTGCTGGTTCAGGTTCTTCTCACTTCACACTACTTCAGGGGTTCCAGAGTTCTTGGTAGTTCAACTGTCGTAGCGGAAGTGATTTGCGGTAGCTCGGGAGCCAGTATTTATGCAATTCCCCCGCCTGGCACTGAGATCGAGTGGGCCGAGCGGGGGGCGGGGGCTGAGGGGCGTGCAAGGAGCGGGGGGCGTCAGCGGCCGACCAATCAGAATTAGTCATCGCTGACGCCGCGCAGGTTTCGTAGCTTCTGTCCGCAACAAACTAATTAATTAAAAAAAAAATAGTTGTAAAATGACTAGTGATTTCTACCTTCATTTTCAATTTTAATTTGTTTTCTAACGCAAATACTTTTTCAGTTACTTTATTCAACCATATTTGAGGTTTATATTTGGGTCCCTTATGTAATTATCACAGACAATATAATTATAACAAGAAAAGATATTCTAATAATTTTTGGTCCAATTTATAACAAAATATTGTATACTTAACATTAATTTATACGTAACTGTGGTGTGGACGCGACATAACATAAATAATACACAAATATCTAATTATTTGCCAAAGTTAATTACACTCCTGCCACTGATTAATAATTATAATTAATTTAATTTCTTTAATAACCATACTTGTTATTTTGAGGATATTATATGTTTTTAGCTTTGTACGTTAACTATACCTAACTTATTTGCGTTAATTATTTCTTCCTCTAATGTATTTTAGTATTTTTGGAAACTTTGTTGGCATAACTTATTTAATTAATACCTCCGCAATAAAAATAAATAATTAAATGATAAAGTAAAATTCGAGCACTGAGTTTAGAGGTGGTCCAGTATATATGTATTATCTATGGAGGTGGCCTTGCACAAATCAGAGGCCCTGTGTTTTCACGGGTCAGCACACACACAGGACTCGGCTCAGCTCACATTGGACTCGGGTGTCTAATGGTCAACTCAGCGTGCACTCGTGGCCGCTTTGTTTCCGGGGAGATGCATAAACGCATTTCCCAGCGTAAAAAAAAAGAAAAAGGAGGTACTTATCGGATTTTAATAAATATTGTCTTACTCAGTTTCTTTTATGATAATGATTAATCTACGGTTAAACTGATTAGCCCACCAGATGGTAAGTGAAAAAATTCACCTACAATCAGAGCCAGACTTTGTAAAGCATGGAAAAACATGTCATTAAAACTACTGCCTTGTTACCATCAACCTGCGTAATGTTAGGGAAAAATAAATAAAATCCATGGTACTAAAAACTTTTATTGTTCACAGATAATAGTGTAAATATTTTATTCTTTATATAAAGTTCTTATTAACATATATATATACTTAACATTCATATGTCTTCAAAATAGAAAAAGATGTCAAATATAATATCCATTAATAAAATAATCTTATAGCAACTATTAGTTCAGTACCTTAGCTTTATAGTTGACTACATTTTTGCAATTACTAACTAATTTAACAATACTTGGCTTTCAGATCTTTTCTCAAGATCTTCCCCGCCGAAGATCTTGGTATACTATCTAATATCAAGAGTTCGTCTATCCTTTTGTATGACGCCACCCTGTCAGCTACAAAATCACAGAGGTCTTTGGCACTAGCACTTTTTCCAGGTTTAAGGGCCACGAAAGCTTTGGGTGACTCCCCTTTAGTTGTATGAGGCACTCCTATTACTGCTGCATCGTTTACTGCTGGGTGATCTCGGAGCACAGCTTCTAATTCCGCTGGTGGGACTTGAAATCCTTTTACCTGTGGGGAAATTGTAATGATTATGTATTTTATAAAAATGTCGTCATCTTCATTGTTGTTAGGCTATTAGCGGCCCACTAATAGGTGCAGGCCTCCCTCCTTATAAGAGAAGGAATACATAAAGACCACATCCTTCCATTTGCCACGGTCCTTGCATACTTCCTTAGCTTCTTCCACTCTCATTAATCCTTTCATACAAGATCGTCGGTTTAGGGTACTCTTGACCTAATTGAAAACTTGACCTAAACTCTTGAGAGAAGGAACAAGGAACTTATACCCAACAGCCTTCCTAACATTTTGGTGGGCTTGGTGATGTTTGATTTTTTTTAATATTGCTATCAGATGTTAATGAGAATCATAGAGACCGACATCTTAACGTGTTCACCAAGGCTCGAAGGTGTAACTCTTCCAACGTATCGACTCAGATTTTTTACTGAAAATTTCTTAGAATAATAAAAAACTCAGTGTTATTCCCTATCCCCACCTTTGAACCCAGGACCTCGAACTCTAAAGCCACATAGACGTACCACTGGAGCAACGTATAGTAACATTCAATCAATCAATTGCGTAATAAAATTTTATTTATTTTTAATGTCTAATTCTCCACGCCCGCTATACTTGCGCAAATAAACCATTACTTATTCGATTCTACTATTCTTTATATTTCCAGCAAGATGATAATCAATGGGCTATATCCTGAGGAGATTCGGAGAGAGAAAAATATCTATTGATATGATGCAGCTGCTGCATCAGCGGATATTTTCCTAGAATGTGCTGTTTTCTCGACACCTCTAGTCACTACACTAGTTCTGACGACGGTAAACCATACATTACGATTTAATCTTTAATTTACTTTACCTTAATCAACTCCTTTAATCTATCGCATACTTTGAGCATTCCATTTTCATCCACCATGGCCAAGTCTCCAGTTCTGAAGAAGCCATCGTCTGTAAACACTTCCGCGTTTGCTTCGGAGTTGTTCCTGTACCCTTTCATTACTTGAGGCCCTTTGACTAACAGCTCACCCATCTAAAAAGGTATATTTCTACTATTTTCATATACATAGTTTTTTATTAACAAATTATAAATAAAATATTACAAAAAGATAAGTTTATTATTTGCGATATGTAATCATCATGATTAGCAGCCGATGGACTACTGCTGGACATAGGCCTTTTTTAGGGACTTCCGAACAGCACGATCCTAAGACGCCTGTGAGGAGCGGCGACTCGGTTAATGACATCGGTCTTCGGAGGGTCAACCAATACCGCGCTCTCTGGTGCGCATATACGTACAGTTCTTTTCCTGAATCAAAAGTATATTCTAACAGCTACTTGAAATAACGTAATAAAGAAAAATTTGAATAGGGCGACCCTTATCATCTAGGCGTATTCTCGGACCTACCAAATATACCTACACAAAGAATTACGTAAAATTCGTTGAAACCGTTTCGTTTTAATAACAAATTCTGTAATAATTGCAATGTTCGTTATAGAGTTTTCGTATTACTTCTTGTGTTTACATGAAAACTTAATTAACGATTAAGTAAATTAAGTATAATAGTATTAGGATAAATACATTTCTCGTATAATTAACTAAGTGTTTTAACACATTTTTAATTGAGATATAGATTTTTAATTTAGATACATATTTGGTACACAGATAGTCTAGAATCTGAGAAAGGACATAGACTACTTTTAATTGCGAAAAAAGGGGTTTTAGGGGTTAAAAGTGGAGATGAAATGTTATATGAAAGTATCGTTTTTAAAACTAGAAGCTTAAAAAATAATTTTTAGGCAATTGATTAAAAAAAATAAAACTAAATCCACGCGGACAGAGTCGCGGTCAAAAACTAGTATTTGTTATAAAAGTATAACGTTAATGACAACTTACCTGGTTAGGCTCTAAGTTTTTAAGCTTCTCATCTACAATCCTCAGCTCGGTATTGGGTACGGCATTACCGATGACGTCATAATCTTTGATATCCTTGTGACCTAACGCCACCACTGGTGAGGTTTCCGTTAGACCGTACCCTTGGTTGTAACGAATGTTGCGCTAAAATTAATTAAATAAAGATACCATTATTATTTTTTTACTTTACTTTACTCTAGTTAGCTTTTGATAGTAAGTGATGATGATACCTAAGATGGAAGCGAGCTAACTTGTTAGGATTGGATGAAGTTCCTTTTCGGTTTTCAAAAGGACATATTAGTGGAACTCTAAATCGCTTGTCGGTAGGGTGGTAACTAGCCATGGCCGAAGCCCCGCACCAAGACCTGGACCAATTTCGAAAATCTAAATATCGACACAGCCGGGAATCGAACCCAGGACTTCATAAATCCACTTCGCATACCACTGCGCCACAGTGGTCGTCAAGTCAAATCAAGTCTAGAAAACTTACTAAAATACCTTAACCTCTTGCATTTTTTCAAAACAAATGGATTTGACAGAAGACATTTTTATAAGTTTATTATATCTAACATAGCCTGGCCTCACTCGCTTTAGGAAGCTAATATAAAGTAGAGCTTCGACCCACTACACTACTTCAATGCGGGTTGACGTACTTATACTAAAGCCAAATTCTATTGAGAATAGTTGTAAACAAACAAATTTAAAATGAAGGTAGAAAATGCTACACATTTTATGCCTAATAAATTTAAAAACATGATTTGTTTTTTTATAAAATCTTATTTAAAAGATATTGAATGTGTTAATTAGTTTTTAGCTTACATATCTAATTTATTGTAATGAATTCATCATTAACAAGTTAATTAAAAAAAAATGTTGTAAAATGACTAGTGATTTCTACCTTCATTTTTAATTTGTTTGTTGACAAGCATTCTCAATCGAGTTTGGCTTTTGTATAGGTTGATAAAGTTTAATTCACTATCATAATATGTTAATGATAATTACCGGAATAGACGGTTTAATGTGCTCTCCGAGGCACCTCCTGATTTTGGCTTACAATTTACTGAGAAAGAACGTAGGTACACATTCCACTACCCGACCCAGAGTTCGCACCCAAAACCTCGTGATCAAAGCCACATAGACTAATAAGGCAGGTAAATAGCGAGGGGGATACAACAATCAAACTTTATCTATGTCTTCATACCTGAACTTTATCCAAAAACCTTTCAACATCAGTCGCGGCCACTCCGGCCGCTCCATTGATAACGTTATCTACGTAGCGGTACATTTTGGCTGACGCTAGCGGATGATTTGTCATGAGTAATACTGGAAACATACCAAACATCATGACTATCGAAATAACATATTTGTTACCGTAACGCGTTACGGCACCAACGCGGTCTGGCTTAACTTTCTCTCACGCATGCGGCAGCAGTAGGCAGGCTTCTCCTATCTCACTCTGACCCGCAGCTCTAACCATATTTAAGTTATCACTTCTGTCGTCCCGAGACGCATACGTTTCTAATAATAAATATTTTATGCCTATAGAAATATTTGGGAATACAAATGCAATTTTTTTCGTTTTGATTCTTTTAAAATCATAAAAAAAGATTTGCACAAAATTTAAAGGCGGCGTCTCCCTAATATTTGTTGGTAATAATGAACAAAATTCCAGCTTATAAAGAATACAGAAACCAACTCCTAGAACCAAATGATAGCAATATCATCTGCTTAGGTATTGCTGTTAATATTTATATAGACATCTATAGTCTATACTCTATATCTATGTAACAGCGAATGATCACTGTCTGTGTAACTCATCACGAGATCTTTAAAACTTAATTGATTTAAAAATCATAGACTTCTCGATAATCCCATGGGAAAAAGAACTTCCGCGAATAAAACAGCTGGCCAATTCGCCTATCTATACAAACGTAAATATCATACATCAAGAAATCTATTTCTAAAATTTTTGTGTGTCTGTTTGTTCCATCTAGATATTACCAGTTGTATTGTAAAAAATATTTTTACAATAACGGGAATTATATAATACAGAACATAAAGAAAAATAAAAAATGTTAAACATAAAGAAAATGTTACCTACTTAATGGTGGGGCAACGAACAGCCAGTTAACCTTGTAGTTCTCTAGGGTATGAAGAAAAATCTCCGGCTGAAACCTCGCCAAGGTCACCAGTTTGATGCCCTGGCTCATCTTGTGGAACATGAGCGCCGTGGCAGCGTATATGTGAAAGAAGGGAAGCACCGCCAAAACAACATCTTGATGTGTTTCTATAAATAAATGAGAAATGTTGAGTGCTTGAGTATATAAGTACTAGAGCTAAAATCTTATGATAAGTTTACAAATCGGAAGTGATCACTACACACATACACAACTAGACATAAATAATAGGACAAAAATAATTAATTTAAAAAAATCTCTAGTTGAACAGTACATTATTCCTGATCATATTTATATCATATATATATCATTTTCATTACATATTTTCTTAGTGAAATAACAGAATAATCTTTTAGAATAAAATCATTTGCATGCGTTGCCTAAACATTTTTCTATAAATAGAAACAACATAGACCAACTTCTTATTTATAAAAATATTTCACGCTTTGTATTATGAATGTGCGGTCTTGTTGCCTACAAAAATTAATACCGGCACATTCAAGGCCGCTTTTAACGCCGCTGAGGCCCTTGGACACACAAGCACAGAACATAATATGATTGGGGCTTTGTACACGGGCCCCATGTGGCCCTATGTCAAAGACGTTAATGGTTATAGAACTCTGAATCAGTTCGTACATTCAACTTTTTTGATAAGAATTAATAAGATCTAGCTTACCTGTAGTATCCTCGTGACATCTTATTATTGGATTATTAAACTGTTCACAGTTACCCACAATATTCCTATGGGTTAATTCTACTCCTTTCGGCATTCCTGTAGTACCACTCGAATAAGGTAAAAAACAAATATCCTTATAATCCCTTCTCACTTGTTTCAAACACGATAGGTCTACGTGTACGTCCTCACTGAGCTCATTGAAAGCGATAGTTCCTTCTGGAATCGGTTCGCCGTTGGTTTTGACGACTATTATAGGGATATTAACCTTTGCGATGTTTATAGCTTCTTTGACAACGTTAGTTAGTTCCGGTAGTGTTACTATAGCCTTGGCGTCAGACATAAGTAGCTGTCTTTGGACCTCCTCTGTAAAGAGATATTAATTGGTATTTATATAAGCATCTTAAACTTAATGGGCATTATAATATTGTATGCATTGTAATATTGTTTATGAAGTAACAACTTTGATTGTAGTATATAAAATATTGCATCAACATTTTAAATTTAATTATTTTTGTTCCTTGTAACTTGTAAAGGAATATCCTTGATGAGCTAATAAAGTATACATCGTCTTATTTATAATTATTATTAATGAAAATGAAAGGATAACGCAATATTTTTGATGCCCTAAGGCAATACTCTATATACTGCCGGGGTATGATACGACTCCTTAATACGGCTTTAGTCAGTAGTATTATGTAGTAGTATTGAATGTGTGCGCCTGCATACACTCAATAAGCATATACTCGAAAACGATAAGAACGTAGCCATTGTTTTTTTTTCCATAAATATTGCAGTCATGTGCATAAATATAGAAATGCCTACAGATAATATGAAAAAATCATACCTACAGATAATACATTACAATACAATACACTTACGCGGCTTATACACTGGATTGACTGTACTTATAATTCCACCAGCTTCTAGAATACCCATCGCAACTAGAGGAAAATCTGGTACATTTGGTAACATTATCATCACCGTATCTCCATCTCTTATTTTAAGCTTTTTACGAAGGTTCGCAGCAAACGTGTGCGATAATTTAAACGCTTGCTCATATGTGTATCCTCTACCAGTTTCAGCGCAAACCTGGAATTTAATTCATCTAAGTTAAATATCAATTCCTTATGCTCCTTGCAAGGGTCTTTACTAGATCCAAAACTGTTTCTTATTTAAATAATTGGTGTAGTTAGATAAAAATTACAGTACATTACGTACATTTAGTAGCCACAATAGTTTATCACATACTCTTTACTATGTCAACTTTAGAACATTTACTAATGGCACAAAATACACAGTAGGTACGAGTAACAGTAAACAATGACTAAGCATGTTTTAATCTAAACACTTAGGTAGGTACATGCATAAAGGAAGCTTTTTGATTTCTTAATTTATTCAAGAGAGACGAATATCTTAGCATTCCATTGATTCACCGTGCGGGTGCAAGGACCATCGTGTGGCAGAGAGAAAAACATCGAATAGAGTCCAAGACTTGCGGCACGGATGTAAACTTGGGTACCCTTTGTGACCGATCATTGCTCGCCTTTTACTTGATTTATTCTCCGTGCCCAACCAAATCTGGTAAGACCCTGCTAAAGCATCTTTAGAATGGAGCTTATGATGTTCAAGTCAGGTCAAGGTCATTGAGCAGGTAGTAGAGAGATTTTGCTGGTATACCTCTCTGCTGCATAATCGAATTTTGATGGAATTTCCAGCGGAACTTAATTTAATTAATTAATTCCCCTTGAGTTATTTATGTTATTAAATGCCTGGGAAGTTTTTGCTAACTGATTGTTTAACATTCTGCACTAACCAATTATGAGAATCAAAACTCACCGCCATAGTCCTTTCGGGCCATTTGTCCAAATTATGCCACACGTAGTGATACAACGTATGCTTTGGTATATCTACATTTTTGTATGGAGATTTAATAACTCCTTCTTGAGTCCAAACACTTTGGTTCCGTACACCGACACTACATACAGATCCATTCTGTAGTACCCTCAGTGATTTGTTCGTTGTCCTCAAAATTTTCGAAAACATTGTCTTTTCTGAAGAAGAAAACAATATGTAAGTAATAAGTGTTGTTTAGTTTCGGTGGATCAATGTTCTTTAGTGAGTATTTGATATAGATAAAGCGTATCTAAAGATAGAAGGATGTTTTGCAAATTGTTATCTTAAGAAATCTTTTCGAGACCTATAATCGCTTCGTTTTATCGATATGGCGGTAAATCGCCACCAGTGGTTTTAAAGTTGCCGCTTTTTTATTTTTCTTTTTGCTACTTATTTTGATTTTAAGTAAATGTTTATAAACATATTTTTTAAAGTGTTATTGACTCATTGGTCCTGGGATCGAATCCTAGGTTCGTCAAGGAAATATTGAGCTTTTCTTATTTCCAAGAAATTCCCAGCACCTAATAATTCTTACGGAGTTAGAAAGTATAATTCGGTGAGAGCATGAAGGCTTACTTCATTCCCGGACATTACCATTAACATCTGTTTGTTTGGTAGATATCTACCTATTTTAAATATTATCTCCCTATGCCCGCCAAATCGCATTGGAGTAGCGTGGTGGAACTAATCTACAAGTATTCTTCTATAAGAAATATTGCCTGGCTGATAATGTTAATGAAGATGATGACGAGGAATTAACATTAAAACTTGGAACTGTTTAATTATACAACCATATAGGAAATCTTTCAATATCTCCATTTCCCATGTCTCCATAAAAAGAGAAACGACACAAGTAGAAAGCAAACTACGATAGTATAGCCATACCTATAACAGGTATGTAGGTTAGAAAGTATTATATTATACAATAGTATTAAAAATATACGCAACCGACAGGATCCGAACCTAAGTCTTTTTGGCTGTCCGGGCTCGTGACCTCTTTTTTTTTTTTTTAACGCTGGGAAATGCGTTTACGCATCCCTTCCGGAAGCAAAACCGGAGATCGAATCTGCTTCCAGGAGGGTATGTGGGACTCCCCGGATATCCGAAATACCCACTAAAACACAGCGGACACGTCTGCGTCAGTGGATGGTACGCCACAGGATCGAAGTATACATTCTACTGTGATGTACCGACGTTACCGGCATCTGTTATTATTCACTGTCGGAGTAGGTGCGCATAGCGACGCCTTCTTCTGCCCTGCCTTCGTCTTCGCACTAGAGGAGCGTCTGGATCCGCTTCCCTCGCCCTCTCATCGGCTTCCTTTAGTGCGATCACTGATTCGCAAAATGAAACAGCGGCCGCCCAACACGCTTCGCTGCCAATCATAGCGTTCACTACACTCGGCAGTGAGATGTTTCCGTCCAGAATGGTTGCAAGTGAATGTCTTTGCGACTCCCAGGTAGTGCACTCAACGAGCGTGTGGTGTGCAGTATCCTCTATAGCCCCACACTGCTGGCAAGCTGGTGTCAACTCCCGTCCTATCCGGTGCAGATACTTGCCGAAACAACCATGTCCCGACAGTACCTGAACCAGACGAAACGTCAGCGATCCGTATTTCCGTTTCAACCACTGCTCCAAGTGTGGTCGAATTGCCTCTACTGTCCAGCTGCCTGCAATTCGAGCTGGGATTCGAGGTTTTCCTTCCATCGATTTATTAAGGCAATTTGAGTCAGATCTCTGATCCTTTCTATCCGTTCTGCTGCAAGCACCTCACCTCGGGCTCTCATAGCCGCTCGATACCGGTAAACCTCTGCAAGAGTTTCGGCTTGGAGTTCCCAGGGTGGTTCGCCGGCTAGTAATTTTGCCGCAGTCCACGACACCGTGCGATATGCTCGAATGATTCGCACCGCTATGATTCTTTGCGGTTTGTGCAACAGACGGTTGTTGTGCGAAGTCATAGCGTGCACCCAGATAGGAGCACCGTATAGCGCCATACTTCTTATAATTCCTGCATACAGACGCCTGCAAGTTGACTCTGGTCCCCCGTTGTTAGGCAAGAGTCTGAGGAGCTGCTGCAGCATTTACATTAAAAATTGGAAATGTTTAATTATACAACCTTCGGTACCCTGAATGGAGATGTGCGTATCTCATGTGGTCCTCTACGTGGGCCATGGAATAAAAGAGCTTCGTTTTTTGATATAGAGACTTAGACCCAGCATCTGGATTCTTCTACAACCATAGAAGAACCAATCTCAGCTAGGCGTGTAGCGTCAAGTAAAGTGTTAGAGTATATCTACAATAGTATTAAAAATCACGTAAAAGCCAATCATAGTATGTCGAACCCAAGATCTCTGTGGATCTGTCGGGCCCGTGACCTCTAGTATAATTAGTTAATAGTTTTTTTTCAAATACAAATAATCCCAAGTTGTGGGTAACACTATTCAATAACAATATAAAGTATTACACCTTCCTATAGGTTTTGTTTTATTGTTTACTAACACTATTCACTTAAATTACATGCTCTAAATGGCAATAGTGATCTATATTGAATGCACAAAGTATTTAAAATATTTAAATGAATAAGGATTAATGCAGTATTGCTCAAAATCGCTTCGTAAATAAGCCATTACTTTTGGTTAATGATTTTTGTGGATTATCCCTAAGTGATAGACATATACCACCGCAGACTTTTTTGTAGACCTTTTTAAGGTGTGCAATATTGTAGTAGGTATATTATTTTGATATATCTCGTAGGGTTTAGCCAGCGTTTGCAATGTAAGCGCAACAAATGTGGTAATTTACGACATCACATCAGAAACCTCTAAAATTATCAGTGTATTTCTTCTATATTATGCACGTATTATACACATAAACCTTCCTGTTGAAATAATCTATCTGATGAAAAAACCGCATGAAAATCAGTTGTGTAGTTTTAAAGATTAAATGCATCAGGACAAACATAAAAAAGCGACTTTGTATACCTATAGCATAGATACAATAACTAGAATAAATAATAAATACTTGTTCATATAAATAATTAAATATCAACTCGCTATGGTTTTACTTTTATTACTCAATCGATTGTAAAATCGATATGGTTTTACTTTTATTACTCAATCGATTGTTGAAATAAGAATAAAAAAATTTCAAAGTTATGCGGCATTCAGTAATCAGTAGGCAACTTCCTTACGAGATGCACTTAAAAATACTAAGTAGATAGGTACTTAGGTACCTACCTACTTAGGTGTGCGAAGTTAAATCGCGAGTTTTTATTTCAGAATCTTATCAATAACTACCTGCCTACATAGGTAACTATAAAAATAATCTTATTAATTAATCTATATAACAAATAAATAAAATTGAAATGTCTGTTTGTAATTTCTCATGAACAGGTATTCTTATATAGTTTTTAATCATTAAAAGTTAGCCCTTGATTGCATTCACACCTAATGGTAGGTAATGATACAGTCTAGGATGGAAGCGGGCTAACTTGTAAGGAGTAGGGTGTAATCCACAGCCCTTCCGGTTTCTACACAACATCGTACCGGAACGCTAAATCGCATGGCGGTACTCTTTGTCACTAAGGTAGTAAATAGCCTTAGTCGAAGCCTCCCACCGGCCAGACCTGGACCAATCTAGAAATCAAATCAAAATTCTAACTTCAAAGTCGCTTATTTCAAGCAGGTTTAGTTTACAAGCACTTTTGAAAAGTTAATTTAGACTATTTGTGGTGACTCTGTCACCGGCTCGGCAGGCAGTTCTGCCGATATGGAAGATACCAATACTGCCTGTCGATAATATGAAAGTATCTTCGGGTCCTACCAACCTACTTAAAAGCAAATTAAAACGGCTGGACCGATATTTACAGGAATTTCACTCGCAAATATCTAATCATATACCTATTAGCTATTTGCGAGTGAAGATCGGTCCAGCCGTTTTAAAATTAATTAGTAAGAAGTAATAAGTAATTTGTATCGTCATACTCCCACAGGAAGGTACTATCAGAATATAAACCAATGCTTACTTAATGTAAATATTATTAAAGCGAAAGCAATTACGTCTGTCTTTGATAACAAACTGGCTAAACCGCTAGACCGATCTCTATGGATTTTAGTATAAAAGATACCCTGAAGATATAAGACCTTGCCAATACAGTACAAAAGAAACCTAAATAGGACCAAAAATATAATAGGAACATAGTTATTATTTGGCAAAATAAAACGAAGAGGGTAAAATAAAGATTGAAAATATTTAACACAAAATTTCATCCAAATCGGTTCAGCCGATAGGAGAAATTAGGTGACAAACACATGTCCAGAGCTAGGACATAAATACATAAATATGGATTCTTTAATTAGGATGTAACAAATTCTCATAATAGGCATAAATGGTATAAATAGACAAAGCAGATAAAGCAGCGAGCGTTTACCAACATGCATACTGATTAGCGATTTACCGGTGAACGAACAAAAACAATGAAACATTATACTTACACACAGTTAACAACAAAGATCTTAAACATACTAACCTGATGATAATACACTTTGTATAAGAAATGAGATTTAATCACTTCATTTTATTATTAAAGTCCACGATTAACGATGAGTAAAAGTAAACAGTTCTCAAGTCATGTCCTCGGGAACAGTAAATAGTAAACACAGCCATACACGTACAC
The DNA here is from genome assembly GCA_034621355.1 of Mycalesis mineus. Lineage (NCBI taxonomy): Eukaryota > Metazoa > Arthropoda > Insecta > Lepidoptera > Nymphalidae > Mycalesis > Mycalesis mineus. The sequence goes on from CM067896.1 coordinate 3,243,014, forward strand.
CGCACGAACTAGTATTGGAACTGGAAATGAAGAGTGTGGTCAGCCTTTGGAATAAATTACCCGTTATAAAGACGGGAACGTGTTTAACATTTCTACAGTCCAATGAGCTCAACGTGGGCTCAAACCAGTTTTACCTTATCCGTAATCCGTAATCCCAACGTGGTCTCATAATACCAGGGCGTGGTTCTATAACTTTGTTCGGGAACTGTGAACGTGTTTAAATCTAATAAAATACATTTGTTATAAAAAAAATACATTCGTTATCGTTTCATTACATAAAAAAAGTAATAAAAATAGTTTTTGTAGCTAATTTAGCTACAATTAAATTATAAAAACACTATGCAATGAATAAGACGATAATTTTGTCATGGTAGATTAGACGTACCTGTTTAAATATATAATTACAACGATCAACTGTTGTTTTGGTTTAAGGGAAATGAATCCAGTGTTACATCGCTTGTAACCAAAGTGGTACCTATCCGTGAAAGGCGTATATAATGTCGTCCCAATAAATACGTAATTTTGCCTTTTGACGTGTCATAGATGTGTGAAATATTTTGATCTACATAAATCTTTTCTTTGTTTTAGTAGTATTGATGTTTATTTTTCTCAAGAGGAAAAAAATTCTAATGACAATATCATCGAAATTAAATCATTAAGTTAACAAAATAAAAAGGAAAATAAGGTCTTGTTATTTTTTACGGATACTGCATTCAAAGAGTCATCTACGTCATCTTTATCAGCCGATCTTGCTTATAAAATGGGTAACAATTTATAAGCTGGCAACACTACGGTTAAATTGCGGGCAGAGGTTATTTGTGTTGTAATGCGTCATTTACGCATATTTATCAAACGTTTATAAGCCTTAACGCCTCTAACAATTAAGCCTAAAATTAAATGCCTCTGACTCGCATAGTGATTACCATGCGCTACGTGATCAACTTGTGACAAATGATTAAAGCTCTTATAACATTGGGTTGAAAGTTCAAACTGGTATCATAAGTGGATTTTTTTTTCGTAATGTATGTACACAAATGTTAAAACTTAAAGTATTTTGCGGGTTTGTGTGACCCGGTTAGGGTTAGTAATTATAACTCATTAATTACTGTAGTAATTAAATATCAGTGTTAATCGAAAGTATCCTTACGACTATTATGATGACATTAAAAATAATTAAACATCATCAGCCTATTTTTATGTTCTACTGTAGAGCCCCCTTTCTTTATAGATTAATTGTAACATAGTTATAGATTTGGAGCACCACCAAGTTATTCCAATGCGGGTAGGCGGGCTCAGGCATATAACTATATAACCATCACGTGGTGAGTCTAATCTACAAATCGCTTCATCTATATGGAGGAAGAATTGGTCTCGTACTAAGTAAGACCGGAATATATTTCAGGAAATATGTATGACGTGAAAATAAATCAAAATGCGTTTATTCAATTAGGTTTAGTTAAAAAACATGTTGAAACGACGAATACATCTGTTTGTAGTGACTTTACCACCGGTTCGGCAAGCAGATGATAATCGAGATTATAAGCAAAAAAATTTGATAATTTACTATATATACATAGTACTAATTGTAAAACGTTACCCGAATCCTGGACTAAATTTATAGCGTTGGGAAGTCAAATTAAAATTACGAAATAAGTAGGTAGCTATTTAGTAATCTGAAAACCATAACTTTTTTGTTACTCTCCCAATAACTTATTTACAGTGTGTAAACTAACTGCAATCTCCCAGAATTTTTTGATAGAGCTCGTCTTGAAGTTAGAGGCACAAGAATCTTAACACCTACCTCAAGGTTGATGGAAACAGGGCCGCAAATCGTAGGATGTGTTCTTTGCATGCCATCTGAAGTATTGCTCTATTTAATTGTAGGCGATGGTTTGCCACTTACCAAACTTGTGGCCTACCCGTTTGGGTTTTCAATCATCATCAAAATAGTTTTTGAACGACAACGTTAGGTTTTTCGTATTGTTAGGTTTATTGTCTTAAATTCGATTTGAAACTTTGACTCCATATGGAGATATATTTTGTTTTTAAATATTAAAAGGAATATATCAGAAACCACAAATTTTTTTTTCAACAACTTTATTGTCCATAAACAAATAATATTGCAATAATAACAATTCCTTTATTTATAAAGCCAAATAAAGACACAATTAAACAATAATTTGTATTTCATACGAGTAAAAATATGTAAAATAACTTGTATAATTAATCAATAACGAACGTGTTACTAATTTAGAAAAAAAATAATTAATTCTCTTAATTTATTATTTGGTTCAATTCAGCAATTTAGAAAAAAATAATTATCTCGAAAAATAGACTGTAATTTTAGATAATAATAACTCTTCAGTTAGTTATTTGTATAAAACCTTCCTAAGAAAATTATTTGAGAATAGGTACATTCGATGCAATATTGTGATATTAAGTAGATATTATAATTAAGTATAGCAGGCACTTTGAATTTATTATAATTTAATATTTAACTATTAATTACCATTCAAAATAGCATTACTTCATATAAATTATCCTAAATATATCATGGCCCCAATGAACACCTGTGTGTAAAAAAATTATTGTAACCAAACCATCATTTTTTTGTTATTACTATTATTTCTTAAACTCCTACCAAAATATCGTTCCACAAACATTTATACTTACAAGTAAAAATACTAAACAATTAAAAACAAGCGCTCAATTATTTTACAGATCATTCAAACTCCCAAAAACATTTGCAATAGGTATCTTATGTGATTTTTTTTTATCCGTGACCAACCAGGTTACATTAAAGGTTACGAATTTGAACAAAATTGGCTTATAGGGCACAAATATATTTTTTTCGTCCTTTGATTAAAAATTTTAATTTTTATGTTAACGTACAAGTAGATAAAAACCATTTATGTAACAACTCGCTAGAGTATAACTTAATGATCATTTAATATTTTTAATTCATTTTCCAAAATGAACTGTATGTATGTATAATAAGTAAGACTCGTTCATGTTTATACTTCCTATGAAGTTTACCGATTTGTAAGCTCGTCGGTTACAAACAAATTAAACTTTTTATCGAAATCGAATTAAAGTTTTGAGTGTGAAATCTTAAGCAATAGTAAAAACAGTTTTACGTAAACTAAGCCTTCTTTCTTTCACTTTCACAGTGATCTATTTAACTCTAAAGTGACATTCTACGTTAAGGTTTTTATTTAAAAAAACCAAATCATCAAACTCCTTCCCACCGAATAGAAGCTAAAACGCAACCATACTTTAAAACTATTTACAATCTGTATTCTATACAGTAATGTACAGTATAAATGTAGTTAAATATATTATATTTAGAGTTACGCGTACATTTTCTTCAACTCCTTTCTCAATATCTTCCCTGAACTAGTTTTCGGAATGTCGTTGACAAACACAACTTCTTCGATCTTCTTGAATGAAGCCACTTTGTTGGCAACAAAGTCTTGTATCTCTTCTGAGGACGCGTTGAGGCCGTTCTTCTTTATGATGAAGGCTTTTGGGGCCTCGCCGTAGTATTCATGGGGAATGCCTATGACTGCAGCGTCCTGAACTGCAGGGTGTGAACGTAATATGCTTTCTAGTTCTGCTGGAGCTACTTGCATTCCTTTTACCTGTTACAAAAAATCAAAATTAGTTTCAAATTCATCTCTTCGTAGGGCCTCTATTACCGGATTGAAAGACGGCAATTGAAAAACAAAATCGTTAATTCGAATAAATTTTAGTCACCGCACAAGAACACTCCTGGTCATACACATCATTATCCAACGTACGTTCCGCAAATTTATTTACCTATCTTTTTAGCCAAAGATTTCAGCCACGATCTTTGAGCAAATTCAATGTCAATTAACAGCAGACACTAAAGAGTTAAATTGTTTAAGCAAACTGCAATCTTCTTCTAATTAATAGCTTATGGTTACTTTTGCTTTGATTATTTACTTGGTATATTAAATAAAAAGATACGTACCTTAATAAGTTCTTTAATTCTATCAGTAACGTACACGCCATATTTGGGATCGTAATGTCCCAAATCACCAGTTCTGAAGAATCCATCTTCTGTCAAAGTCTCCTTTGTAGCTTTGTCGTTCTTGTAGTAGCCCTTCATCACTGTCGGAGACCTGATGCATAGCTCTCCTGACTGGAATAGAAAATGAAATTATATACATGCAAATCTTTTAAGCAAATATTCTTGGAACAGTTGACATTCTAAAGTCATCCAAGTCTAAAACCTTTTTTGAAAGTTTTACTTATATCATGCACACGTTATCCTGGGATTAATCTTGGCGTTGCTATACGTGTGCGTGAAGCAACTAATTACTGTAAAAAATAGTTACAGAATATTCTAGATATTCTGACTAAACTTAGATCAGGTCGTATAATGATCTACCTTGCGCCCGTCAAACCAGGTGTAAAAGTTAGATAACTCTGAGCTTCATGTGCCTGTACTTACACTAGCAACGACAGCCTTTGAAGAAAATATAGCAATAATAACAAGCGCTTAACGGCAAGAAAAGAAATTGCTATTACTTCCTCAAAGGAGCTAGTAATAGGTCAGCTGTTTGTAGTTTGCACGTATTAAAGCTAGTCTAAATCTTGCCGCCATACAAATAAGTTATTAGCGTTAAACAGCAGGTTACTGGTGTAATTACAGACACAAGACCTTGATGGCACTTTATCCTTACTAATATTAAAGGCAAAAGTTTCTAAGTATGTTGGATGGATTGATCTTTGTTACTCTTTCACGCTAAAACTAGTGAATGGAATGTTGAAACTGCACAATAATATAGCTTACATATAAGAATAACACACAGGCCACATTTTATGCCGAATTTCCAATGAAAAGGAGAACTACGCGGGTAAAACTGCGGGCGTCCTCTAGTAAGAGATATTAATGTTCCTTGCAGGCCATTTGCACTTATCTTCAGGTCAGTCATATGTTTGTTCCATCAACTTTTGCCTACTATAAGAACGTATACCTATATAGCTAGCGCTGTGGGTTAGAAATATAAAGAAGAGCCTCCCTACCAATGCCGTATGCATGAAAGAAAGGGAAGCCAGGTAGTGTGGCGTTATAGCGTTACGAAACGGTTTACCCTCCCTTAAGAAGTTATCACTTCAAAAAGATTCTATCACATAGTTCGCTCACCTCTCCAATAGGAACCGGTTGCACGGTGACGGGATCAACAAACATCATCTCAATGTTAGCCAGGCCGAAGCCGCAGCAAGAATAGTCTACGTCCTTCGTTCCAATGAACGTAGATGTCGCCAACGAAGTGGTCTCCGTAGCTCCAAACCCTTGAGAGAACTCCATTTTACCCTATAAAGAAATACGACTTTAAGTTAACGACCTCCGTGGCGCAGTGATATACGCAGTGGATTTATAAGACGGAGGTCCTGGGTTCGATTCCCAGCGGGGCAAATTGAGGTTTAGCTTAATTTGTCTTGATTATGCTGGTGGTGCTGCTGGGAGGCTTTCGCCGTGACTAGTTACCACCCTACCGACGAAGACATAGCGCCAAGCGATTTAGCGTTCCGGTACGATGTTGTGTAGAAACCGAAAGGGGTATAGATTCCATTCTTACTCCTAACAAGTTAGACCGCTTCAAACTTAAGCATTACTTAACATCAGGTGAGATAACAATCATGGGCCACCTTGTAGTCGATAAAAAAAATAAAAAACGCTATTAAGGTCACTTTGGCCTCTAATATATCGGCTTACCTATTTTGGGGGCCAGCGGTTTATTGTATAAGCTAATCTCTAACTTTTCATATAATAGATAGGTATGATCATAAACTTATGCTTATGATTAGAACAATAATTACACTTAATAAATTTTTTTTTATTTATACAGCCAGTCCTTGACTGCAATTACGCCTGTTGATAAGTGATTATACAATATTAGATAGTGGCGGGATGACTTGTTAGGAGTAGGATCTTATCCACACCTTTCAATTTCTATATTAGCTATTCTATTATAATATTTCGTGCCGTAACCCTAAATTGCTTGGTGGTACATCTTTGTCGGCTGGATGTACTTAACTAGCCAAGGCTAAAGCCTCCCACCAGTCTGTCGTATACTTATACTTATCTACTTAGATATCCGCGATAAAAACCCACATTTTTATCACTTTAATCATAATAGGTTATAATCATATAGGTTATTGCTTAACGACGAGCGTTAAGCAATAACTCTAAAAATATAATCCCGTATCTATTGAAATTCACATTCCATTTTGTTGGCAGCATTGTAGACTATAGACAATATAGTGGCCTCATTTGCTGTATTGTGGTACCGCGGGTAAACTATAGATAATAGACTAGGGGCGGTACTCGTCGGGCGTTAGGCTATAAAATATGCTCCTATGGATAATTCTGTTCATTCATGTTAGTGTCCAAGTCTTGTGAAGTCATAATGTTTGACTATTGCTAGAATCTGTGCTTGTAATGTTTAATTAAGTAATTACTGTAATAATGTTTCATTTTGATCATATTTGATGTCTTTATAAATAAATTGTTATTAAGTTTGTCTTTTGGTGTTTTAAGTTGTATTCCCTTCTGGCTGTTTGTTAACATCAGAAGTGGTATGGATCTTAATGCCCACAAAAAGGTAACAGAAATTAAAAAAAAAAAAAAAAATTTTTGTTTAAACAGAAATTAAAATGATTATCAAAATGAAATCTTATAAAAGTAGTGATTCGGGATTGAAGTGTAATTTTGCGTACGTCTGGGTTCTTATGGGCGAGCCTTTGACACACGTTGCCGCAAACATCGTGGTTTACTCTGGCTCTGGCTGAGTACTCATGTGGCGGAAAGTAACGAGGAGTTGTGAGTAACGGAAGATAATCGGAGAAAGTTGTGAGTAAGACAGTGGCTACGATGGTTGGTAAGAAAAAGAAAGACATTGTGTTTGACGGTATTATTGTGTGAAGTTGCATATTTTGTTTTATTACAAGTCGATATGCTAAGAGTAACCTAAATGTTTGAGTTATTGCAATAAGAAAAGATTATTACGTGAAACGAATGAGGGTAGTTAAAGAACAAAGAACGAGTTAACAATAAACGGTCATAACGAAATTACGAGAATTTGTTTCGACACAATTACGAATACCTTTGTTGCTATGCTGGTTTGTTTGAAAGAAAAAAAAAGAAAAAGAAAAGTTTGTGTACTTATCAAATGAAAGGCTTTGTCTCGCTTATGAGTAGTACCATTTTTTAGAATAAATTAGTGTTCAATGTCTAATTAAGCAATCTAAAATTAAAATGTATCGGTTAAAAAGTACCTATTGCTCTATAATGTGGCGTTTGTGTGATGTTTTCTAACATAGATTTTTAAAGGTTACAGAATGGTGGCTTTGTCGCATGCTGTTGATGATACTACGTGACGAAATGATGATGAGCTGATGACAAAATGATGAGCTGTGGACATCAGTTGGCTGGCTGTGTGAGAATATTGTGAGAAAAGAAATTCGGTAAAGTTGACCAGGATAAGGAGTAAGAAAAATAGTTTTATTATTAAACGAAAAGTAAAAAGTTATTAGTAAAAGTATCTATTATAAGTTGCAAAGTAAAATAAAACGTTAAGTTGAGGTCAGGGCTGACCGAGCTATAACGATCTAAGTTATTAATTTTGAAAGTACCCACCTGTGTAAAAAAAAAAAGTTTCTATCTTTATTTTTCGGAATTGGAAGTAAATAAGTGAAAAGTAATTATCTTTGTATTTTCTGGTATAAATCTAGTAGTAAACCATAATTATGTAGATGTAGCGAGCTGTAATAAAATAATAGAATGTTAGTTGAAACGGAATATTGGTCTAAGAATATACGAGTAATTTGCAGAAACACAAAACGACATTTAAGCTTGAAGGCATCTTAGTATGATTAAGTGAGATACATGCTCTTTAAGTACAAGATGTCTTCACCAACTTGGTCAGCTTAAGTGAGATACATGCTCTTTAAGTGAGAGTGGTTTACAACTATGGCGAATCTGGAATCCTAAGTGTGGCTATGACCCTTTAGGGAAGGGTGGTCATGTTGTAAGAGCTTCTTTGTCGTAAAGAATTTAAGTGAAAATGGTCTACAATAATGGCGAATCTGGAATCCTAAGTGTGGCTATGTTCCCTTTAGGTGTCGGGTGGTCATGTTGTAGGAGTCGAGTTTGAGATCATGTAAGAGATTGTCGTAAGAGAGTAAAAAAATATTCCGTTGACAACTTTGTAGCAATAAATAATCTGGTATTTTAAGAGTCTCTGATGGTTAAAGTATTAAGTCTAAAGTTTAGAGTATAAAAATATCAAGTAAAGTAAATATCAAGTAAATAAATAAAGTCGATTGTCGAATATTCCTCTAAAAACTACGCAAAATTTACAAAACATGACTCAGGAGCGTCTAATCTGTATATATCTGTGTATATTTGTGTTGTAATCTGTATTGTTTCTAAACAGTGACTTTATCTCGCGTGGGGTGCCCGGGGCAGGCACCGTGCAGCATGGTCGTGTTGGCAACACTGCGTTGCTGACAGCTGTTTGCATCCGCGGTGTTGGCGCACCTCTAGCCGCGTGCACCACGCTCCTTGAACGATTGTCTTCATGCATGTGGTGGCTTGGTTAACCACTTATTTTCAATACTATTGATTACTTTTACTATTTTTGTTATCCTTATTAAAATATCAAGTATGCTCTATTCGTTATAGGACGATACTAGATTCTATTGGTCTCTATTAGACTTCATGGACCTCTATCGTGCTCTTTTATCTCTACGGACAACTATTGGACTGTATCAAATTGTTTTTATTATTTTGAGACCCCTCGCAGATAAAACCTGTAAGAATGCATTCAAAATGATTCAGTTGTCTGATGTAAGAGTTAATTGAAGGAACTGCTGTGATGACAGGATGCAAGAGTTGGAAGATAAAATTTAGAATGTTGAATTTGCCTTCTAATATATTGTTCTTCACAGATGACGGTGACGATGATGAATGTGCATTGCACTTCCTCAATGCAGGTGTCCGACACTACGAGCTCTACAGGCCTCTATAGTAGAGGCTAATGGTGCGGCTCCAGGTGCAGTCGTCAGTGACTGGTGTCGCTGGTCCCAGTCACGTCTCCGGAGATGCCTGGGTCGAGGGCGACCCAATATCAGGAGGGCCGTGTTGGCAGCATTGTAGACTATAGACAATATAGTGGCCTCATTTGCTGTATTGTGGTACCGCGGGTAAACTATAGATAATAGACTAGGGGGCGTCGGGCGTTAGGCTATAAAATATGCTCCTATGGATAATTCTGTTCATTCATGTTAGTGTCCAAGTCTTGTGAAGTCATAATGTTTGACTATTGCTAGAATCTGTGCTTGTAATGTTTAATTAAGTAATTACTGTAATAATGTTTCATTTTGATCATATTTGATGTCTTTATAAATAAATTGTTATTAAGTTTGTCTTTTGGTGTTTTAAGTTGTATTCCCTTCTGGCTGTTTGTTAACAATTTATAGTTTTAATTACAACGTCAACAATCGTATGATTGTTTGATAACTCGAGTATTTGATAGTAAATGTTATCATAAAATACGTTAAATGATACCTTTGAAGTACCTAGTAATGTAATTACTAGGTACTTCAAAGGTAGGCAATACCAACAACAAGACATATTTTAATTTTTTTATATTTTTAAAAATTTTTAAAGCATCTTGTTTCAGAATCTAGTTCTGTGTTACTCGAATGGTTCAAAAACTCGCAACGAATTCTAGAATTTTACAAAAAATAATCCATAAAAACATTACTACTTCATTTTATCTTTTAATTTAGTATATATAAAAAACAAACTATTCAAAAATATTCATTCGTCAAGTGAATTATTTATTTAATGATATTTAATACTAAATCTAAGTGCTGATTTTTGCATGAGTATCTAAGTAAAATAACGGCGAGAAAATAATAAACTAGGTAGATTACGCACGTATATAATAATAATCATTTTTTGTATAATAAACCACGTACGAGATATTAAAAACAGGAAAATAACTAAGCAAATAAGGAAAGAAATCTAGATTTTTATCTGAATTCTCACGGTCAACTTCTGTACAAGACAGAAATATTGTGTCAGACGTGGAAACAAACTATCGAATCACATCTACTAGCTACAGAAGAATATTCAGGAAGTATTTAAAATAAAACCAGTTTAAACATTGCAAGCGGACACAAACGAAACTTAAATAAATTAAATTACTGTAGTCTTTTTGGGTGTCAAATTAATTCTTCTGATAAGAATTATAATTCACTTAAAAATAACCGGAGCAGACTTAATGCCAGTCCATAATGGCATGTTGATAAGACACATAACACTTGCCGGCTTCCACAAAACCTTCAAGTATTTTTAAATAAACAAATATTGACTGTGACTGTAAAGGAGACATTTCAAAAATAAAAAACCAGCTCCTTAACTTTTAGATTAAGAGTTCCTTTACAGGAACCTACAGCGGGCTTAGCTATAGATATCTCATGAGGGAGGGAGGTGTGGTCAAGGACCAAAAAACGATTTATAGCTCTACCAATCGCCAAGAGGTCCCAAGGTCCAAAATTACAAATATCTATCTAATGAATAATTCGCGATTTTTGTCACTTACGATCTGCGCTAAGAGGGGTCCAGACGAGAGAAGATCCCTTTCCTGCGAGAATATCGGGGATCCTGTTCTTAGTAAGGGTCTCCATTGAGAAATAACTATTCTTAGTTTCAAATCAATGTATTGTAACGTAGTTGCGAGATCTCGCGTTGAGGAAATTGGTCAGTCAGTGTATAGATTAGAACTACCTTAAATAACCTATTAAAAAGTGTACTTGTACTAACATTTCCTTTCTCCAAAAGTGCAGTGACATCGGAGGACGACAGAGGTGCTGCACCGCATACTATCGTTCTGACGTTCTTGAAGTGATCCTTCGTAACGTCTGGGTGTTTGGCCAGAAGGATTGCTGGAAAGAGATAACATTAAATATTATAAATGCTTATTTATTATACTGTCCATACAAAAATACTTTCAAAGTTATTTTTAAAATATGAGCATGGATGTTATCCAGTGTCTGGTATCTGTATAGTATTATAAATTAAATGTATAATATATGTATAAATATTCATCAGTTATCATAGCAACACAAGCTACACAGTTTTTTCTACACGACTTTTTCTTTACTATTCAAATTGAAAAATTGTAAGAACTTAACATTTTGATTTCAGACCAAATTTTACTGTGGTTTGTTACATTATTAAGTATATAAATGCACTTTGTTTGTCAAATTTTGTCAATCAATATTTCGTGTAGGTAGAATATATCGATTCTGAATACCTAAGATGGATTTTCCTTAAGAGTTTGTTGACCTTGACAGGAAGCGCAAGCCGCTATGTTATGGCACTGACTGTCGATTATAGCACACATAGTAGTAGACCCTGACATAATCTATGACATTCAACAACTTACGCACACTTATCTTTTTTAACCGACGAAACAAAACGGAGGAGGTTCTCAATTAGACACGTAGATATATATATATATTTTTTTATGTATGACCACGCATAACTTTTTACAGAGTTGTCCAATTTTGATAATTCTTTTTTATTAGAAAGGGCACACTTCCAAGGTGGTTCCAAGTTTAAGGAACATTTATTTTACGGAGTAAAGCAGTTTGTGGGTTCTAGGTAACGTCCTTAAAGTAGATACCTTGACTGGCACCGACTCCTAGATATGTTTAAGTAAATTAAAGCAACTAAATGACACAGTTATTTTTTATTTTTAGTGCGTTTTGAGTAGGTTTTATTTTTATTTAAAAATGTTTATTTATTACTTTTTAGTGGTTTATCGCCACGTAACGTACTCGTACTATACTGTCATAGTTTATTATACGGCACTAGTAGCCGAAAAGCTACCGATACCGAGACAAAAACCGAAATCGCTGTAAGCGTGCCTCCAAAATTTCAAGAGTTCTTTCAATTTCCCCAGGATATCATTATCAGATCCTAACATGATGACAATGGAACCACCTTGGAAGTATGCCCTTTCTAATAAAAAAATAATTATCAAAATCGGACAACTCTGTAAAAAGTTAAGCGTGGTCATACATAAAAACAAAAAACAAAAAAAAATAAACGTGTCGAATTGAGAACCTCCTCCGTTTTTTTTCGTCGGTTAAAAATATAAGTGTATGAATGCATTAAGATTCCCAGGTGGTTCATGCATCCTGCTTAATATTAGATAAAAATGGTGATGCAGTCGAAGTTACAATGTTCTATGACGGACTAATTTCGGATTAAATCCTGATTAAAGCCATAATACGCTGATTGGCAATACGCGTTTAACGCCATGGACGGTAACGTCATAGATCAAAGTAAGAAAAAGTAAATTAAAAAATAATTAATGACTCACCAACAGGAGGCACAACATACAAAAGAGACGGGTTCTGATTCCTCAGCACATCAAAGTACAGACTAGTGGAAAACCTTGGCAGAGTCACTAGCTTGCAGCCGTTCGTGAAATGGCCCAGTAGAGTTACAACCATGCCGTATATGTGGAAGAATGGTAATATGCACGGCACTACATCTTGGAAGTCACCTAAAATATGAAAATACTTGTTACAAAGTTATTTGTTCAAAAGTTAAAATGATTGATTTGAATTTCGCTACAATAACGACGGAAATACCTATCAGAATTTTTTCTCGTAATAAAAAATAAAAAAACCATATTCTTAATTCGTATCTATAAATTGCATAAAGCTTAAAACTATCTCGATCAATTCAGCTTTCAATTTAATAAGCCGCATCACAATCGGTCTATTTAAAAGCTAGCATTCCATAGACGCACATCTGCACAGATAGATAGATACATTTAACTTATCTTCTTAATATCGAGGATTCAAACTTTAAAATAATATGTTGCATAAATTATATAATTTCTCGGTTTCTATATTATATACTTAGTAAACATCAATGTAGTTGTATATCTCACGAGAATAACTAATTAAAAGCGATCTTTATCTTAACAGTTAGTAGTTAATTAGTCTTTAGTAACTTAGACATCATAACTAAGTCTTGATAAGTCTATTTCTCATTATTTTGTGTAAAGAAGATTGTGTGAATCACAAGAGATTTACACAAAGCATTTGCATTAATGCATTAATTGTTATTTTACTTAATATTTTGCAATCTTCTTATTTCTAAATATTGAAGGACGTTTCTTCTATATAGAATGGTTTCTGTACAGGAGAAACGTGGTGTATTATGGTTTGTAATTACTCTTCTCCTTTAAGGGGGAAAGTGTTTGGGCTTTATTATTAATTAAAATCATTAATTATGTTTTCTAAACATCATCAAGGTACCACTTTTCTACCAAATTAAGCAAAAAGTCTGAGTTAGAAGGCCCATCGAATAGTTCCTTATTGATGAGCTTGAGTTTTTAGTTTATTGTACATAACTTACCATGTGTTAAAGTCGGAAAACAGTTCTCTTTGACAGCCATAATTTCCGCTGCAGCTAGCAAGTTTTTATACGTTATCTCTACTCCTTTAGGTAATCCCGTAGTCCCACTCGAAAAAGGTATGAAGGCCACATCGTCATCCTTCTTATCAATCGTATCAAGTAACATGTAGTCGGCTTCGCCTGATTCGGCAATTTCTGTATACCTTATCACTCCTGCAGGTATTGCTTTGTTGGGGCTATCAACGATGATTACTTTGGCGCGACTCTTTGAAAGTTTAATACCCTTCATTACGTTATCGTAGCATTCCGGTATTGTTATTATGACTTTTGGCTGTGTCGTACTTAGTTGGTGGCTTATCTCGACTGAAAGCAACATTGTTTTTAATTGGATTACAAGTATATATATGATCGCACATACTTACTTAACTATGTGCATTTTTATGATAAAAACAACCTTAAGTGCCTAGTTAGTCTTTTGTTAATAAACATGTAGCTTGGAATGGAATTGTAAATTATTATTACTGAAAGGAGTGTTTATAATTCTACAAAGTCAAAGTTAAAATATCTTTTTATTCAGTGAGATCTTTATAATTACTTTGAATCGTCAATATATAAAAGTAATGGTGATAATTATTTAAGGTTCCGACCTTAAATAATTATCGTAAAATGAAAGCTAAGAAGCTTCGATTTTATCCCATTGTATTAAAGCCACATGGCCCAACGCTATATCAGTGTATCTAAAAAGTAATTAAAACACTAGCTATAAAGAACTTGACTGCTAACCACGATGTCAGATGCTCCAGTGTATTAGGTATTTATAGATTAGTCTGAGTTAGATCTCACTTTTATATTTTTAGACTGAGTATCCATGTGCTCTATTTCAAACGCGCTTAGGAATACACGATGTTAGGCATTTAGCACGTCTAAAATAGTTTACATTTAAATTTTTCTAGGAAATAGGGTTGTCTTACAGACGCCTAAGTTTGATTTCTCTCAAAATATTTTTACTGTATCTTCTTAAATCGAGTAGAGATAAAGCATATTAAATGTGAAAACTAATTTGGCTTTTTATTATTTTATAGCTAAGAATGATTTTTTTTTATTGATTAAGAGAAGAATCAAAATCTGGTGTGCAATTAATCTTCTTCGTTACGTCAGACGTCGTGTGCAGAAACTCTAATAAAGTTTTTTTTAATATTCTAACCGTTTCAGAAATATTAATAGTATTTATATATATCAAGAGGTATCTAGAAGTTAGTTGTTATGCAAATCATTACTTTCAGGAACTTAAAACTAAAACATCTACTTCTTTAAACGAGTAAACAGATATAAATAAAAAAAGCGATTGGCTTATCTTTACTTACTTTCTTTATAAGCAGGGTTGACAGGACTAAAAATACAACCAGCCTGTATTGTGCCAAAGGCTACGACGGGGAATTCTGGGCTATTTGGTAATAAAGCAGAAACTATGTCATTTTCTTGCAAACATAATTTCTTTCGGAGTGATGTCGCGAAAATAGCCATATTCTTCCTCACTTGTCTGTATGTGTAACTCTTCTTTGTTTCGGCACATCTCTGAAACAAAGAAATAAATTGATATAGTAATCTTGCTTAATACTCAGTCAATAGGTGAGAATTGTGCTAACCATAGTTTTTTTTTTTTTTTATCGACTACAAGTTGGCCCTTGACTGCTATTACACCTGATGTTAAGGGATAATGCAGTCTAAGATGGAACCGGGCTAACTTGTTAGGAGTGGGACGAAAATCCCTTTCGGTTTATACACGACATCATACCGGAACGCTAAATCGCTTGACGATACGTCTTTGTCAGTAGGGTGGTTTGTCACTAACCTCGGCGAAAGCCTCCCACCAGCCAGACCAAGACAAATTAAGAAAAATCTCAATCTGCCCCGCCGGGAATCGAACCCTGGACCTCCGTCTCATAAATCCACCACGCATACCACTGCGCCACGGAGGTCGTCAAAAAGTTCGTCAAAGAGGTCCTAAGTTGATCCATAGAAACGACGGAAAACAAAGGAGAGATATAATACTCATTCGCTATCACATACCGATCCTTTATTTAGTTTATTCTTTTAATAAATTGGCCAAACTAAAGATGATGTACAAAGTCGATCAAGATTATTTGAAATTAGTAAGTTTTACATTACAAAATTATTGAGTGATATAAAACATTAAAGCAACTAAATGATATATAGTTATTTTTTACTTTTTAGTGCGTTTTGAGTCGGTTCTATTTTTTATTGTAAAAATAACTGTGTCATTTAGTTGCTTCAATTTACTTAAGCATATCTATGAAGTCGGTGCCAGCAAGTTTAAGGAGCGTTTATTTAACGTAGTAGAGAGTGTAGACTTCAGTAATCGAATCGAAAAATGAAAGAATTATTGTGTCGGTAGTAGGTAACTTGCTAGTTTTTTGAGTCAATACAGCTTTGAATCACGACGTCCTAGGTTCTTCAGCTTAATTAATCATTATTATCATTATCAGCCTATTAACAAACCATTAGGCATGGTTTGTTCCCTCCCTCCTTCTTTTTGATAAAATTAAGTTAAATAAAAAAAAGAAAATGTAAAATTTAGTTATTAAGTTAAAGCTCCGAGTTATGCAGGAGGATATTTAACCCATTATTATTTGTTTATTTCGTTCGTTTTGAATGAATTTATTTTTTTTATTACATGACGTAAGTAATGAAACAACAGGACGGGCATCTTGACGTCATGTGTTTAAATTTTTAAATACCTAGTGTTAAATTTGCGTTTAGTAACAAGACCGTATAAAAACTACTAGTTAGAGTGTGGTAACAACTACGGTTGATTGAAAACCGCTTGATAAAGTTTATGTGTCCTACTTTAACTTAACTTCATCAATCGATCGATAATATACCATTCTATTGCAGACAAGTTTAGCTGAATATTACATACATTTCAGTTATGTTGCACTACAGATACTCATATATCACAATATTATAGAGTATAAGAGGAAGCCCGCGACTTCACCCGCGTAGTTTTCGTTCCTGTGGTAACTTTCCTGTGGTAAGGATTTGAAGTTATTTACTTAATTTCAGTTTAAAATAATAAAATATACCTATATGTAAAAATATATTTTTGGAACAAGTTATTTTCAAGTAGTTTTAGATTGCAAGGACTTTTGATACGTACTGTTTTGTCTGTTGACTACTGTCGGTCTTATAAACTAAATTCGAATGAGAAAAACCGACAGGAATTCTGCATTTGCACTTTAAACAAACCACATAATAATAGATCAATTCACAATATACAAATCTACAGATAGACAAACAGCTGATGTTAATCTGTTTGTCTGACGTGTCAAAACAATACCTACTCCTCTTTAATATGTCGAAGTTAATTATTTACCATAGCCGTGACTAGCGTCAACGATACTCACGCATAGGTCACATATCTTGGAAGGGTGCAAAAATGACCAGACCAGGAACATATCTCATTACCTACCTTTAGATCAATAACAAGTAGTATTCATCAAAATAACAGACAATGAGAGATTTGTGTGTAGATAAAATATTGACAATATATAATTCAAAATTTATTGTTTTCAGGTAGACTTTGTTATAATAAGAACTTTAGAAAAGTCGAGTTTGACAATTTGTACTATAGGCTCAGAAGACAGATTCCAACTGAAAAGACCCGACCAAAACCTCAGTAGTTGATCTGTTCAACCAATAATCGATTACAACATGTTAATAATTTTTAAATTTATAAAGAAACTTCTACTTTCATGTGAAGATGATAGCCAATCTAATTCCCATCCTAACTTTATCCTCGAGAAACTCATGAATGGTATAGTAACCTCGACTTTATAAATGAGTTTTAACATATACCATTCTAACTAGGTGTACTAATCTGTTATGTCCTTACAAACCACAAAAGCCGATACAAAGCTGTCCTCCTCACATCGCACAAAAGCCGCTAAACAGGTAATCCAGTTATAGATTTTTAGTTTAGTCGCGAGGCCAGTCGTTTGATGTCTGGCTACTTCGAATATTTTTTAAACTGGAATGAGGTTGACAACCTTACGCGGAGAGAAAGGAGCTCTTTGCAGGTCTCGGTGTTGTAAACCTAAGATTGTAAGCCCTAGTTTTGATAGGGATGTTAATGTGATATGTTGTTTTTTTTTGTTTTTAAGTGTTTAACCTTGTATAGTGTTTTTCTCTATATTCCTATAAGGTGGAAGTCGTGGCCCTGTAGAGATCTTTAAAGTAAATATGATTATAGGCTATTATTTGAAAAAAAATGTCCATTATACCTATGGATGTATTTTCTAAGAAAACGCGTAAAGCATAATCTTATCTAAGTAATACAAAATTGTATCTAATCATCTTACTCGTATCCAAGATAAACCAAAATCAATTGGATAGTTCTTATTAGAATTGTTTTAAACAGACTTGCCCTGAGAAGTTCTATTTGCAGTAGGTGGACTGTTTACCATCGGTAGGTACCTATATTTCGTCAAATTAATAATAGTGACCTGACTGCCTCGTAGGTCTAGGGTTTCGATCGCGAGGTCCTGGGTTCGATCCCTGGGTCGGGTCATGGAGTAATTCTGAGCTTTTTCATTTTTGTATGAAATGTTCACTACATTCCAAGCCCGGAGTCTGGAAGTTGGTGGTGTTACACCCCTGTGCCTCGGAGAGCACGTTAAGCCGTCGGTCCCGGTCACTTATTATCAACATTTGATAGTGATCGTTAATAAATGAAACATTATCACCCTAAGCCCGCCAACCCGCATTGGAGCAGCGTGGTGGGTGTACGCTCCATATCCCCTCTCCTGTAAGGAGGGAGGCCTGGCCCTGTAGTGGGCCGTTAATAGGCTGATAATGATGATGATGACTACAAAAAACTATCTGCAGGGCTAGACATAGTGAAGAGATAAAAATTTTATCTTCCCATTAGATCCTCTGACTACTTACGAGTATATATGTAGTTGATAAATCTTTTCACTCGTCATAGCATAGCCACAATGGCAAAGAAAATTAATACACGATAGACGTTACGGGTGGAGATCTTATTACCATCCTTTCCTGGATTATAGTAAGATCATACCGCCGGGGACATTATTTCCACCGATGTGTCTATGCTAGAAGGGTGAATAAAAACGAGCGCAAGAATATAAGCGTTTTCTCCTCTCCCCGTGAATAAATCGTTCTGTCTAAAAGTAGTACGTTTTCAGTTAACTCAAAGACTGAAGTCGGGAAGTTACGTACGTTAGGTCATCTGTCCCGGTCACTGTCATCATGTAATCATTAATTAATTAAAACATTATCACCCTAAGCCCGTCAGCCCGCTTTTGAAGCAATGCTGGGTGTAGGCTCGATATCCCCTCTCCTGTAAGGTAGGAGGCCTGGCCCTGTATGTAGAAAATGGCATAGTGTCTAATCATACATTTCTGTTTGACAATCAAATATGCAGACAGTCAACAACCGCGGCATTTTATAAATATAGAAAAAAACATGCCAATGCCCTTTTATCAACTTAACGTGTTCGTCGATAATAAACTCGCATTTTATGTATTTAGGTATTTAGATAGCGATGCGGATATGAATAATTACAGCCTACATGCGTAATTGATAGATAATGTTAATTTAATGGGGGGTTGGGATTTATTAAGATTACGAATAAATGCCAAGATAATAAACTTACGCTGTTTTAATGTAAGATATAAATCTTAAATGAAGCCCTGCGAAGTATACGCCAACTTATTAATTTGACAATGTTTAAGGAAAATATTTTTTTTAATATCGTTATACTACAGTGATTAATGATTAGTCTTGCAGAGTTGAGAAGAGCGAAACTAATGTCTAATCTGTGGCGTACAAGGTATCTTACGCACGCGTCTTCGTTAAATTGTAAGATATTTTTCGTTATTCGCTGAACTATTTCAGTTTAAGTTACAATTTGTATTTCATTATTTACAATTTGGACTATAGCAACTTGGATGTAGAAAAGTATACCTAAAGTAGTCAAGCGTTTACTTTTCGATAAAATTAAACGCTAAGAAACAGTTGAGTGATATGTGATATCGTTGTCAAGTGGTGATTTGTCATCGAACAAAAAAGGAAATTCCAATATTATCTAGATTAAAAATAATACAATTAAGTTAAATTAAATCGGAGTGTCTATTTGTAATATTGAAATTAACCGATTTTTACTACATTCATAATATGAATAATAAACGGTATATACATCAAAATAACATTATTTACAATTTTTATCTGTCTGTTTGTTCCAGGTAATCTCTGAAACTATTAGTCAGATTTTTAAAAAAACTTGTTTTTATGATAGCCAGACTAATGAGGAGTGACATAGGGCAATTTGAATCCGGATATTCCCACGGAAACAGGAACTACGCGGGTAAAACCGCTGGCTACCGCTAGTTATCAATAAAACTGTTGAACTTTGTATTAGACAAGTGCCCGTCGCAAGTAATTTGCTTGAAGACGTAGACAAGTAAATTGTTACGCCCAATAATTGTGGACTATGGACCATGACTTCACTACGCCGTTTAGGTTGTTAGAATATGCGTTACATTTAGCAAGTATTTTGAATATTTATTCGGTCTAGATTGACTAAATCAGACAAGTTTCACTGTTAGGTATATAAATATAGTATTTAATTTACTCATCATATACACACTACTACATCAGAATCGTGAAGGTTCTAATGAGTTCAATTTGCACTTTAATACGAATGAAAACGGAATATTTTTCTTACAAGTAAAACCTGGCTACGCCTCTACCAATTCTAGGTACGCTTTCAGGTAAGAAATTATCATTTCAGCACCTTGGTAGGTGCCCCTACGTTCATCGGCTTTCTCGGCTTCGTCTCCATCTCACTCCGTCTCACACTAAAGATAAAGATAGACAGTGACGAATTGGAAACTCACACTGCCAATTTTCGTTACAAAATATAGCTACTTCAGATGAGAGCTACAGATCCTTGTGACTGGCCCATTTCGACTTCTGCTTTTTGGATAATATAGGAGCCTATTGCTTGCCATTTTGTATTCTGTGATATCACCTACATTGGTTCCAAGTTGTTATGTACCTAGGTACTAGGTTGTGTAGCTAGGTAGATACCTGATGATAAGGTTACGCTCACAGCAAATATCGTCCGATAGCACTAATCCCTGCTATAAGCTTAGCTTGATCATGTTTTAATGATACGGCATGATTAATTGATTATTATAATCTTTTTGTAGTAAAAGGCGGTGTCGAATCCGGATATTGGATTTAATGACTCGTGGTGAATAATTAATTTTAATTTTGGTTGACATGCAAAAGCGAAATTTCGGGGAAAATTGGACACCAAGTTTTAAATAGTACCAAAAGATACAACGAGGAAATGCAGCCAGTATTCTTGCCACCAATCCACGTGGGCATGATTTATATAGTTACTAGGATAAGGTAGCTTAAGTTCCTTTGTAAAAACATATTAATATCAGGTCTATTGTATAAAATCGATGACAACTGCAGTTTTTGTATTCCGTAAACCCGAAAACAAAGTCATCGCAATGATAAATTAGAGAACACGAAACAACTTGACTTAATAATTGTTAACAAAAGCTAGTTAGTAACTTTCGTGTCTACTGTCTCTACGCTAAATATAGTGAATAGGCCATCGGGTCTCTGCATTGAACAATGGTCATTGACGGCTGTAGCGAAAGTGCAGGAAGGTCGTCCGAGTGCATTGACTTGAAACAATACGTGCAGTAGGAATGCGGATTTTTTTTGTTTATCGACAATTTAACGCTACACTGCGAACTCACCTTCATGATAAATATGACTTCTTTGATGGCATCGACTACCTTGGAATAAGCTTTTTATCGATTTTTAATATTGCGTTTCAACTTCGCTGAAGCTCCTTAAATTGATATAATTGTAATATTTTAGTAATTTGTAAGACTTTTGGTAAAAAAAGCCAAAAGATTCTGTAGCGAATACTAAAGAAGGAAGTTCCTGGGGCTTATCTGGGATATTTAACCATCCTCATTATCAGCCTATTAACGGCCCACTACAGGGCCAGTCCTCCCTCCCTATAGAAGAGGGGACATTGCTGGCTGCCATATAGGAGATGGGCTTTTTAGTGCAAAATCCTAAATATGACCTACACATCAGCCTTGTTTTGGATGTAATATCCTGGCTGAAGAATAGTTGCCAGTCTCTGGGAGCAAGCTGAACCGCATTAGATAAAGCAACGTGGTGGTTTTAGCTCTAGATTGATCTACTGAAGGAGAAATATACATGCGCCCTGCCAAGTATGTAGGTATTATATTAGATTTCATAGTAAACATGCAAAAAATGTTTGTACGTAAGTTTTGACGTATGTGCGATGGTCTGCAAAAATATAGCCAAACATCGGTCTGAATAACAAAGGTCAACTCATGGTCAAGGTGAGTACCCGGATGTTGCATTGTCATCACAAATCGTGCCTAAAGCATGTTTCTAATTTAACATATTAGTCGTTATTATGCTAACGAAACTAATATTTTACGTAATCATAAAAATACTTGCTTTCGGCCTACTTCTACTGAGAGGTCACTATTTATTCTGAATAAATTTCATGGATATACGGAGCTGTGAACCAAATAGCACCAGACATTTATCGAAACCCCTCCTATAATCTTGTGCTCTTGCACAGTGTAACACAAAACGCAGCTAGCCTTATTTTCCTATATTTAGTTTTGTTTTCTCCTATTTTCTTCGTTCAATGCCCATAATTGCTTTTCAGATTTCAGCATTTTTGAGACACTCTATCAACATTTAAGTTCTCATTTCCTTCAAATAGATTCTGCCTTCTATTTCCCCACTTAATACAATGAAGGATCCAGGATACAGGTGTGCTTTGCATAATTGGTCAAAAACTTCTGAAGAGAGTTAATATCACCGGGCCACCTGATTTGCCTACGACAGCCTGCGACACCTTTGACATTGCCGATACGGAGTTTTCCGGCTCGGCATCATCATTTTAACACCTTGGTTCATAGCCGATTAGACGCGAGGTTTAAGTTAATTAACTTTTTCCGCCATAAGTTATTACCATAAAAAGGTATTAACTTAAGTAATTAAGTATTAACTTATGGTATTGACTTAATGCGTCATAAGATAATACCATAAGTATTAACTTTAGTTATGGTATCAACTTAATGCGCCATAAGTTAATACTTATGGTATTAACAGAAACATGCATATTAACAATTGGCAAAGTTTACAGATTCAAGGTCGCTCAGCGGACGAATTGTCTCTGAAGGATAGACTCCATAATGAGGAAATCCGAAGAACTAAAGTAGCGGACATAGCTTAAAGAATAACCACGTTGAAGTGGCAGTGGGCAGGCCACATAAGTCGCAGTACAGACGGTCATTGCGGCTGGCGTGTTCTGGAGTAGAGACCACGTACTACTAAGCCCAGTGTAGGACGCCCTCCGGCCCGATGGTCCGACAACCTCAAAAAGGTAGTGGGAAGTGGCTGGAAAGCCCATTTTTTTTTAATGCCTACAAGTTGGCCCTTGACTGCTATCACACCTGATGTTAAGTGATGATGCAATCTAATATGGAAACGGGCTAACTTGTTAGGAGTAGGATGAAAATCCACACCCCTATCGGTTTCTACACGGCATCGTACCGGAACGCATAGTCTTTGTCGGTAGGGTGGTAACTAGCCACGGCGAAAGCCTTCCACCAGCCAGACCAAGACAAATTAAGAAAAATCTCAATCTGCCCCGCCGGGAATCGAACCCAGGACCTCCGCCTTATAAATCCACCGCGCATACCACTGCGCCACGGAGGTCGTCCTATGCCCATCAGTGGACGGATCCAGACTGATGATGATGACTTATAAAATCTATACTTAGTTGGATGGGGCTGTTACAGTAACAAAAAACGTACTTCTAATCAAATTAAGTATTAATTGACTACTAATTAAGTAGGTTAATGTCCATCCGCTATCAAACAACAAGAAAACTAATTACCTGCTTCAGTCGTGCCTCTCCGCTGTAGTGATAACTCGAGGTTTGCCTTACTATGAGTACAATAAACAAAAGAAGTAAGTGAGAGTATGACCCCGTTTGAAACATTCGCAACTGCACGTGGGCAGCATTTTTGCAACTATTGGAAAGTTGTTTATAATGCTTGTTAGAATATGCAATACTTGGAGTAATGTAAGAATATAGATCCTTTAAGCACAGTAAGTATATTTCATCTGGCTGCACGTAGGCGCTGCTATAGTCTCACCTGATGGTAAGTGATGATGCGAACTAAGACAGAAGCGGACAAACTTTTTAGTAGTAGGATGAACCCCTTTTGGTTTATCATCAGAATGGTATTAGAACGCGAAATTGCTTAATGATTGGTATTATACATTTTATGGTGATAAGACCTTGTTGGCAGGGTGATAACTAACCATGACGTGAAGTTTCACACCAGCTACACCTGGATCTATTAAGAAAATCTTAATCCAACCAACCGGGACTTTAACTAACGACCTTCGTCTTATTAATCCACCATGCATACCTCCATGAATGTGCCACGAAGGCTGTCAAAAGTCTGGATAATAAGTATTCAATTTTATTTCACCATTCCTGTCAGTAAAATGTGGTAGTGTTTACCTATTTAAGCCTACTAGCAAATTCTTTAATATTGCCCTACTAATAAGTAACAGCAAGGCCGCAATCAAAACCTATTTTTGACGTTCCAAAGGACACATTACGTAACCGTTTAAATAGAATTGTTTTCAAGGGAGACTCAATCATCGGTATTTACGTCGCTCGGTGGACAGTGGACCCAATAACCGCTGCCACCGATTCATTTAATTGATGATTACATTGTACTAGGCTAGGTCAATAACTTTGACGCTTCTAAACAATCTTTTATTACTAGGTACACAGTACACACCCACCTACGCTGTGGTTATTTGAAAAAGGTCATTGCCTCTCATATTAATTCATGCTATTTCAGATGTCGCAGTTCTAATGATCTTTATTGTATCAATTGCTAAACAGAGTGGACAACATTGTGTTAAAATTTGGTAGCATTTCGTTTGAAATACTGTTTGCTAGTTATGAATATTCAACTAGAGAAGCTACCGGTACCGTCTTTGCATGTTCAATGTGCAAAAAAGGGCAAAGCTGTTAACGCTTAATAGCCCATCATTTGCGCGATCATTATAATGATGGAAATTAGTAGAATAGTAATCACTACTAAATTTCTTCAAGGTCAGTCGAAAGTGACATTACAATGACAGACAAGTTTAAGAAAAATATTAGTGACTAGAGGATGCCCGTGGTTTCACCCGCGTAGTTCTGGTTCCCATGGGAATTTCGGGATAAAATGTGGTCTAAGAGTTATTTTGGACATGTAAGCTATTATTATTGTGAAGGTTATGGGTGAAAGAGTAACAAACATCCATACATACAATCTTTGGCTTTTATAATATTAGTAAGGGTCTCGGCGAAGTGAATGACTTAGAACAAATATGCATCATTAAAACAAATCTTTAAATTTTATGATAGTAGTGATGAGAGCCTTTAAACAAGAGAAATATTCAGCTATTCGTCCACTTCAACAAAAAGTTTTGTATAAGAACCAGACCAATCATTAATATCTTTAAAATATTGAATGTCCAATATCAAAAAAGTTACTTTGTTAACAAAAGAGGCCCGTATGGATTAACAATTAGATCTGATAAATGATAACTCACACCCACTCTCTCTATCAAATGTTTATCACAAGTGCCAAGGCCTGATTACTCGTGATAGTAATTGCAATAAAGATAAATACGATTTTAGCGCACTCACGTCGGTAATCACGTTATCGTGATAATAAGTGAAAATAGTGTTAGCGAATTGAATGTTGAACTCGTTTTATCTACTACTCGTGAAGTAGATATACCTACCCAGTTATATTTCTTGAGATTCAACATACTGAAGCTCACAAAAATATGACTGTTGTGTATAATCTAATAAATGTGAAAGTAACTGAACCGATTTAAATTACATGAGATAGCTTAGAGCCTGAGAAAGGACAAGCTACTTTTTCAAACTATCACAAAACAGATTTGCTCGCAGATGGAGAGGCGGGCGTTTGCTAATTATGAAATATCTGAAAAAAATACTAACACAATTTTATAATCGATAGAAATTCACACAGTTGCTTAATAAGTAATACCTACAGCGTCAAAGTAGCAAAACTGGCCGATAACTTGCATTTTAATAAAGTATTCTTAAATTAATTAAAAACTGCGATAAGCAGGTGTATTGTTATTATTTTAACTCTTAAATATAAAGAATATCTCGAACTCCGTCAACTACATTATTTTTATTAAAATGTGGTAAGAAAAAATTTACCTAAAGTGCAGTATCATTTGCTAATCGGTCGCCAACGCCTATATCTGTATCCGTATCTACAATTCTGACAAGCAATTTTTATCACATCCGACGATATCGCACCATCTCGTTTCAGTGACCTACAAAAATGAGATCTCAATTGGAGACAATTGTAAGTGACAACCTGCCCAAATAAATTCAAATGAAAGTATACCGGTAGGTCGACCCCCACTTCCTTTCTATCTATCTGAATTATCACAAGCAGGCATCGCAAAGATACTATGAAGATCAGAGATGCCCTGCGAGCTCCTGTTTTTCCCACCACCTACAATGTGAAAAAGTAACCGCGCTCTACCTGTAGATATTTCTGACGGCCTCCGTGGCGCAGTGGTATGCGCGGTGGTTTATAAGACGGAGGTCCTGGTTTCGAGTCCTGGCGGGGCAGATTGAGATTTTTCTTAATTTGTCTTGGTCTGGCTGGTGGGAGGCTTTCGCCGAGGCTAATTACCACCCTACCGTTATAGACGTACCGCTAAGCGATTTAGTGTTCCGGTACGATGTCGTGTAGAAACCGAAAGGGGTGTGGATTTTCATCCTACCCGTAACAAGTTAGCCCGCGTCCATCTTAACTTGCATCATCACTTAACATCAGGTGTGATAACAGTCAAGGGCCAACTTGTAGTTGATAAAAAAAAGAATGCACCATCGGCATCAAGTCGCTTGCAGTCAATGCTGATACGTATCAGATCTCATGAAGAGTCAGGTTCCTAGCTCTAGTTAGGTTTAGGTCATAGTAGGTACACTTTCCAATAGGTTGAGTAACATATTTAAAGACCAAGCTATGGGTTTTGACTAAGATGCAAAGTTTTTAGAAAATTTATGAGATATGTTCATGTAGAGCTCTATACGCTATGAAAGAGTTAAAAAGTGTACAGCTAGTGTAAGTAGAGCTCTTTTATTCTGAATTTAAGATCTTTTACATCTGATTTGAGATTATTTAATATTAGATTACGTTCAGATTATTTCCATATATCGAACTCCACTTTTGTATTGCATCCTATTTTAATTTTGAAGCGATGTTCAGATTGATTTTATTACAGGATCGATCATTTCGTCTGACGCATTACGATTGAAATCATTTTGTTTTGCTTTTGGATATCTAGAAATAACTCTCGTGACGTCAACGTAGGTAACATAAAAAATTACAAGGTCGGATATTAATATGTATATTGAATGAATGAACCGCCTCGATGGTCCAGTAGTAAACTTATTCGGCTACCGATCATGAGATTCTGCCTTTCGAGCCGGTGGTACAGTCACTATTAGTGTAACATGAATTTTCAAGAGTGTTTGAAAAGTAAGTGAACCTGTAAGTTTGATAATGTAGAGCAAAAATGTCCCACTATTTTGGGCCGTAACCGATTGAGGAGCAAAGTGATGTTATACTAAAATACTCGTAGGAGTGGTACAGGCAACGCATTGGCAGGCCTACTAGTGTTGCTAAGAGTCACGTGGCGTCGTTGTTGGTTATAACCGATAGAGAGACAGAGTTCGATTTCCAGCTTTGTGATTTCATATTTAGTATGCAAGTATTAATTTAATATTTACTATTTTTATTTGGAGGTTTGGTTAACTTCGGCCTAATATTTAGCAAACTATTGCTAAAGACGACCACCAAACGATTCAGCTTATCGGTGTTGTCGTGTAGAAATCAGTAATATAGCTAATTTTACCTCTTAAAAGGTTACCTTATCGTTTCAAACATATCTTAATCTTATAAAAACCGTAAAAGCATATGAATGGTAATAAAAAGATATATTAAGCCAATTATGTAGATAACTTTATTTATTTTACTTATTTTAGTGTTATTATGTTTTTTTCGTACTTTTATAGAATGCCATCGCAACTTATTGAACAAAAATAGAAAGACCTAATTTATAGAGTTATAGGAAATACTAGAGGACACCCGCGGTTTCACCAGTGTACTTTTCGTTTCCATGGGAATTTCGGGATAAAATGTAGCCTATGTATTATTCTGATATGTAAGCTATATTATTGTGAAGTTTCATCAAAATCCATTCAGTAGTTTTTGCGTGAAAAAGTAACAAACATCCATTCATACATACAAACATTCGCCTTTATAACATTAGTAACGATAATAAACAAGCTCAGTTTGCTATTCTCTGTGAAAAGCGGTGAAATCTGTATAGTGTAACTTACACCGCCCGCCATCATAGTAGCTAGTACGAGAATAGCGGTAATTACCTCACTAGTTTAACAATGATGCCTTTTCTTACTTGTAATCTGTGGCGAAAATTAGTTTTATTGTTGCGCTCACTGACTGCAATTTGGATGTGCCACTCTATAGAGTTCTGAATTTTAGAAGAATTTCAACCACTTCTTTACAAGGACAAAACAAACGACTTTCCACACTGATTCTAAGCAACAAAGCCACAATTTCGGTACTAGTGAAGGAAAGTAACTATTTTTAACTTTTTCACTTAAATCATCCAGTTGAACAATTCATCAATAGACCATCGAGTCATTAGGCATACTACTATTATAATGGCGAAAGTATAATAAATAACAAATATACATGTGTATATTTGTTACTTCTTCACGACTAAAAGACTGGCTCGATTTTAATAAAATTTGTTCTGGAGTTAGCCGACACCCTGGATTAACACATAGGCCACATTTTATCCCAAAATTCCCATGGGCACGAGAACTACGCGGGTGGAACCGGGGGCGTCCTCTAGTGTATAATAAACTCGTGTATCCGGCCTTTATACTGTTTTATTACAAGAAAACATTATTTTTATGTCCTTAGTTATTTAATTTTATACCTCTTATATCTTCTTAATGGCAGTTGCAATTATTATAAAGGATCATTTCAGTACCAGATACTTACTTTTATAATAATACCGGCAAGGTTTTCTTTATTAGGTATAAGGTTTCCAACCTAAAATTTATAAAACTACGATTTGAAGTACGAAAAACCAAGATAATTCCGTTTAAAAAAAGGACACGGTAGTAGTTGCGATAGTAAAGTTAATACGTATTAAAAACTGGTTAAATAAAATTCAACTATTGATAAAAATCAAATTTTGTGGACCGTGTCCGTGTGGGAGGCCCGCTCAAAACTTAAGAAGTGATTAAAATGCGCGCCAATTTTAAATTACTTTATCAGGGTGCTAAACCCCAGGATGTCGCTTAAAACTATCCAGGATACCCCAGAACACTAGAAAAACTAGGACATGTCCTTGGAAAACAAAGTGGTTGGCAACTCTACTTTATTATGACATCTACTTGTTTACACTTAGAAGCAAGTGCTTGTAACATGCAAGTCATTGATAGTATCTATATACGAGTAAATCAGCAACAATATTACATTATTAGTTTTATAGGGATTTATATCTCATCATCACCATTGTCATCATCATCATCATCACCATAATATCATCAGATATCTACTGCTGGACATAGGCCATATATCCAGCGGCTCCCTGCTAGCCACTTGACGTAGTCAGTCCAACTTTGAGAAAACGACTAATTCTGTTTTCCGGTACGGAATCGCCATTTTATTTCGGGAATTTATGATCTCAACTTCCATCGGCTCTCTGAACTATGCCATCCATTTTAGCTTTTAGCTATGGAAGTTAGGTTAGGTTAGCATTGGTTTAGTTTTCGGATCTCTTCATCATTGATTGCATAGATACTCCGAGCTATGCTCTCTCTATTGCCCGCTGAGCAACTCTATGCCTACTTATGAGGCACATTAGGTAGAGGCAAGTCTCAGATCCTTAGGCCATCACTGGCAACGCGCACTGTTTGAAGACTTTTGTCTTCAGGCACTGAGGAATTTTGGATTCGTGGATTCGAATTCTGTGGTTCACCTTTCTCTAAATTGGGCCTAGCTTGACTATAATAATTATATCCTAGGTATATAGTCTAGAATTTAATAATTTCAATTTATAATTTGTTCATTTGCTTACTTAGAAACTATTGTAATGGGTAGGTATATAAGAAATAGAATAAAAACATCATTAAGTATATGAAATGCGTAGGGGAGAGCGGGGCTGAAAGTGCCGATTTTGACAAATCTCAATTTTTTCGGGTGAAACAAATACTGAAAATCTGAAAGTAGTCGTCCATCCTACGTAAAATTTATTCAATAATATGAATTAACCTATACATTTCGCACATGTTTTATAGTTTGTTAGAAAAAGTGATTTTTATATACTGCGGCGGAAAGGCACAACCAACCCCACCTTCGGGGCAAGTTGTGCCGTAGCTGAGGTCGGTTGTGCCGGTAATAAAGCTAGGTGTTTTGCATTAATGAAAATTAATTTAAAATGTAAAAGACATTAATTTGGTATTAATATATTTATTTGTTATTATTTCTACTATAAATCAACCTTATTAGTAGATAATAATTATAATACGTTATAATAAAAAAGAACTAATCGCCCTTTATTATATAATCAAAACATAAAACTTTGTTTTAATCGAAAGTTTGTACTTATTTCAAAAGCGAATATGATATATTATTAAAAATATCAGTCTTTTAGTACTATTAATAAAAAATAATGATAACATCAGTCTTTTGACACTTTAACAAATCAAAACTAGTTATTCCCTAGAAGAATGATCAGAACAACAATGAGGACATACACATTCCAGGTTTTCTTGATCTTCAATACATTGCAAATAGGCCCATTCCTTACACTATCTGCATTCAATCCACTTTTCTTTAGGGGCAGAGTTAGAATAGGCATCACAACATATGATGCAGTACCATTCTTGTTCGTTATCAGAACTGTCGTCATCTTACAAAAGTCTTCTCTGAGCGGGGATCTTAGTCGGTTTTTGTTTGTTTACCATTTTCCTTGCCTTTTTCCTTAAACCTTTTATATACTTTCACTTTCTTCCTTCTTCTTTTTATTAGCCTGTTCTTCGGCCAAAGCATTTTTCTCTGGAATGTCTGTAAGAATAGCTGTCTTTCTGTTCGTGTTCTTTATTACCTGATGGTTCGCTCGTACAATCAACGCTGCAGTCACTTTGCCCACGAACATTAAGCTTTAATAATGATGGACTAGTCTCATCTCAACATTGCTGCCCACGTAATTTGACTCATCGAGATATTCAAGAGTTTTATCTCGATTATTTTGAAGGACAAGCAAGTTTCTTGTACCTTGTGAAGGTTGATTGTCTGGCATCGGGCGAGCTGTTACAAAAGACACTGCATGATCTTTGTCTGTAAATACGTTCGAATCATAAGGCTTTTATATGCATTGCATATGTTTGCGGGTATTGCTGCCAAAGTTAAAGCGTATTTTACTACACCAGGTATAGTAAAAATAAATCACAAATTGCCAGTTATTTTGAGCTTTAAAGCAGAATGTTTGATAAGAGCCACGTGCAACATTTTTTAGTTTACGTCCATCCTTGATGTCTGCATCAGCAGCCCTTTTTTGGGTTTGCCCACCTAAGATGTTGTACCCCTTTGTGTTTTCGTTTGAAACATACAATTTTGTCGATTTCATTCTGTCAAAGACAATAAATGCAGTACATCATCATTTATTATGTCAATAAGTAACTATTTTCTTTCTTTCATAAGTGTTCTCGTAAACATAAGCAATGTATAAAGAATATTGACTGCTTAGGAGTTGGTTGTGCCGCGGCACAAATAACCCCGGTTGAACGGCACATTTTACCCCAAATAATGGAGTCTGATATTTTGGCTCATATATAAAAATCACCCTGCTCGAAGCATTCAAATTATACTGCATAGCAAACTAGGATAAATAACAAACATTTTAATAAAACTCTCATATAAAAAAAACAAAAAACGCTAGCTTGTGACCAAAACATATTGAAGCGAAAATATTTACTAACGTGACGTTTGAGATGAAAATATTTTCTAACATGCACTGCCCCTCGGTCCGCGTCGCTGGCGCAACTAAAATGACAGCCGCGTGTGCTCGTCTGTTAAGCATTACGCAACACAATACAATCGTATTCTATCTCTTACTGTTTTCGAGATATTCGCATCGGCACAATTTACCCCCGGCACTTTCAACCCCGCTCTCCCCTACTATTTAGGAGTTAGTAGCTGGTAGGTACTAGGTATCTACCTACTTAGTTAATGGTTAAATAAATTAAGTATTTAAAATCATAAGCAGTAGCCAAAATAACTTATATATTAGTAAATCTTAACTTGCTTAAATTTATTTTATAGTTTTAATTCTTTCTAAAAGTAAATAAATATAAGATTTGATTTTATTATAAAATAAACTTTATAATTTTATTTATTTCACTGTACAATTAATTTTATTTTATATGCGTATAAATTTATTTTCCAATACACTTACAAGAGCTTCGTGATCCTTAAAATTGTCTGAATACTTCCACACGCGGTCCAGGAACCTCATTTTCGGTATCTCGACATCGTGGAGAGGCGATTTGATGATATAATCATCGTATTTCCTCGACGCAACACTGGTGGAAAACTTCCTCAGGGATTTCAACTCTCTGATTTGTCGTAAACAGAGTTTTCGCGCCATGCTCGGGAAATTGCGCGCGATCTGTACCGATACACGAAAATAACTGAGGAGCGGTCGCCGGTCGCCGGCGGCTCGGAATGACGGAACCGCGGAAGCGTTTTCGCAAACTGATACTATGTCTGCAAATTAAAAGTCAATATCGCGGTTTATTGCGTGCGGCTTTTTAGGGTTCTGTAACGTAAATCTGTACACATCTATCTAGCTGTGCCCCGAGGTTTTACATTCAATATTCAGTAGTATTCAGTAGAATGTATTCAGGCATACATTCTTGTGGGAGTAAGTATATAGAAATCCGTTTTTAGTGAGCATTTTTATCGCGAAATGGCTATGGTACCGCTAGTTAAAATTCAAGTCAGTCATTCAAGAGTATTTAGAGAGATCTTTTTGTGCTTATAATAAGGCTACATGAAATAAACGATTTTGAATTTTTAATTTTTTTTTGTATTTTATTTAATTGTAAATTTTATTTGTACCTACTAATGTAATGTAATACCTACCTCTGTAATTTGTAAATTCGTATATGTTCCTATTTATAGGTACCGTATCTATTTTACTGTATGTAGGTATGTTTGTTTGGTACAACGCTAGGTATGAAAACGGTTACGTACCTATTTAATTGTTGTTCGGAAAATTTTCTCTTGTTTTTGCAATATATTTGTTAGGTATATAACATTTTCGTTTTTTTTTTTCACTTCAAAATACTGGAAAGTACAATAATGGGCCCGGTGAACTCACTCTTTGCTGGGTTTTTTGGTTGATATTGATTTTGTAGTCAGTCGACCCTTCAACAACTTACCTACCTGTCTATTTATACCTACTTACTTATTAGAACTTTGTTATTTAACTATATAGGTATAGGTACGTGTTGTTTTCACATGACACTATTGTGTGAATTTTGGCGCCCGAAATAAATAGGTGCCGTTTATGCTTCCTTCGTTCCTTGCTCAGAAAGAAAAATTAAAAGATAAATAATGGAATTATTTTCTGTCAATCATTAAATGCAATGTTTATCTCTCTGCAATCGTTCCTTAATTTCTGAAGATCTTGGTCGTAGTAGGATCCCAACCTAGAACTGCTGTCCATTTTTTCACCGGCTTCTATTGATCCAGCTTCGCTATCGTGTAAAAGTCTATCTATCGATTTTTCTTCAGCTTGTGAGCCCATCGTGTTGAACGGCCCCTCGGTCTTTTCCCGTCAGTCTTACCAGATAATTTATTCTAGGCTGCAGTCCTTCCGCTGTATAATGTGCCCGAAAGAAAGTAGTATATTAAGTTGGTAACATAAGGAGTAATATTTATAACTAGGTAGGTATTTCTCTTTCCCAGTAAAAACTTAGTGTTTAAAATAAGCGTGATGACAGCCAAACAACTGGGAACTGAACCTAGAATCTATCGAACTCTAATCAGGGTGCACGGCAGTGCCCCCACTAAGTCAAGCGCGAAGCAAGCACTGCCAGCATACTTTACAGGACCCAATTGGCCGCAAATTCAGGCCCTATTTTGAGAACCTTTCGAAAAGACTAGAATGCTGAAACTTTCGTCATCCAGTAAGCTATAATCACATACTTAAAATCCAAAATTTCAAGTCTGTAAGTCATTCAGTTCCGAAGTTAAACGAAAGCAAAGTTTCGCATTTTCGACTTTTAATGTTGTGTGACTTGGCCGTTGAAGGGCATAAAGTAACGTATAAAGAATGTTCAATGGCCAAGTCACACAACATTAACTATAATAATAAAGAAATCGCAGTAAGGAACCTTAGACTTGGCACGACTTTGTCTAGATTTCATTACTTTTTAGAGATAAACAAGCAGCTCCATCGAGACTTAGCGTTTTTACAGAATGATTTTGGTGGGATCTAGTTTTCATAATGCAGATCCATTTGAAAAGCAATGATGACACAATATAAGTTGAGAGCAGGCTAACATATGAGTTGAATGAAATACAATCGTACAATGAAATCGTACCGGAACACTAAATCGCTTAGCAGTACGATATGGTGTTAACTAGCCACGGCCGGTGGAGAAATTAAATAAAATTCAATCAACCGATTCGGGAATCGAACCCAGGACCTCCATCAATAAATCCACCGCGCGTAGCTTTACGCCACGGAGGCTCTAGATCCGCATCTCACCTTGCCACGATACGTGAGTAGATGAGATAAAGGCTTGAACTGCCTAGCCAATTATTATTAATTGATTAATTACCTTCGTAAGAAATATCTTCTCGAGTGTTACAAAATTACATATTCAATGGCTCGAGGTTGCAACACTCCAATTATAATTAAATTGTTTACTTGTTTATATAGCTACTTGTATAACAGCCTCTTGGGCCCAGTGGTTACTTGGTTAGCTTATCTGAGTTAAGATCACGATATCACACCTGGCGGTAAGTGATGATGCAATCTAAGATGGAAGCGAGCTAACTTACTAACTTACTAGAAGTAGGATTAAATCAATACCTCTTTCGGATACTACGTCATTCAGAAACAATAAATTGCTTGGCGGAACGTCTTTGTCGATAGGGTGGTAACTAGCCACGACCGAAGTCTCGCACCAGCCAGATCTGGAACAACTTAGAAAATCTTAATGGGCCCAGCCGGGAATTGACACCAGGACATATGTCTTATAAATCCACCGAACATACAACTTTGCCACGGGGGCAGGTTTCTCCAGAAATCAGCTAAGATAGTTCCAGAAGAGTTTAGAAGTTGCTGGGGTAGTGTTACTCCTCTCGCCTCGAAAAGCCAGTTAAGCCGTTGCTTCCAGCCATTATGCCGATAGAAACCGTTACAAGAGTAAACAGTATCCCAAAGTCCGTCAACCCATATTGGAATAGCGTGGTGGGTTTGGGCTCCAGATCCCCTCCTCTAAAGGCCCTTCTCTGTAGTGGGCTCTTTAAATAGCCTGATAATAGAATATTAACAGTGAAATTATTTTACAAAAAATAGAACCGAATCAAAACGCAGTAAAAAGTAAAAAATAACTTCATTCAGTTGCTTTAATTTACTTAAGCATATCAATTTTTTGTTAAAAAATTTTACTTCTCACTTTTTAGTGATTTATAGCCACGTATCGTACTCGTACTATACTGTCATAGTATATTATATGGCACATGTAGCCAAAAAGTTACCGATACTTACACAAAAACCGAAATCGCTGCAAGTGTGCCTATAAAATTAGAAGAGTTCCTTCAATTTTCCCAGGATATCATCATCAGATACTAACATGATGACAATGGGACCATCTTGGAAGTGTGCCCTTTCTAATTTTCTAATAAAAAAAGAATTATCAAAATCGGACAACTCTGTAAAAAGTTATGCGTGATCATACATAGAAAAAAAAATATACGTGTCGAATTGAGAACCTCCTCCCTTTTTTTTCGTCGGTTAAAAATAACCTTTATACTTGTTTAATGGTCTGAATGGAATATGGATGGAAATAAAAAACTTAAATTAAACAGTATTATAAAATTTATTCTTTCTTATCATGTTCAAGACATTAACTATGAATAACAAAAGGAATAATAAAATGTATAAAACTTAATAACAATTGGTAAGTAATGTATTATTGCTTATTTTAAATTTAATTCGTATACGTAGTTTACTGTATAAAAATATTATAAAATATAAAAAACTATTAATATTAAAGCTAACGATAAATTTATAACAAAGACTACAATGTGCAATGTAAAAAATAAATATTACAAAGATAAAATGTCTGTTGCCAGTAACGGTATGGGGTATCTGTGGACATACGAGGGGGGTTTAGGAGGTCCACCCCCTTCCCTCCCATTTAACACAGAGCGGAAGTAACATAAATCGCAGATTAATCTTCGGATGGATATTAGACACACCTGTATCACGAATCGCAGCGCAACGGATCATTTAGATTTTAATCAAAAATATTTTATAACTGTTTTATCTAACACAATTTAGTGCACAACAATCCTTTCTTAAATGAAAGCATTAAAAAAGTGATCGTAGGCCTCAGATGCGCACGAAGAGATATATCCTGTAGAGATAATTATATTACGTTTCTCTTTCGCCCCAACGCTAAAAAGAGAGAGCTATATTAACGATTGTGCGCTATTGAGCTTGCATAATGTCCGTTTGACAATACGATATATCTCTTCTTGTCTATCATAGACCTACAGTCAAAAGACAATCTTGTTCAGGCCCTTAAATATATTTAAA
Source organism: Mycalesis mineus (assembly GCA_034621355.1). Taxonomy (NCBI): domain Eukaryota; kingdom Metazoa; phylum Arthropoda; class Insecta; order Lepidoptera; family Nymphalidae; genus Mycalesis; species Mycalesis mineus. Next base: position 3,279,624 of record CM067896.1, read on the forward strand.
AAATATCTTGTGTCGGGAAAGTGACATATTGTATGCATGAATAACGGCAAATTAGAAATAATATCATATATTGGAATTTATATTAATTGTACACGTCAAGTTTATCTCAGAATGTGTCTTAGTGATGTTTATTTCCCTAATAAGTATTATATTAAAGTGAAGACCATATTACATCCCAATAAGGTTCAATTTTTTTTCCAAGAAATCCACCCACAGTAGTGGGTTATTGTTCTCGAGTCAATATTCAAAAAATAAAAATTTCTGGATTATGATTGGTGGTGTGGTTTATTATCACCATAATGTCAAAACTTACTGCTAAGCCATTCTTAGTGGGCTGAATATAAGGCTGAAAATTAACATAATTATGGTATAACCAACAAAAATATTTATTATATAACATTTTATAATATAACAAAAATAAAATAACAGTGAATAGATATTGCTTTTGAAGCGTATTTAAAAATATTAATGGTAACTTAAATATGAGGGTTTCAAATATGCCCTAACCTTATTAGAACTCCGTACTAAAACTAAACCATTACCATAATTTGAAAGGTCACAGTCTAAGTACATAATTATTAATTGGTATGAAAAAGCACATCGATACAAAATTATTATTTTAATAATGCAAAAATCTTGGAAGTTTGGATATATCGTATTCTGGTACGTTCAAAATAATATTATTTACTAAGTCCTAAATAACAATTCATACAGATAAATCGGTAAATAGAAAAGGCAGAAAAGTGTTACGTATTAAAATACTATTATTAATATGATACTTATAAATATTTCACAATCTACTACGTAATTGCGATTGATAGAGCTTAAAGTAGTAACAATAATAATAACTCTGTCAATTATTCAACAAGATATACATTTAATAAAAAAAATATATAAATATTTTTTTACGTTTTTGGATTTCTTGCTCTATAAAACAGAGTATATCTTAAAATTTTGTAAAATGGAAAATATTATTTTAACAGGATTACAATAAACATTGATATAAGTCTTAAACATTTGAAAATTCGATTAACATTACAATAATATCATTAATATAGACTTAACAATTATTGTAAATATGTCTACATAAAAACCGTTTAACAATATTATATAAAAATTCAACCCATAACTACAAACATAACAATATAAATAAATGCATACAATAATACAAATACAAAAAATCCATTATATATCCATATAACATATGATTTACCACATAATCCAAAGTGTGACAAATTATCAAAAAACATCGTAAACATCATAATTAGTGATAATAACTTTAAATTTAATCATCTGTTCATCTTTAACTAAAAACGTAAATTGTTTAAGTTTATCCTCATAACTCAAAAACATGTATTAAGTAATAGAATTAATATTTACAGTGAGACAAGAACTTTGTGTGTACTATAAAAAAATAAGTATATATATAGTGAGGCGAAATAGAAATATTGTGATGGATTCGTGTTCATAACATAATAAGTATTCTTAGATTATTATACACACTGCGTCTGTCTATCTGTTCGCGATAGGATCAAAGACTACCGACTGTCACGCGGTCCACAATAGACAGGGTGGTTCATGAGGAAGGTTTTAGTATATTATTTTGTCAAGATTTATGTAAATTTGATGATATATGACGATTATCGTTGAAAAGGGACAACAACTATCGTCATATTTCACATGTCGGACAAATTTAATTCAAAAACGCTAGTATGTGTATAAAATATTAAAATCTAAAATATTTTTCGTTAAATGTGACTTGATGATAAATACTCATAATATAAATGGAGACGTTCCTCTATATTTGAAATTAAATTATTTAATAATAATACATTAAATTTTATGTTTAAACACTTTTAAATTTTAATGTTTTGATTTGAAAATTAATAAAAAACTGTTAATATTTTTGTTACCAATAATACAGCTTTAGGATGCGACGAAAGCAAATCTTGTATAGATAAAAATATATATTGTCGCCTAATAATGGCTAAAAAATATTGCGTATCAAAAATTATCTACAAGTAATATGTCTTCGTACGCATCACAGGCCTATTACGTCATAATAATGATTAATTAGTGATATGTATAAAATTACACTTTCAATAATGTATACTCTTTCTAACAGTATTTTGCTTTCAAATCTTTCCTCAATATCTTACCAGACGGATTCTTAGGGATCGCATCCACAAACTGAACATCCTTAATCTTCTTAAAAGCGACCACTTTGCTATTGACGTACTCCAGGATTTCCTCGTTTTTGACGTCCTGTCCTGGCTGTGGCACTATGAAAGCTTTAGGGACTTCCCCGCTGATAGGGTCGGGGATCCCCAGTACTGCGCAGTCGAGGATTTTGGGATGAGTGCGGAGGATCATTTCCAGTTCTGCAGGTGGCACTTGGAATCCTTTTACCTGTAAAATATTATTATATTATTAATTAATATTATAGGACAATTACATCGCTGTAGTCCCAAAGTAAGCTTAGGTAGCTTGTGTTATGGGTACTATGATAACTGATGAATATTTTATATTATACATAAATACTCACAATGTATTGATAAACACCTAGACATTGGAAAATATTCATGATCATCACACAAACATATTTCCAGACGTTGGAATCGAACCTACAGCCTAGGACGCAGAAGCAGGGTCACTACCCACTGCGCCACTCGGCCGTCATTACAAATGTAAGATAATTTGGATCTTGCGCTTTATGACAACTAGAGGAGGCACGCGGTTTCAAATGCGTAGTTCCCGTACCCGTAAAGATTCGGGAATAAACGCAGTCTATGTTATATTCTTATACATAATCTCTGTTTTATTCTGATGTATTAGCTATGTTATTGTAAAGTTTCATCTAAATCCATTTAGTTATTTTTCGTGAAAAAGCAACAAACATACATACACGCTCACAAACCTTCGCGTTTATAATATTAGTAGGATCTAAGCGATAGCGTGTTTACTATAGCGACTAACGTAACCAAGCTTAGGCTAGACTATATGACTTTCTCTATGGTCTGGTGTAATTAACTCACATGATATACGATCACGAGGTCGTATATTTAATTCCTTGAACCGGTAATGAAGTATTAAATTTTTCTTTCTTCTGGGGAATTCTCAGTAACTCGACTAGTTTGACGACCTCCGTGGCGCAGTGGTATGCGCGGTGGATTTATAAGACGGAGGTCCTGGGTTCGATTCCCGGCGGGGCAGATTGATATTTTTCTTTATTTCTCTTGGTCTGGCTGGTGGGAGGCTTTCGCCGTGGCTAGTTACCACCCTACCGACAAAGACGTATCGCCAAGCGATTTAGCGTTCCGGTACGATGTCGTATAGAAACCGAAAGGTGTGTGGATTTTCGTCCTACTCCTAACAAGTTTGCCCGCTTCCATCTTAGATTGCATCATCACTTAACATCAGGTGTGATAGCAGTCAAGGGCCAACTTGTAGTCGATAAAAAAAAACTCTTAGCCCAGAGTTGAGAAGTTGACGGCGTTACACCCCCTTGTTATTATCATAAAGATTAGCTATAGTTATCGTTACGAAAGTCAAACTTAACGTTCCTAGGCTCGTCAAACCGGCTTAGAGCAACATGGTGGGTTTAGGTTCCATAAACCCTTTTAGCATGGAGGAAGGTCTGGCCCTGAATAGGCTGGTGATGATGATGATAAGTAAATTACCTTAATCAATTCCTTCAGTCTATCAGTGACATACAAGTAGCTGTTCTTGTCGTATTTGCCGACGTCGCCCGTCTTGTACCACCCGTCGTCTGTGAGCACTTCCTTGGTAGCCGCCTCGTTCTTATAGTACCCGGTCATGAGGTTCGGACCTCGGAACCAAATCTCGCCTTCCTGTAAAGATACATTTGATATTGATATGTCGTTCTGCGGGCTTCATAAGGCTCACAGTCACTCAGTAATGGAAAGAGCAATGCTCGGAGTATCTCTGAGTGATCGAATCAGAAATGAGATCCGCAGAACCAAAGTAACCGACGTAGCTCAGCGAGTCGCAGAACTGAAGTGGCAATGGGCGGGGCACGTGATTCGAACAGCTGTGAGCTGATGGACGTTGGGGGCCCAAGGTGTTGGAATGACGACCCCACATCGGATATCGCAGTGTTGGTCGACCCCCCACCAGGTGGACTGACGACATTAAGCGTGTCGCAGGGAGCCACTGGCCACAAGCGGCTCAGGAGCATTGTGTTTGGAAGTCCCTAAAAAAACCTTTGTACAGCCGTGGAAACCCATCGGCTGTTAATGATGATGATGATGATGATGATGATGGTGATGATGATGATGATGATGATTAATATCTGGACGAGAGAGCTGCGCTTATTTATAGCACAGTGGTATTTGTTCTTTAAAATTACTTCAACATATATCATATGAAATTGGTTCCATCCAAGGTTAAGAAAAGTTTTGTTGTACGAATTTAAATCACTTGACAGTATGTTTCCGTCAATAGTGTGGTAATTAGCCACGACGGAAGCCTCCCACCAGCCTACCTGGATCAAATTAGAAAATCTTAATCGACCCAGCCTGGAATCGAACCCAGAACCTCCTTCTTATAAATCCGCCTTCAAAGATCATAAAGTAGATAGTATTGATAATTCTATTGATATTTCCACTCTTCCGGACTATCGAGGGACTGGCATCCTCTGTGGCGTAGTGGTGTGCGCGTTGGATTTACGGAAGACGAAGGTCTTGGGTTCGATTCCCGGCAGGGCAGATTGAGATTTTTCTTAATTTGTCTTGGTCTGGCTGGTGGGAGGCTTTCGCCGTGGCTAGTTACCACCCTACCGACAAAGACGTATCACCAAGCGATTTAGCGTTCCGGTACGATATCGTGTCGAAACTGAACGGGGTGTGAATTTTCATCCTACTCCTGACAAGTTAGCCCGTTTCCACCTTAAATTGCATCACCACTTAACATCAGGTGTGATAGCAGTCAAGGGCCAACTTGTAGCGGACAAAAACAAACTATTGATATTCTATTGAGCCTATCGAGTTGCGGCGCTAATGAAGGGGTAGTAGCCCTACCTCATCAGGCCCCAACGCTTTCTGTGTGTTTAAATCGGCAATCTTCACTTCAGTACCATGGAAGTTGTGCCCCACGGCCGCGTGGTTGGTGTCGTCCTTGTACCCCACGGATATGCCCCCATTGGTCTCCGTCAGACCGTAGCCTTGACGGAAGATTAGATCTTTCTGGAATTAAGTAATTCATTAATTAGATAGAAGCATGTGTCACTTTGCGAGGGTTTATAATGAATAGCTTAATAATTTATTTATTTTGCAATATTCCGCCAAAATCTAATAATTTTAATTTTTTGAATACTAGTGTGTAGAAGTAGTGTATATATTTGATTGTGAACACTATATGATTGTGAAGTTTCATTAAAATTCATTTAGTAGTTTTTGTGTAAAAGTGTAACAAACATCCAGTCATCCATACAGACAAACTTTTGCGTTTATAATATTAGTAATTAATATAAGTTTCGAAGTGATACGAGGATTTTCTATTGGATCTGGAGGATTTTGTGAATCGCTTTATATACATACATACAAAATATCAAGCCTCATTGTACATCAATCCTTTTATACAAGTTCGTCGGTCAACCGATAAAAGCACGTAGATCTGGCAGAAAATCCTAGTGATAATAAAAAACAATACATATATTTAATTTTAATTTTTTTTACTATTTTGAATGTACAAACAGACAAGACAAAGTGACCCAAAATCTGTTTTCTTTATTTTAAAGTACGAGGGCGTACAAACTTTTAATCTTTAACTTACTTTTTAATTTTTTTTACTTATACTACCTACTCTATAGGTAGGTACTTACTTTTTTTTCCAGGATAGCAGCAGCGTCGCTCTTGGATACGGGCGCGGCGCCGCAAACCATACCCACCAGGGATTCCAAGTGCTTCGGAGTTACCGCTGGATGCTTGCCCAGGAACACCGCTATAATACGTTCAACAAATTAAGAATTTACACACAGCCAGCGGGCCGAGCAGGGCGACGCTACGCTGACGCTATAAACTCTTAATCATTTAAATTGGTTATAAAGGGCATAGGCCAGTGCAGATAGCTTTAAAAATAATAAAAAGTTATAGAAAATCCTTTGCACAAGGAAGAAAATATCATAAAAATGAAAGGAAATATAAATTACGGGCGATCTGAGGTCGGGAAGGGGTAGAGGGTGAGAGTTTAGGGGTAAAAAACGGATTTTCTCGATTTCTGACAAAATTAAAAGTCCTATGGAAAAGAGTAATGTGGCAAAGTTGTAGGTAATAAAGAGATAAGAAAAGTAGAGATTTCAATGAACAGAAAGCACATCGACTTTTTGTAACACACACCGTGGATTGCAAATATATAGGTAAGGGAGGTAAAATCATTTGTTGGTTTTTATTTAAAACCTTAATGAGATGGATTACATAGGTGATTCAATGCTGTAATTAGTTAAAAACTTCAGTTTTCTTATCTAAATTATGAAATACCTGATTATTGCAAGCCTATCTACCATAAAAAGACATTTAATATTATGTATAATTAATTATAATAAATATAAAAAAATTTAATCTTTAAATAAATTATAGTACATTAACGTGTCATTTTATAATAAGATAATAAATAAGTTTAAGCTTTTTCTTATTTATTATCTTGTTTTTAACATGACACGTTAATAAAATATTAATAACCAAGTATTTGTCCATAAGTGCACTTGGTAACAACATATTTTTTTTTTACTTTACACATAGTTAATGTGCTTTTTTTTGCTTTTATTTTTGGGTTTTTTATTTTGTTTTTTTTCGTAAAATTGTCAATGTACCTACTTCCATGTAAAATTTAATGATAAGCGGTAATTTTTTCACGTCGCAGCGGCGCTACGAGCTGTCTGAGTCGGGGCATACACCCTAACATCAATTCCCAAAAGTTCTGGGAAATGTTGTTTATACAAGTACGCGCAGTGCTCACGGTGCAGAAGATGCAGCAGACGCTATCACTGGTGCAGCGATGCGAGCTGTCTGATGCGGGGCAACATACACTCTAACCCCATTCCCCAGAAGCCCTGCAGGTCCGCGTGATACGACTTGCAGGACTTCTGGGAAATGGTGTTTATACGTTCTTATGTCGTAGAAGAAGGGTGTGGATTTCATCCTAATCCAGATTGCCATCACTTACCATCAAGCGTGATTGCAGCCAAGGGGTACTTTTGATGAAAAAGAAAACAAAAATTGTTACTTTATTATTTTAAGCAAAGTAGCATAATCTTACCAATGGGCGGTACTACGTAGAGATGGTTTGCTCTAAATTTCACTAAGGATTCTAGAAACAATTCCGGCTTGAACACAGGCATGGTCACTAGCTTGGCTCCGCGCCCCATGAGGTTCACCATGAGCAAGTTGAAGCCGAATATGTGGAAGAACGGCAGCACCGCTGGCAACACTGACTGGTGAGTAGCTGCAAAAAATCATCATAATTACTAAGTGACATTAAGGCTCAACTAACTAGCGCAGAGTCCGAGCGTTGCAACGTGTTATGTTTTTCGTCTTAATAATCATCTCTATTTTTCCATTAAATAAGCACACAGTTCGAAGTGCTAAGTGCGTTGGAGACCCAAAGTGCTAGAATGGCGACTTCGTACCGTTCAGCCGTTTATATTTTAAAAATCCAGGATGTTGCTTAAATCTATCGAGGACAGCTCGGGACACTACCAAAACTAGGACATGTCCTGGGAAACCGACAAAAACAGGCTGTCCGTTTCCAGGACATGTCTTGTCATGTAGAGGATGCAACTCTAAATTACAGATACATACAACTTATTACTGTCTTACTAGTATGACCAAGTGTAGTTTTGTTTACAAGGTACATTATTATTTTTTAACCGACGAAAAAAACGGAGGAGGTTCTCAATTCGACACGTATATTTTTTTTTGTATGACCACGCATAACTTTTTACAGAGTTGTCCGATTTTGATAATTCTTTTTTTATTAGAAAGGGCACACTTCCAAGATGGTCCCATAAACATCATGTTAGGATCTGATGATAATATCCTGGGAAAATTGAACGAACAAACTTTGCAGCACACACTTGCAGCGATTTCGGTCGGTGTAAGTGTCGCTAGCTTTTTGGCTACAAATGCATATCTAGCAGTCGGTGCCAGCCAAGGTTTCTACTTTAAAGACATTACAATGCTTTACAACGTTAAATAAATGTTCCTTAAACTTGCTGGCACCGGCTTCATAGATATGCTTAAGTAAACTAAAGAAAGCTTAACCAACTAAATGACACAGTTATTTTTTACTTTTTAGTGCGTTTTGAGTCGGTTCTATTTTTTGTTAAAAAAAATATATTATTATCAATTGATTTATCAAGCGACCAGCAACTGTTTATTTATTTAATCGTCCGCTTATCGAACAACCAACAATATCATTTGATCTCGACAAAGATATGATAATGCATCACGTTGAAAATACAATTTTTTGTATATTTCAGATATTTATGCAGCCATTTATGATCTTTTAGGATTATAATTATTTTTTACCGACTACTAAACGAAATAAAATATTCGATTTGTTTCTTTATTTGGCACACTGTACCAACCAAAATGTTTCATGGATTTCAAGTCTCTATATCTGAGGTGTCACATTTGATTTTTATTGGAGAGGGGAATTTTTTAGCTGGGTTTTAATACTCACAATTACTTAACATAATGTTTCACCATAGAGCGGACGGAACCGAATGGCTTTGCGACTTTGGCACGATGTTTTTTTTATTCAATGACAATTTGGACCTCTACTGCTTTTATGGTAGTAGGATAGTTAGTTAGGAAGAGGTACGTTTTACCAAAATATACCTCCAAGTGGTTTCTACGCGGCACCTAACAGGAACGCTAACTTGCTTAGCGTTACGTCTTTGCCGGTTGGTTGTTTACTAGCCGCGGCTGAATCCTACCATCAGATCAGAGCAGAGCTAATTAAAAAAAATACCTTTCTTTAATCTTAATTTTACTTATACTGGGAATTGAACTTGACACCTGGGGTATTGCCAAATGCGTCAGGGAGGTTGTCAAATTATTTTGTCGTTAATGTGCTTATTTAAATAAACAGCTCACACAGAGTTGTCGCGTTCGGCCTCAAGTTCCCCTTGACGAGCTCAAAGTGAACTAGTACATTACAAGCTCGCGTCGTGCCATTGTTACATCACCGTCCCGCCACGTACGCTGTATGGCAAATTCTATAATATGTTCTTGTAAATATAATGTAGCAATACTCACCAGATGCTTCGTCAACAGCAAGGATTTCCGGATCGAAAATCATTTTGTTCATAGCATTAATGCTTTTATGTGTCAAAACTACACCTTTTGGAAACCCAGTAGTGCCACTGGAGAAAGGTAGAATTGCCACATCATTTTTAGTCCGTTTCACTTCTTTTAAACAACTAGTGTCTATGGACAAATCTTCGGCGAACTCTGCAAACTTTATGGTACCTTCAGGTAGAGAGTCGTTGTCTATGAGTATTACTGGCACGTTTGATTGTAACTCTTTCAAAGCTTTCGCTATATTTGGGTATGAAAGCTTTGAAGACACTATCGCTTTGCATTCTATTAGTTCTAGCTGACGTTTTAGTTCATCTGTAAAAGAAGAAAGAATATGATTATTTGTTACAAGCGAACGCCTGCGACTCCGGCCGCGAGAAACTCTTTCCTTTTCTGACAGTTTGAAAAAAGTAATCTATCCTATTTCAGGTCCAAAACTATATCTGTACCAAATTTCATTAGATCTGTCAAATCGCTTAAAACGGCCAGAATTCCATCATCATCATCATCATCAGCCGATAAACGTTTGTCTCCTAGACATAGATCTCCTGTAAAGACTTACAAACATCACAGTCTTGAAGTGCCACACATGGGTACTCAGGCACCACATCAAACACCACACATGGGTACTCAGGCACCACATCAAACACCACACATGGGTACTCAGGCACCACATCAAACACCACACATGGGTACTCAGGCACCACATCAAACGCCACACATGGGTACTCAGGCACCACATCAAACGCCACACATGGGTACTCAGGCACCACATCAAACGCCACACATGGGTACTCAGGCACCACATCAAACACCACACATGGGTACTCAGGCACCACATCAAACACCACACATGGGTACTCAGGCACCACATCAAACACCACACATGGGTACTCAGGCACCACATCAAACGCCACACATGGGTACTCAGGCACCACATCAAACGCCACACATGGGTACTCAGGCACCACATCAAACGCCACACATGGGTACTCAGGCACCACATCAAACGCCACACATGGGTACTCAGGCACCACATCAAACGCCACACATGGGTACTCAGGCACCACATCAAACGCCACACATGGGTACTCAGGCACCACATCAAATGCCACACATGGGTGCTCAGGCACCACATCAAACGCCACACATGGGTCGTCAGGCACCACATCAAACGCCACACATGGGTACTCAGGCACCACATCAAACGCCACACATGGGTACTCAGGCACCACATCAAACGCCACACATGGGTCCTCAGGCACCACATCAAACGCCACACATGGGTCCTCAGGCACCACATCAAACGCCACACATGGGTCCTCAGGCACCACATCAAACGCCACACATGGGTCCTCAGGCACCACATCAAACGCCACACATGGGTACTCAGGCCCATTCGGCAATATAGCAGCTACTTTATCGTTTACTTACCAGCTGTATAAGCGGGGTTCATCATGCTAGCTATGCAGCCAGCTTCTAGCACGCCAAACGCCACACATGGGTACTCAGGCACGTTCGGCAATATAACAGCTACTTTATCGTCGTTGCGCAGCTTGAGTTTCGTTCGAAGGGACGCCGCGAACGATACCGACATCCTGTGGGTTTGCGCGTATGTGTAGCCATGGCCTGTCGCTGCACAAACCTGATGAAGAATATATCAGTAGATAAATAGGCTCCTGCAGGCATAGGATGCTACAATACTCATCTTGTATTGAATCCTATTGGATTCTCGATGACAGAGATACGGGAATATTTTTATATTCGCATCTATTGGTCGACAATAATGTTTCTACGCGAGATATCAGTTAGTAAGTATATTACTTCTTTACTGAATTACGTTGATATCGTCATAATAATTAACCATCGCTGGAAGCGCTGCTTTGTCATCAGTTATTTCAAAATCAATAGCCATATAGTCAGACTAGAGGTGCAAGGTGTAGACGACACGACACACGAACATTGCAGATCTCTATGTATTTATATGGGAACCACGTGTCGCAAGCTACAATCCTTATTTCTTAAAAATTAACACAAATTGTAATTTTAAAGAGAGATTATGGCTTTAAATTGAAATATATATATATTTTTTTTATTGTTGGCCCTTGACTGCTATCACACCTGATGTTAAGTAATAATGCAATCTAAGATGGAAGCGGATTAACTTGTTAGGAGTACGATGGAAATCCACACCCCTTGCGGTTTCTACACGACATCGTACCGGAACGCTAATCGCTTGGCGGTACTTCTTTGTCGGTAGGGTAGGGTAGGATGGTCTACTAGCCACAGCGAAACGCCTCCCACCAGCCAACATATATATGCTACTATGCAAATAAATTTACAACAGGCTAAATTGCAGCAAGATTAGCTCTTTAGTTAGATTAGTCTTTACCTAAGTGTTACATATTTAGGTTAATTACTCAGGAATAAAATATAAAACAACATTTCTCCTTAAACCTAAGTGCAAAACCAGTTATCTATGAATTTTAATTATTTAACTTTATCTTTTTTTTTGTTTATATTTACATAAAAAATACATAATGTAAAAAAGTGATAAATACCTAACATTTTATTATTGCCTTAAGTGCAATCTACTCATAATAAACAATATTAAACATCAACGAAAAATAGGCTTTACTGTTTGAACTTTAGACTTAAAATAAAACAACTACTAGTAGTACTACTAGTTTTGTAAATTTCCTAGTCATTATTACTTCACAAAAACAATGTAAAAAACACAAATACCTAATAACTACACTAGAAATCAATATACTGGTATACTGGAACTTAAGAGTTTTAAACTACAAATTTAATGAATAGGTGATGTTTAAAATATTTAATTTGTCAATTTTTTTACCTACTACAAGTATACTTTGACTGCTATGGAACATATATAGAGCTAACACCACACCAAAGTAGGATGGTGGGCTATTTTATAGAAGTACTTACAGTTAATGTTTTATCAGGCCACCGGTCCAAATTCTGCCATGCAAAGTCATTTACTGTGATGTGGTTGGGCCCCTCAACCTCCTTATAAACTGACTTCAAAACATTAGCTTCGGTGCTACTCTGACGCGCTGACAATGATTGTTTAGTTTTATTTAGCACTAGATATAATGTACGGCGGAAGACATTTGACATTTTACAGCTTTTGTAATACTGAAAAAAAAATTCAAATTAATGCAATTTAATTAAACCTTGATTATTATATCATACTTACACAATAATTATCATATTATGAAGATATTAAGATAATAGTTGAGATTTCACAGAAGATATTAAATAAGAATAAACTGACTTATTATAGTTGAATTAAAACTTTTTGCTACAGCTTTTTTGTACTACTCATAATTGTTTTTATTGTTTAGTAACACTATAACAAACTTTATACAAATGCCATAGAGGACTTGATTCCAGGCTATTAAATAAATTAAAAAGAAAAAACTTTACACATTATTTCTTTAATTCAACAAATATAATTTAATCTTAATTTTAAATTTTATTACTTTTGCATTTGACTTTGCTTATTTGAACTACATAAAGATTAAATAAACCATTATTTAATTATAATCTGAAGTAAGAAGAAGTAAGTGTCTCCAAAGTTTTAACGAGCATTATTGCAATATAATTAGGTAGTTGAATTTTATAAATAGAATAGGAATACCTCACCTTTCAAATAAAAGTTAACTATTCGATATTTAAATAACACGGCACTAACTATATATATAGACTTTGGACTCTACAACAAACCGGTATAATTAAAAACCAGAACAAGGTAAAGATATCATTAGTCACAACACAACTGCTTGTAAGAGCTGTCTACTGTAAATTGTTTTTGATATAATATTCTACTAAAGATAATTGCGATAATGCGATATGTTAAACTGTCATTCAGGAATTATTGTTGTGAATTACTGATTAAAATAATAGGTAAGTAACACAATCAAAAGGAAAAAAATATTATAGATAGGAAACAATGTAATAATAATTAATAATTGTAAACACAGACGGCTAAAGGAAAATGTAAACATCAGTCATCAAACAAGGCACAGGTGTTTTCAAATTTCAATCACAGACTATAAAAGATGTTGTGTTCAGTAACGTCATTCTCTTGTCAAATGAAATCAGCACAGACTAAATATAACTTAACCACCGCCAGCTAGCGCTGTTCTATTCCTTGCTCAGTGCTCTACAAATAATTAATATCTAATTTTCTATCTAACTGGTAATCCAATTTATTTTGAAGCTCCAGAACAACCAAAAAGCTCCGTGCGGCTTCAGATCATGAATTTATGACCCTGGGTAACAATAACAGGTTCAGACTCGCGTTGGGCTCATAAGTTTTTCCTTATTTGTCCGTGAGCCCGAAATGGACTTTTAATATATATATTTTATAGGTTTAATAAGTATAAACCTATATACTATGTCTATATTTGGACTTGTAGGATGGTCAGATAACTTTATGAGGATTGCAGATTGCAGACGTGCGTTTATAACCCTCAGGATTCTAACATAGAATTACGCTCACTACGTTTGCTGAAACATAATAAAATTCTTCGTTGCTTGAGATTTAAATCTTAGTATCTTTATGAACAATATAGCTATTTTAAGGATTATAATCAGTCAACTGACATCCACTGCTGGACATTGGCTTGCTGCAATAAAATAAATACCACGGCCTACTAACGCCTCTTGATTTGCACTTAACATTATATTATGGGTTTATATTATAGTTACAAAACTGTAAAAAATAAAACAAATTCTTCAAAATAGGTACTTTAATAAATGTCATTATCTGTCGTAATACAAACTTAAATCTGACCATATAATAAGGCAGCGATAAATCAGCTATACATAAAAATCAACTTACTTTGCAGAAGAAACTTGTAATAGTTTTGGTATCGTCTTTTAAGTTCAGTCATAAACTTAAGCCATTTAAGATATTTATTCACAAGTTTCATACACTTAAATATTGCCCTTTCAAATTACTTTTATCCTTTAAATGTTATTGTTTTTTTTTTGAGATTTCGGTTATTTTGTACTAATAAACACTAAGTGACTAGCAATTTCTCCATTTTTGGCACAGTAACAGAAAAAATTAACATGCATCGAATTTCTGGTTTGTTCAGGTTATACAGATAAGGGAAAAACTCCATTTTAAGGTTTTGAAAATTGAATTATACCTTTACGCGATTAAATAATTTAAGTGCAATTTTAAACAATTGTATTTATATACCATAGATTAACTAGATGATTAGGAACAAGCTATAAACGTAATTATCTAAAATTTATCTACAAATGAGTAACAATGTTGCCATATAAACAAAATATTTTTTCAATATGATGTTCGTAATGTGAAATAAATACAAAATGACAATTAAAATTAATTTAAAAAAAATAAAAATTAAAGACCTTAAAGTGTTCTTGACATTCTACAAAATAAATTCGTTACGTTAATATTTTTTTTATTTATTTAACGGCCTGGAATCAAGTCCCTTATGGTCTTTCATTAACAAAAAAGATATTAATCAATTCCAAAACTTATACAGGGAAGGAATTTATATAGGTGTACGTCGAATTAGTACTAAAATTGACAGTAAAATATCATGCTGTCACTTTCTACAAAGAATGTTACGAAAAGACATGATGACATTAAATTCTAGCCAATTTATTTTTGTGTACCACAATATTAACATTTAACACTAATATTATTTCGAGTTCATAGACAATTTTAATAACAATATTCTGAACAACAACAACACTTTAGCTGATGGTACATAATAATAGCATGCACTTCTAATATAGGCAATCAGTACGTCTGTGAGTTGGTAATTAACCACGGCCGAAGCCCCCCACCATCCAGACCTGGTTCTATTTAGAAAACCTAAACCAACCCAGCCGGGAATCGAACCCAGGGCCTCCGTGTTATAAATCAACTGCGCATACCACTGCGCCACCACGCATTCACGCATACCAGTACCAGTTCTTTGCAATCTTCTTTATAAAAATTTCCATTAATTATTTCCAATATGCAACATGCTGTTAGATGTGTCATCAGCTTTAAAGTCTTTTTCACACACTTATTCGTACCTCGTCTTTTATTAGTGCAAGATTTTACCGCGTCGATATCGAGAACAGTAAACGCAAATTTTATATGGAATTGGACTAGCGCCATCTAGGTATAGTGAGAGTAAACGCTTTTTTTCTATATAATTTGACGTTACGAGTGAGTACGTTTTTACGCAGTCACTCGGTGAAAAACTCGCACTTGCCCCACAATTGGCAACAAATACTCGTCGGTTTAGGTCGTATCAATCTTAAGTTACTAATTTATTTCGTAGTACAAAGTAGTTCTCAACGCCACTATACCTGCGCAGTTCGACGTGTGGCAACTTCAGAGGGGACTCGAAATTTGGCACGAACTATAATTACAATTATAGCTTTATAATTAGAAATTATACAGATGGGACAAGTAGTTGTATTTTACAAATATTTAATTTTATATTTGACTTAAATATGAATTGGATTTCAAATTATGAGTTTTCGAATAGGTACAAGTTTTACCTTTACTCCCGAAGACCAAAATCAAACCAGATAAATGTCAATTAAAAAAAAATTATAAATCCTTACTAACATTATAAAGGCGAAGGTTTGTATGTATGGATGGATGTCTGTTACTCTTTCACGCAAAAACTACTAAATGGATTTTGATGAAACTTCACAATAATATAGCTTACATATCAGAATAACACATAGACCACATTTTATCTCGAAATTCTCACGGGAACGAGAGCTATGCGGGTGAAACCGCGGGCGTTTAGTTGACCATATATTATTTAAAATGTATTAATCAGTGACCTTACAAATGTGTAAATAAACAATATAATATAAATAAATGCATCCACACAACATAAGTTTCAATACACAAGAATATATAAAACTAAAATATTATAACCTCGAGTTAAATAAAGATAACATTTTCATCAGCAAAAGAAGGAATCTATACCCATTTTTTAATTGTCATATTAGTTTTTTTTTTTTAGAAAAAGTCTGGTTTTTTATATATTATAAACTAGCCCTTGACTGCAATAGCACCTGATGGTAAGTGATGGTACAATCTAAGATGGAAGTGGGCTAACTAGGATGAAATCCGCACCTCTTCGGTTTTACACGATATCGTAAAAAATAATTCAAGCAATTTAGCATTCCGGTATGATGTTGTGTAGAAACCGAAAGGGTGTGGATGTTATCCTACTCCTAACAAGTTAGCCCGCTTCCACCTTAGATCGCATGATCACTTACCATCAGCTGTGGTTGGACTGGCTTTGTACTGGATCATTAGGTACCACATTAGTGTGATTGATATCATCACATCACTTATCTTAATCCGATGAAACTCCGATGAGGTATCTTGATTTATTCTCCCGAGATAACTTCAATGGGTGATTGATTATATCTGAAAGAATGCATTTTGCTTATTCATAAAGTGAAATCAAACTATTGTTGACTGGTATTTCTTTTATATTTGTCACTAGTAGGCTGCCGCGACTTTGCGAGCAAAATAGTATCGCCAGTGGCGTGCACAAGTTTTATATCTATACTAAAACCAAACTCGATGGAGACTGCTTGTCAACAAACAAATTATAAATGAAGGTAGAAATCACTAGTCATTTAACACCTAATTTTTTTTATCAATTTGTTAATGACGAATTCATGAGAATAAATCAGATTAGTAAGCTAAAAACTAATTAATATATTCAGTGTCCTTTAAATAATATTTTACAAAAAACAAAACATAATTTTAAATTAATTATAAAATGTGTTGCATTTTCTACCTTCATTTTAAATGTGTTTGTTGATAAGCACTCTCTATCGAGTGTAGCTTTAGTATAGGATAGGCACTATAGGTACTAAATACATGGCAAATTCCTTCTCCAATATTAGTTGTAATGTGTTCTCAGGGTAGGCAGTGACTTTATGCATCTATAAAGTGCACGTCACTGAGTATTGCAAACTCCTAAGAACAACACAAACAAGAGAATATATCGTGATCCTTGTTATAAGGTAAAAAATTAGTGTATCGAACAATCTTTAAAAATAGATTTATAAAGAATTAGAACCAAATCATCATATACAATGAAATCTCCCAGGCAGTGCATATTTCCAAAAAATTATCATATAATATATAATTATAATCTAATTATTAAAAAAAATTATATGCTAAGATTTTTTATAAATTGTCTTAAATACAATTTATACAAAATCTTAGCATATACACTAAACCCTCCTTAGGAATCACTATTGGCGAAAACTCGAAGATAATCCGCTCAGTAGTTTAAGTTTATCGCGAATAGACAGACATACAGACAGACAGACAGACATGGTTATTTTATGATATATAGTCAAAATGATCAAAGACACCTATAGTACTTAGATGTTCCCGAGATTCTCTTCAAACGTCCTCTTGCCACCTTTGAGAATCTTCTCAGAATCGTTCCCAAACTTCTTCATATACTCTTCCAGTCGTATCAACCACTGGGCCCAATGTTCCCTCAACTTGTCCGTGGATAGATGGAACACGTCTGCCTTCGACCCGTCCGTGTACGCTATGACCAGTAGAGCGTCGCGCACGTTGAAGTGTTTGTAGTTGAGGTCGTTGCATATGGCGCCGAAGTATGCCGCTAGTTGGACAGGGTTGTCGTATGTCGCTGATATGGCTTTGCGTGGTTTGTCGGATTTCTTCCATTCGATTAGTGTTGGTTTATCTCTGGAAACCATTAAAAATTGTTGATATTATCCTAACTTATAATTATTAATGCTATAGTGACTCTGTCTGTCTTGCTTTCACGCTAAAATGACTGTACCGATTTAAATGAAATTAAACACAAATAAGTCTAGAGCCTGAAAAAGGCTACTTTTAATTGCGAGAAAAGGGTTGTAAGGGGGATGAAATGTTGTATGAAAGTATTGTCATTTTTAAAGCTAGAAGCTTAAATTCAAATTCAAAATCATTTATTTCAAGTAGGCCAATTATAAGCACTTTTGAAACGTCAAATTAGACTATTTGTAGTGATTCACCATTCCGGCTAGAACTAGGAACTTTGGTCTGCTTTTAGGAGCCGCAATAACTAATTCCAACAGTTGCTCTTTTAAAATTATTAATTTTTACAATATTAACTGTTTTGTTACCTAAAATTATTTATTCTACTACTTGTGTGAAGTTGAAAGCTGATCCAATTGCCTCTCAACCTCTTTGTTATTTAAAAATTCAAATGTTTATATAATAAAGTTCTACTTATTATATAAACATTTGATTAGGTATTAAAAAACTTTCATTCAAAGTTTTTAAAAAAATACCCTTAAGAGGGTAAAATAAAAAATAGGGGATTAAAGTTTGAATAGAAATTTGCCATTTTTGAAGCTAGAACTATGAAACTTTTTTGTTTGCTTTTAGGTTGCCGTAATAACTAATTCCACGCGGACGAAGTCGCGGGCAATAGCTTGTTGAAAATATTTTTGCAATTAATATTATAGATATTTTTAGAATTAAATTTTTAAAGATGATTTCGTGAATTACATTCAAATGTTAGTGAAGTGTAAAAAGAAAAAAAGAGGGAAGGTTGACCAAAATTTAAAGTTTCATTATCATTAATTAAGTTAAAAATTAAGTGATTGTTATAAAGTCAAGTTGGCATTTAGATACACGCTGGCCATCAGCTCGACTAGTAGTGACAATTTTTTTATTAATTACAAGTTAGCACTTGACTGCAATCACAGCTGATGGAAGTAATGATGTAATCTACTATGGAAGTGGGCTAACTCGTTAGGAGAAAGATAAAATCCCCTGACATCATACCGGAATGCTTAATCGCTTGGCAGTAAGTCTTTGTCGGTAGAGTGATAACTTGCCACGGTCAAAGCCACCAGCTAGACCAGGACCAATGTAGGTAGTCTCAAATAGCCTAGCTGGGAATCAAACCCAGGACCTCTATCTTATAAATCCACTGCGTCAAGGAGAAACAATTGTTTTTACAAATAACTTACTCATAATCTGCAATAGCATCAAATATTCCTCTATACTTCAACACAGGATGTACCACATTAGATTCTATGGCCTTTGGTGAGGATATGCTCTTCAACACTTCAGCGACGGACACCCAGACGCCTTCCACATCCTTCTCTATCCGCAGTTGGGTTTGAGGTTGTGTGAAGTAATTCTTGAGGGTGTTGTGGAATTTTGTGCCAACAGCTAATTGTGCTGGAGGAAAAAGATTCTTTTATTTATTTAGGTTCCAGGTACTAGAAGGGAACTGAAAATGTTAGCTGTGCTGTTCTGGATCTCACTTACAGAGGGTGCAAGATTGTAGCCAACTGCAAACAGCTGCAGCAAGCTACAAGTTGCCAGGACCAGTATTTAGGTCACTAGGAATGTTTTGCAATATGCAGCCATTTTTATTACAATTTTTAAAACTAATTGTAGTGCTTCTTCATGTTTAAAACAAGTCATAAAAAATTTGCTTTTTTTTGTGGGAGATTGAAGAATTCTTGGTGTCATTAGCAAGCAACAGGGTAACAAACCAGGGTACTATGGAGGATTACCTATACTAAAACCAAACTCGATTGAGAATGCTTGTCAACAAACAAATTTAAAATGAAGGTAGAACATGCAAATCAACTAATTTTTCCATGTTTTGTTATTTTAAAAAATCTTATTTAAAAGATATTGATATTAATAATACGTGAAAAATGACTAGTGAACTTTTTTAATTTTTGTCATCCCAGGTATTTTAAATACCTATTGTACCTAGTAACACTTGTTTCCCATACAAATATATAGTAAACAACAGTGTTGCTATGACATTCAATCTTGTAACCCTAATGTTTTATTACATCTCAATGAACAAAGAGGCATTGTATTATACTTTATTTTTATAATAAACAAGACACCTCCAATCCAAGTGCCTCAGAGATGAGAGAGCACTTTCAGCTCCATCTCTTTCATCAACATCTGATAATATCTGTTAATAAATAAAACGTCGCCAAATCAAAAATTAAAAAATGTCACCTCTATGAGTGTTTGATATTTAATTAAATTAGATAAATCCCAATACATTTTCGTTCCGATTGGTCAAAATACCTAAATGGTTTTGATACTTTGAAAATAGTATCGCGGAACGCTTGGGTAACCCTTCATATATAATAAATAAAACATTATCACCATAAACCCGCCAACCCAGTCTACACTTTATATCCCCTCTCTATAGGAGAGGAGGATGGAGGCCTGGCCCTGTAGTGGAGCCTTTAGTAGGATGGTAATGATAATGATGAAACACATCATGTTAATTAGCATCCAAATCACATTAGTTTGTACATTAATTATTGTATTAGTAATAATAATTTATCTAATGATGATGACTATAATCTGGTGTAAGCTGAAAAGTATAAAATACTAATAAAAACTTGAACCTTGCTCACGAGATTATCGCCATGTACAATGTTAAGTCAGCAACCTTTATTTTTCCTTGTCGTTTTAGTCAATGGTTTTATAGCAAAAAGCGTAAACCAATACCTTAAGAAGCTTTAGCTCTTTGTATCAAAGGTGCAATACAGAAGGCAATAATCCTTGAGACAGCATGTATTGTGAGAAGGTCCCCACTCTGGAGCCCTAATAACCGGTTGTATGAGCCCCACTACAGTAGGGGGCTGGATTTTTTAAATAAATTTTTAATAGGGTTTTTTATATTTATTTAAAAAATCAATGTTATAAATTTTTAAAAATGTAGACATATATATTATATATAAATAATTTAAGTAAAATATTAAGAGTTCTGTTACATGGATGGATGATTGAATAATAGTCTGGAATAGGACACATTACTTTTTATACCATTATTCTCACAGGAACAGGATCTTTGAATATTTTGATATGGAAGATAAATAGTCCTGTGGAATTTTATTTGTTTTATTATTATTTGTATCACACATTCACAGCACACACAATATGGTGAAGACACAGGCATGAGCTAGTGTAATACAAAGTCACATTGCCAAATTACTCACAGGGCAATGCCCTTTGTGTAAGCTCATTATAAAGCTTAAAATACCTGGCCTAGTAACCTGGAGTACACATTATATATTTTTTGATATATTTATTACACATGTAATCTATGCTATAATTCCTGTAATTAGGCACTGCCAAAATATTATAAGTACTTTTATAAAAAATAAATCTAATCAATTTTTTTTTGTTTTATTGATAACTAAAATAATTGTTATAAAAATATTTATCTCTATGTTATTCTTAATATTATAAATGTGAAAGTAACTCTGTTTATTACTCAATTAGACCTAAACTACTAAAATGATTGAAATTAAATTTGGTTTAGTTTATTTAAAGACTGGGCTACTATTTTGAATTATCACTAAGCATTTTCTTGCAGATGGAGTACCAGGTATCATGAAATACACTAATCAGTCATTACTGTCAACCCATTCACATTAGTACAGCGCCTAATCTGCTTACATTTTCTGTAGGTTTAGCAAATTTGGTAGGTAATATACCAAGAAAGCTAAACATTTATTAACTTAGAAAGTTTTGCTGTTTCTTTTTTCAAGATACCACACTTAGGTGGTAATTTATGATAATTAAATTTACTTACAGGGGCTTTAAGTTGTCTCAAAATAATGAATGAATGCATGCAATAAAAATAATATATGCCATAAAAATAATATATGCAATAAAAATAATATATACCTTCATAGAACCTATTGAATTCCTCCTCTCCCAATTCAGCTATTCTATCCTGCTTCCACTTTTCTAAAGCTTTCCTAGTATCTTCAGTCATTGTTTTATTTAGTATCAATGTCACCGATGGGAATTGTTGAGTGAAATCATTTTTATACTGTTTTATCTGGAGAATCTTATCTTCTCTTGCATAACCAGGCTGCGCGGGGGAACTTTGTGCAAAACAAGCCACTTGAGTCTTCAAGCCTCTAACTGGTGTACCATTGAAGAGAACACTGGCCAAGTTTGAACAAGTCCTTGCCTTTTGCCACATTTTGCCTTTCACTGCTTCTAAACTTGTGTTAACACGGTTTTGTACTCTAATAGAAGTAATGAGATTCCTCAGAACATTTTCGCACGGAACGTCGAATTTCTGCGTACTTTCTTTGGTGCTCGCTGCGTTGTTTTGATGCGATCTATTTTTAGCTGGGAACAGATAATTTTATAACTACAAAAACGTACTCGTAACGTATCACAAGGCGCCGAGTGTCATATGATTGAAAGATTTGTTTTGATTTTAATGCGACGTATTTTGTAGACGTAATATTATTGTTATTTACTTTGTAACAACCGCGCAGTACTATTTTAAATGTTATTTACAGTAACGCGCAAGGACTTTGTTAATAATGAGAAGGTAATGACAATATGGGTGCAAATAGTAATAATGTTATGCGTTATGTTGATTTTAAATGAAAGTGGAAGCGAACTACAAGGCTATTTGGAATATCAAGTTATCATAGGTGTTTCAATGGACTAACCTTCCTTTCGCAATCGACTTTTTCTTTGCTTATTGGTTTCTAGCAGATCGCCGAACAGTTCCTTGTTCTCTTTATTGTAAAGCTTAATTTTTTCCGGTGGTTTCAGGAACGATGCAGGTCGTATCACTTTGTTTCTGACAGTTTGTTTTTGTACGGAAATTCTTTGGCCAAAATATAAACTCAGTGGTCGCAACATAGCGATCAAACTCATTTAGAAGTTTTAAAACCTAAATTATCTTTCCTTTTTATCAAACTTGTCTAAATAAATTCTTTAATACAACAAATCGAATCCTGCTGCAAAATGCAGATCACAAGGCGTAAATAAAATGCAATTTGCAAAAGGAATTTTTGTTTCCTTCCTCAAAAAATATAAAAAACCATGAATAAATAAATTCTCTATGAGTGGTCTCTGGTTATTTTTTTCATTTATTATTTACAGTCTAGGAATCCGGGCTTATGCGAACGATTTCACCTTTATTTTCATGACCTGAATAGTGAACAATTTATCGTTTTAAAATGAAAAGCTTTATGTTATATTTTCCATGGTGCAATGTTTCGTATAAAAGCAACTTTATGCCATGAATGGCCATAACTTATTGTAAGTTCTCTGTATGCTATGGTGCATTTTTAATCTATACTGTCAAATCTCATATATATTTAATCTATGCTTTCAGCATGTATTGAGGACATATAGCGATAGATGTCGCTATATTAATATTATAATACAAAATTAAATAGTAGGGACTATTTAGGTTAGATTATTTCAATACTCAAAATAATATGGTCAATTTGGAGCCATAATATTACCAAGACAATGGAATATGTAAAGCCTTATTAAATTGAAATGTATCTATTATACGACACAGATTGACTAGCAAATAAAGTCTTCAGTAGTCTATATTTTTAGTTGGGTTATAATAAATATTGGCGGGAAACGTCGTCACCAGACTCAATGGCGGCGGGAAATTTAGATAGAATAGAGCTATGGTAAAGACGCAGGCGCGTTGCCGGCAAAGAAATTCAGAGTCGGACATTTGAAAAAGCCGGCTGACATCCGTGCGGTCGTCCCTCAGGCTAAAGTTAAGAGTGTTCTAAATCGCGACTCGTTACTTTGTTGTGATTTATTAAAAACTGAATGAACTATTTGTAAAACTTAATAATGCTGAAAAAATGTTTTAAAGATTGTAAAGTGAAGTGAGGAAAAGCTGCATTGAAGTCAAGATCGAGTTTCTGTACGATTTTTACAGGTAAGAAACATATTTTTTTTGTTATAGTAAATTACGTACCGAGTTTAAAATAAAAAAAAATTATGTCAATGTAGCTTCGAAATTCGATTAGATAGACACAGGTTTGTTTATTTTTGAATATCTTCTTGTTATAATGTAGATAAATACCTAAATAATTAAATTATACCTAATTCATGTTTTTAAAGTTTAATTAACAAAAGTATATTTGGATAACATTTAAAACGACTCTACGTAGAAACCCCAGAGTAAGTATTTATTTAAAAAAATATAAAAACAATGGTAACCAGATACGGCTCTTTACTTGTTTGTTGGTTTAACAGACTAGCAAAATAGACCTAACAATGATAAAATAGGTAGGTAGGTATGAGCTGCAGTTTTCGTTTGGAGTTTTATACCTATTTAATAAAAATTAACTTAGTTGCAGGTATGCTTAATTGCACTTACTGGTTTGTACGATCTAATTTTTTTTATGAATACATAAGGGTAAACTTTCTCTCATTTATTTACGTTTTTAATGTTTTTATTTTTAATTTTATTAAATTGAAAAAGCATTATTAAAAATTAAAAAAGAAATCGCTGCTCCAGTTGCGGAGCTTGTTGTTTAAACAGCAGGCAAGGCTCATTATACATACATATTATCGTCTCTAAGAATAAATAACAAATACTACTTACTGTTTATCCGTCCCTTGCTCCTATAACCATTGAAAAGCTTCTTAAAGCCATTGACTGGAACAACTCTTGGAACACTATCCATTGTTCTTCAACAGTCTACTTACCTAGTATTTATCTACTATTTTAATTTTCAAAGGGGAAGACCAAGTCGAACGTTCCTGGATCAAATTTCAGGACATTCTAACTAAAGGCCAGGTCAAAAGTACCCTATGAAAGGTTTAATGAAATTGGAAGAAGTGAGGGAGATATATTACTACCTACCTAGTATTTACCTATTTTTATTTTGGAAGGGGTAGACTAAGGCGAACGTTCCTGGATCAGATCCAGGATATTCAAAAGTACCTTTAATGAAATTGGAAGAAACGAGGGAGATATGCAAGGATCGTGACAAATGGAAGGACTTGCCTTCCCCTATGGGAATGAATGTATGATGTTGGTTTATTTTTTATCTATTACACGTTGGCCCTTGACTGCTATCATACCTATGTTAAGGGATGATGCAATCTAAGATGGAAGCGGGCTAACTTGTTAGGAATAGGATTGAATCCGGTGTGGATTTGATCCACCTTTCCTTCGATTATCCTCTCTATTTGTACACGACATCGTGCCGGAACGCTAAATCGCTTGGCGATACGTCTGTAGGGTGGGAACTAGCCACGGCGAAAGCCTCCTACCAGCCAGACCAAGACAAGACAAATTAAGAAAACCTAAATCTGCACCACCGGGAATCGAACTCAGGACCTCCGCCTTATAAATCTACCGCGTAAACCACTGCACCACGGAGATCGTCAAATGTAAAGTTACTTAATCAAAATTTCTATATAAAATTTTTTATTCTTTTTCCTTAAAGCGCTCCGGATTTAGCATTGACTAAACTTCATCGAAGTGATTAAAATAAGATAAAACAAAACGCTGCAAGAGTTTAAACAAAGTAGGTAAGTATAGGATTTTGTGGTAAGTATACCTAGGTATGTCGGTCAATACATTAAGTCATTATCATTAACAGCCGGTGAACTTCCACTGTTAGACATAGGCTTTTTAGGGACTTCCAAACACAGTGTACCTGAGCTGCCCTTTACTTACTTATATTATCTACATTGTTAGAAACGTGGTACAATATCTCTAAGCAAAGCTAACTATTCGCAACGCCGTGCTATTTGCATGGAATACATTTCGGGTATCACTAACAATTCGGATAACACGGCGAATCCCGGGACTTCCTGGCTATAACCATAGTTAACATGCAAGCAGTTTGTACTTCTGACAATACTTAAAACGGATTTTAAGAAAAAATTTTCGGAGTAACTTTTAATCTAAAGTTCTTTTGGAACTACATGATCAAACCATCTTAATATACTTTTCTCGATTTTAGCCACTACATCTTCTTTCAAACAGCTATAATTACTTTTGTAAATATATCTAGTATCTATAAAAAGAGAGACAGACTCACGCACCAGGGTTCCGTACAAGCGGTAGATATAGTTTTTTGAAATGAGATTCAACTTTATATCTCTACGAAGGGTAATAACTTTATATAAAAAAAAACTACTTACCTAGATCTATATTAAAACCAATTTTCGTTGGAAGTTTTTGTTTTTAGTTTTATCATTCTCTTATTTTAGAAGTTAAGGAAGGAAGGGGTTACCAACATTTTACCACTTTGGAAGTATTTCTCAAAACTATTCACTTTAAAAAAAATAATATTGGAAACCTCAAAATCATTTCAATCATTTCAGGTACTTAACCTTTTCTTTTTTTTCAAAATGTAATAAAAAAATTTTTTTTGCAGTGACGTATCCAGACACACGGACTTCACGAGTTTCTTTTTTGCCATTTGGCAACTGAACCCTAAAAATAACAAATTTATCCATATTTTTTTAGATATCACAATAAATTTTGTTAGCAAATAATTCTTTTATATCACAAACGTACATATATCTTAATCCATTCAACTTGTTACCTCGTTATCCGTAATGTATTCCAAGCAAATGCAAGTTGGATTCAAAGTGTGATAACGTGAGAGTCAATCCCCTAAAAGCAGTATTCGGTATTAGGTTTAACTTAAATACGCTCTGTTCACGAGTGTGTTGTAGTAATGTAACTGGAAACATACTAGTAGTTACCAATAGATACGAATAAAGTTTTGCTTGGTGGGAGGCTTTGATCCTAGCTAGTTACCACCTTACAGACAATGACGTACCACCTAGAGATTTAGCGTAGAAACTGAAAGAGGTGTGAATTTCAGCCTAGGTATTCCTAACAATTTAGGCCGCCTGCATCATCACTTACTATTTGGTGTGATTGCAGGCGAGGGCTAACTTGTAAATAATAAAAAACAGTGGCAGGGGTCACAAACGTAAGTTTGAATATCAACATGCTTTTTATTTACTTATTTGTGAACATAATTGTACTTTAAGTACTCTATTCCCAGTGTAATTAATTAAACCAGGCTGGGGTCGCAAAGCCATGTTTGAAAATCAACGCAAGATTGCTCAAATTAGGTTTAGAAACGTACTCTAAAATGGAAAGGTTACATAGTATATGTAACCAACGCAGTCGATCAGGGATCGCAAACTTATGTTTGAATATCAACGCGAGATAGTTTAAATATGATTTGCAAGCATATGTGTTTTAGTAATCCAAACTGGGAAAGTTACTATGGTACTTGAAGTTAGCAACAGATGCTAATGAAGTAGCAGGGGTCGCAAAGTTATGTTTGAATTTCAACTCGCTATATTTCGATAGGTTTGGTTTGCAAGCTTACAACTGTAATATATAATATCGTATAGTATCTTATCTAAACTAGGAATGTTGGCACTAAAGTATTTTACTGATATCGGCAAATAGGAGACCTACACTCATCTTGACACAGGATATCTTGTAAATATCTAATTGCCCCGCTACGTCTGGTTGTCTGTATGTCTGTTCGCGAAAACTCATAAACTACTGAACGGAACGTTTAGGTAATCGTTTGGCGGTACATCTTTGTCGGTAACTAGCCACGGCTGAGGTTAGATGTGGACCAATTTCGAAAATCGAATCTAAGATCTACTGCGCCACAGAGACCGTCAAAAAGCTCTCAGACATAAACTACATTTTCTACTGCGTCATTAAGGTGTAGTATTGAAAATATATTTGTGTTTAATTCATAGAGCCCTAAAAGGACATAATGTATTATAATTATATATTGTAATATATATATTCTAGTTATTCATATATATATGTAAAGGCGTAGTGTAAGATTCAAATGCCTTTCTTATGCTCGGCTCATTAATTTGCTTTTATCCTTCGCTATGTAGCATTGCCTTAATGTCTGGGGACATTTTAAGCACAATTTCTTTTGCTAACGGTTTCTACATTAGATAATAGCTGTATGTTTTTTTTGTGTGGTTTCTTCTGTAGAATTCATTCTGTAGAGAAGATTTTACTCTTATCGCTAGTAAGTTAGCGCTTGACTGCAATCACATCTGATCGTAAGTGATGCAATCTAAGACGGAATTTTTGACGACCTCCGTGGTGCAGTGGTATGTGCGGTGGATTTATAAGATGGAGGTCCTGGGTTCGATTCCCGGCGGGGCAGATTGAGATT
Source organism: Mycalesis mineus (assembly GCA_034621355.1). Taxonomy (NCBI): domain Eukaryota; kingdom Metazoa; phylum Arthropoda; class Insecta; order Lepidoptera; family Nymphalidae; genus Mycalesis; species Mycalesis mineus. The sequence goes on from CM067896.1 coordinate 3,307,994, forward strand.
TTTCTTAATTTGTCTTGGTCTGGCTGGTGGGAGACTTTCGCCGTGGCAAGTTACCATCCTACCGACAAAGACGTACCGCCAAGCGACTTAGCGTTCCGGTACGATGTCGTGTAGAAACTGATAGGGGTGTGGATTTCATCCTACTCCTAACAAGTTAGCCCGCTACCATCTTAGATTGCATCATCACTTAACATCAGGTGTGAGTGTGATAGCAATCAAGGGCCAACTTGTAATCGATTAAAAAAAATCGAACTATAACTATTGAATTTTCATTCGATTTCATCATACCGGAACGCTTGGCAGTTCATAGTTGCCAGCAGGATGGTTACTAGCCACGGCCAAAGCCCCCACCAACCAAAATATAAACAAAGATGTAAGAATAGTTAGTTGATATGAATAATTAGTTGATAAGAATAATAGCTGAATTTTAGAAGTTTTTAAAACTCGAGTATGTTTTTTAATTAACCGACGAAAAAAAACAGAGGAGATTCTCAATTCAACACGGATATATATTTTTTTTATGTATGACCATGCATAACTTTTTACAGAATTGTCCGATTTTGATAATTCTTATTAGAAAGGGCATACTTCCAAGGTGATCCCATTTTCATCATGTTAGGATCTGATAATGATATCCTGGGAAAATTGAAGGAACTCTTCAAATTTTATAGGCACACTTGCAGCGATTTCGGTTTTTGTGTAAGTATCGGTAGCTTTTTGCTACAAGTGTCGTATAATATACTATGACAGTATATATATAGTACGAGTACGTTACGTGGCGATAAATCACTAAAAAGTAAGAAATAAATATTTTTAACAAAAAATAGAACCGACTCAAAACGCACTAAAAAGTAAAAAATAACTGTCATTCGTGTGTGTTTGCGCATAACTTCGTCGTTTATGAACCGATTTTGATAATTCTTTTTTTGTTGGAAAGTAGATAGTCCGGTGGTGGTACCATGATAAGGAAACCAGGATCTGATGATGGAATCCTGGAGAAACCGAGGGAAACTTTCAAAAATTGTAGGAACAACAAGTACGTTTGTTAATTTTTCCGATAAGTATTTAAAAGCACTACAATTTGATAAAGGTCTGGAGTCGATCTGATGATGGAGCCGATCTTCATATAAGAGAACTATTTGACGATTTACTGCATTTACCTTGTGTTTGGGCTCGATTAATTTGTCTTGATAAGAACTTTACATTTAGATGGGCTGTGACTGTCATTGAGGGTCTGGTGATGAAGACAAAGTACAGTTAAGGGAGCTCCGTAACGGCTTACAGTAGCTACCTTGTGTTTGGGCTTGATTAATTTGTCTCAATGAGAAATTTACATTTACATGGACTGTGACTGTCATTGAGGGTCTGGTGATGAAGACGAAGTACAGTTAAGGGAGCTCCGTAACGGCTTACAGTAGCTACCTTGTGTTTGGGCTTGATTAATTTGTCTCGATGAGAAATTTACATTTAGATGGACTGTGACTGCCATTGAAGGTCTGGAGATGAAGACGAAGGACTGCTGAGGGACCTCTTTAACGGTTTACAGTAACTACCTTGTGTTTGGGCTCGATTAATTTGTCTCAATGAGAACTTTACATTTAGATGAGCTGTGACTGTCATTGAGGGTCTGGCGATGAAGAAGAAGGACAGCTGAGGGAGCTCTTTAACGGTTTACAGTAGCTACCTTGTGATTGGGCTCGATTAATAATTTCTCAATGAGAAGTTTGTAAGGTTATTGATTCCAGTTGGTTTAATGTTAACTAAGTCATGATCTGATGATGAGATCTACGAAAACTCAAGGAAACTCTTCAAACTTTATAGGCACATTTGTAGGGATGTTGGAATGTTATAACTAGCTAGTAAATATTGGTACTTATGGTTTAGTTCGAGTAGGTTCTTTAGTATTTTCGTTGTTAATAAATCACTAAAAAGTATGAAATAAAAAAATTTTAACAAAAAATAAAAACGCCTTCAAAACGCACTAAAAAGTAAAAAATAATTATGTCATTTACTTACTTTAATTTACTTAATAACATCTATGAAGTCGGTGCCACCCGAGCTTTCTACTTTAAAGACTTTACCTAAACTTGGATGGCACCGACTTCATAGATGTGATTAAGTAAACTAAAGTAAGTAAATGATATAGTTATTTTTTACTTTTTAGTGCGTTTTGAAGGCGTTTTTATTTTTTGTTAAAATTTTTTTATGTTACAAAAATTTTTTAGCGAACGAATTGAGGTTCATAATAGAGGTACGTAATGTATGTAAATTTTTTACTTTACGTAAAAAGTCTGGTAACGCCAAATTCAAATTTCAACAAAAGTTATATGACGAAGTTTGGAACTAGTGAAAATTAAATCTACATGCAAATCAACCCCTAAAACGTACAAAGCAAAATTAAGGACACATTCAGAATCATCAGAAAAATATCTCGATTCTCAGCTAGAATTCACACTTAATTGAAGGCCGGGTACGCTTCGGCGAAGGCACACATCATTAGGTTAGCTCTCAATTGCTGACGTCATCAAGTTGTAGGTAGGCGTGAAAAGCTCCAACGCGATATAATTAGCAACTAACCATGAAGTTGGAAAAGGTTCGCATACAAACCAAATATCGCTGTGTACTTAACCTGATTAAAACTCGTTTAAATTGCTAGTTTTCAGTAATTTGTGTGTAAGCTTTATTTTTTAATTATCAATTCAATTAAATCGAAATTAGATAGTTTATTTCAAGTTTGCTTTTTAAACACATTTTATACGTTTTCTTAAATTTTGTGTGTAGTCAGTCTGGTTTGTTAATTTATCATTATTATCACTATCAGTCTATTAACGGCCCACTACTGGGCCAGACCTCCGTACTTGTAGGAGACGATATATGTAGTATAGATTTACCACATTTCTCCAATCGGGTTGGCGTGTATTTTTTATTTTATTTTGTCCATAATTTAGTTGTAGTAATTTTCCTAACCTTAATAGCATGGAAGAAATTGCTATGTAGCGATAAGGTTGTCTTTGTGTGTTTTTTTGTTTGATCCTTTCTTTAATGTAAAAATAAAGTGTTAATAAAAATTCAACATTTTATTTTGTATGGGTTAGGAAATAAATTAAAAAAAAATATGGCTATCATCTTAAACTGCATTGTCACTTCTCGTCAGATGGGATCGACTACGATTTACGATACGAGTACGACTAACTTGTCACTGTGTAAAACAAATAAGAAACTTCTTAAACAAAAACTTTAAAAGTTTAAATAAATGACGTAATACCGTTCCCACGTGTTGTACTCGATTATGGAAGAGATTACGGCATTTGCAAATATCCTATAACAAGGTGTAGGTTGATAAGGTCATTTGACTGGCGAAGGATATTTTGCGTCATGACTATTGTCTAGGTCAAACTTAAGCAGACAAAGTAACTGTGATTAACTACCTAACACGTAATGTTATATTATCACAACATACTACAAAGTCCTTCGCTACATCTGTATGTCTGTCTGTTCACGATAAATTTAAAGACCACTTTACGGATTCTCTTGCGGTTTACACTAATAGACAAAGTTATTTAAGTGTATAGTAATTTGTTTAGGTTTTGGTGCAATTATGCATTGGCTTAAATATGGTGATGTTGGTAGAGTTGCGTCGCCTAGGATCTTAAAAATTAAAGATTAATCTTATGAGAAGACAATAATTGTACCTAGTTATAACAACAAGTCAATTGTTATAATTTAGATGTCTAGTCCACAAAACTGAACTAAACTGGAAACACATTATAAATTAAGTTTTGATGTAGTGGAATTGACCTACGGGTACATAATTAATACCTATATTTTAAGGGCAAATTTAATAAAATTTCTATATCAATTTACTCCTTAACTCAAATTAGCGATCCATCAGTAAATTTATTAAGCTGATAAACAATAATAGGCATTAAATCCTATTTAATTAAGCGACGTTAATGAAATAGAGCGTTCGTTCATCATTCTCTAGTATTACTCCAAATCAATTACGGAATTAATCTCGTTAATTATAATAATATTACGGAAACAACAAACACGCTAACTGCAAACGCGATAAAAATTAAAAATGGTATGCAATTAAATGCATCTAGGCTATTAAGGTTCGTAGACGACCACAGATGACAACATTATTGACATTAAGTACGGGTTTTTATTTTAGGTGATCCTTTTCCCTTATATAGTGGAACAATTACGAACTTGCTCCTGTCTTTTGGATATAACTTTTTGCCTCACATATGTTGAAAAGTCTACTACAATACCGGATCCAACCTTCAGGTATCAGGATAGGATGCTGGGTGTGATAGAGTGACAGTTAAAATGCTGAAGGCTGGATGCGGTAATGTTGCCTTTTATGTATACAGATTATAATAATATGACGGTAACAGCACACTCGCTAACTGCAAACGAAGAGTGCGCCACCGCGATAAGAATTAAAAAGTGTTATGCAATTAAATGCACCCATTCATTGCACCGCAGCGAGGATTTTAATTAAAATTGTCCGGAACAAACTGAAGTTTTTCACGCAAAAATTAACAGACTATTCAGTGAGAATTGTCCAACTTGCAAGAAAACGGCGCTTTTCAGGATCTATCCCATTTTGCTGATCTATTATACTATAAGTACATTTTTCTCATTGAAATAATGAGTCAATTTAATATAAAAATTATATGCCATGATAAATAATTTGGGGTATTATCGTAAAACTAAATCCTTACTAATATTATTAAAGGCAAAAAATTTTATGTATGGATGTTTGTTAGCATTTCACGCAAAGACTACTGAATGGATAGTGATGAAACTTTACAATATTATAGCCTATATATCAAAATAACACATAGGCCACATTTTATGAATGAGAACTACGTGGGTAAAACTTCGGGCGTCCTCTAGTTAAAAATAAAAAAAAAATAAAAAAAAACAAATAATTAGTAATTTTTGTTCGCTCGCTTTCTCAATCGCGCTCTCAAAACCTCATGGAAAATTTTTAGCTTTTATAATATTTTACAGGGTCTGTCCATTATATTAATTTTATTGAAAAAAAAAGTACATCATCGTATCCAAATAACTGATCCATGTGTCTGGTGACCAACATGCTGGTGCTTATTTGGTCCAAAGAATAAGCCTTGCTATTTAGAAGGAAAAAGCACTAGTGCGTTGGGCACCTTGCCTTTGAGTGAACAATTAGATGAACGATGAATTAGATTTATTTGAAATTTTATTTGTTTTAACTATAAAATATTTAATTGTAAGTTAGATATAAATGATTAATTTGCAGTAAAATCATGTGCTTATATCAAATAAAAGCACATGATTTTAGTTAGCTAGTTTAAAAAATCCACATACATATATGTATACATAGGTAATTTTAACATCTTTATTAGCTAGATAAATTAATTCCACAAAGTTAATAAATTAATTCTACACAGTATTCAATTTCTCGTATCAAGTTTATAATGAAATTTTAAAACAATATTATTTCGAAACGTTAACTTAAATTACGTTCTCGTCTAATAACGTTTCTAAAGACTGTATTTTATACATCACAAGAGCAGGTACTCAAGAACGTATTTCCATCCCATTTCCGTGCGTTGATCATGCATCATATTGTCGATTCCCGAAATTTCAATTTCCTTTTATTGTAGCTAGCCAGTCTTCACATAGCTCCAGTACGTGAGAAACGTGACTTGAACAAATTAGATCCCAAAAATCGGGCCACTTGAAGTCCCAAGCATTCCGTAACAATGGCATAGGATACGACCTTTAAGCGAGGACCTTTGAGGAGCGTTCTCTAAAACAAATCAGTGTCGCCCTCACCTCTTACGGACCTTTTCCCCTCAGCGTTTCTTGTGTGCTTATTTTGACCCAGATTTGTTACATTGGCTATGTGACTTCTTGCAACGGTGACTCATTCTATTTATTAGCTTACTAAAAGATGCCCGCGGTTTCACTCGCGTATTCCCAATTCGGGATAAACATCCATCCATACATACATACAAACTTTCGCCTTTATAAAGGATGTATGTATGTTTGACGGCCTACTTAATGTGGCAAAATGGTGTGCGGTGGATTTATAAGACGGAGATCCTGGGTTCGATTCTGCGGGGAAGATTTTCTTAATTTGTCTTGGACTTGGTTTTTATTTTAGTTCTTTTTAATATTGTGTTTTTTACATATAGTATTACAAATGAAGTACTGTCAAGTTGCATGACGCTTATAGTATCAGCATAGCTTTATTGTAACCTTTCATTGAACAGCTATAAAGTTTATATATTTAGCATAATACGGGAAGAGAAAAACTTTGAATATATTGGTAATTTTTTATATATGGTAATATTAGGGTTCCATTATCAAGAAAAAAATAACAAAAAAATATTTGACCTTTTGGGAAAGCTGGAAAATGGTGTTCTTTTAAAGGAACGCTAGTAATATCCACTACTGCCACGTGGTATCTGAATTATTATGGGTAAATGGAAGATTAATAAAATTACGTTATAATTTTACAGATTTTATTATTAAAAAAGGAAACCAATTATTAGTCCCATTGGAAACGTATCCATAGGTACTTTGTACCTTGATCTTGGTATACAAACTGTCCGTGAAAATAGCCTGATGCTGCTATAGGTATCAGGAAAAATTGTCCATACACATAAATGAGCTTGCCCGAGCTCTAACTCTCGAGGGGGGGAAATCAATATGTTCGACTTCAGATACACAGCATTGCTGATCTCAAACATAGTTTTTCATAACAAGCCAAAAGAGGGGCCTGCTGCCAGGAAATCTACAGCAAAGATGAGCTCCAGGTTATGACCATAGTGCTCAGTTCTTTTGCTAGAAGAGTGGTTTATTGTTTGTGTATAGATTGCCATGATACAGTATAAAAAACGAAAAAAAATGGATACTTTTTATTGTATCGTATGGTGCAACAAAAGACATTCCTTTGAGTGAGTGTAAAGTAATTTTACACTATACACAAAATAATTTTACATTCTTGTGACAAATGCAACACCTAGTCGTAGTCAGCTTCTCTTGATATTTAATAATGTGTCCTATATTATCATAACACAATTCTTTATGCAAGTACTTAGATCTATGACCAAATTTATAATTTTGATTCATTTTGATAGTCTCAATTATGCCGGTAGCAACAGAAATCACAAATGAAAATTTCCGAAATACGAAATTCAAACGTTTCACGCTCTGTCTTCTGCATATCTTTATTATAGGGTAAAGGACATTTAGAAAACACAATTTCCCCTCGTAGTACTAGTGGCCTTTATGCCCCGTTGACCCATCACATTTATTAGATTGACTGATTTAAAAAAATATCAAAAAATAAATGAAAAAGTGCTCTATTATCTATAGCGCCGAATGTCAACTGAGGAATATCTGTTTCTTGACCTTGGTAAGGATCAAACCAAGCTATATAGTCTAAGGGTGTTGCACCGACCCAAAATTTGCAACCCCGTCTGATTGATTGCTTGGATGGATGGCCATCATAATAAGGTACCATAGCTTCATCTATACTGTAGTTCTCCTCAAAAGGAGCAATTACAGTTCTCTGATGGCAAAATTGTGATGCTAAAAGGTATGTCGTTTTCATCGTCAATATGTTCCAGTTGTATGATGATTTCAAACAAACAAATCACGTTGACATGATTTGAAAAGTAAAAGATCAATATGAGCAAATCTGTATTGTTATAGTAGTTCATCTTACTAGCATTTGATAAAAAGAACACCTAATTCAACGACAAAATTTTAACTTAAAATATTACTATTTCAAATGAAAAATGTACACAAAATGTTGTCAAAGAAGACAATATTACGATGCTAAGCAGTTTTATACTGAATATTACGAAATTGATATAAACTTACCTTTCGTCGTTCATCCTTATTTTTTTTTAGAAATTAAATACAGAAAAACACCACTAATGATAATTTATTTACACATGCAATGACTTCTAAATCGAAGAATATGGTTTTGTTTCGCGATACGTAACATAAACTTTATTCTGTTTTGCCCTCAATTCGCTAGATATTTTTTTTCCCGAGGTGTTCCTTTAAAAGTGAGCTAGTAACAACTGGGTTAAGTTGGTTGAGGAAGGCTTGATCTTTGTTATTTTCTACTTTCCACCACCATACTCCAATTTTCTTATTTACTAACTCGAAATTGAGACTCGAAGTACTCAAAGAAATTTGATACGAAGAACTAAAATCAAGTGTTGCCATAAATATGTAATGAAGCTGAACTTAGTAGGAAACGATAATAATATTAAGTGTAATTATCAGGGACGTCGCCGTAACTTCAACCCGAAGTAATTACCAGCTGTCACTAACTTGGAAGTTCTAGAATAGTTTTCTCGAAGACGAAGACTTTTCCTCAATTGTGCGAAGACAAAAAGAAAACTATTTTCTGAAAAAAATTTGGGAAAAAGATAAAATATACGCTCGTAGATCCTTATCATGGTGATAAGGCGCAAAACAAACGGCCAAGATAATGTCCTAATTTTTGTGAAGTGTATATAATAAAAGCTTTCGTTTTAAAAAAATGAAATCTTTACAACTGAAAATGTGCACTGAAGTGTGCTGTATCGTTTGTTCTGCGTGTGAGACCATTATTTGGTTACTCCTCTTTGCTTTGTATTTTAGTTTGTATTTTTTTATTTTTCGTGAACTTATTCTAACCAAATAAAAATTATATTCTTTCTGCTTTTCTTTCATATAAAGCTAAAATGCTTTCCCGAGTTCGGCGATGTTATACCACCAACTTCTTAACTTCGGCTACTATTAAAATGTCTTAGAAGAAGCTGGACCCTGTTTCGAACAACAACATTGCAGTCAGGGATTGGAACAACAACCACAATAGGATGACTATCTTTTAGTAATCCGTAGAAGTACAAGCACAGCACGTCATCGACGTCTACGATTAGTGTCCCCAGGCCTCAAGGAAACCATCAACCGCGAAGATGCCTGTGCATCTCATAGCCCTCCATATCCCAACAACACTGGGAGACGAGTTTAGATTAACCATCCATAAACCCAAATGTCAAAGTCAAATGAGTTTTCCAATCAAAAATCTCTTTTACTTCCTTAATCCTCTTGATCGTCCGTAACAATATAATTTTATTTATTTATTAGGTTCGCTTACAATTACTTACACTAAAACATGATATCTTAAACTTATTCCTTAATTTATACTAAGTGTAGTAATTACTTACAAGCAAACACAGCATGCCCAATATAGTAGATAATAAAGATAACTTAAATAATACAAAACTTAACCGACAATTCAAATAGGTGCTACTTAATAATTAATAAAAAACGGTAAACAAATAAATGTGAGAAAATTATACTAATGTAGTTAAAATCTTAATAATCGAACTGGCAGAACATAATTACTATTTAGCTCCATGAGGAGATGATCTTATTCCGAAACATATCTATGGAGTCTGAATAGATATCCACTACAGTGCTGAGGTTATTTAGGGTTTTACACAATCTCGGAACAGGGGAGTTAGCGCCAAGGACAGTTCTACGCAGAGGAGGATATAAAGGAGTTATAGGTTTACGTGGATAGTTAAAGGGAACCTTAAATCTAAAGCTAGACAATAATTGAGTACAGTCAATCCCAGCATTCAAAATTTTATACAGGAACAATAAATCCAAAAGTTCTCTCCGATTCTCTAATGAGGTTATTTTAAAATGTTGTAGCCTTTCTTTATAAGAAAAACTTCTTTTAGCTCTTCCGATACTGGCTGCTAAGTGCCATAAAAATCGTTTCTGTATTCGTTCTAGTCTCAATATATGCGTTGAATAATGAGGCCTCCATACAACCGAACAATATTCCAGTATACTTCTAACCAAACTGTTGTAAAGAAGTTTTTTAGTATTAATATTTTTAAAAACCTTAGCATTTCTAATGACGAAACCAAGCATTCTAGAAGCACGTTTTGTTACATTTTCGATATGGGGAACAAATGTCAACTTCTGATCAAATATAACTCCAAGATCCCTAACTGTCTCCAGTTGTTCCAAGCAGTAGTTATTAATGTGGTAGTCAAAGTCAAATATTTTTAATTTCCTTGTATATTTGATGTAATGACATTTTTTATCATTAAGCTTCATACAGTTGTTCTCACACCATAGGACCAGATTGTCCAGATCTTTTTGTAAAAGAATGCAGTCATTATAAGATTCAATCTTTTTGGCAAACTTTAAATCATCAGCATACATGAATAAAGAGGAAGACTCGAAGCATGTAAAGATGTCATTGATGAAGATATTGAATAAAATAGGGCCAAGATGTGAACCCTGCGGGACACCTGAAATAATCCTATATTCTTTAGATTGAAATCCATTAACCACTACAAAAAAGGACCGATCGTTTAAATATGAATTTAACCAACAGAGCAGAGGCCCTGTTATGCCATACATCTTAAGTTTAGAAACGAGTATTTTATGCGGTACACTATCGAAAGCCTTGCTAAAATCCGTATATATTACATCAATTTGTTTGTTGTTATCTATTGCGTTAATAAGGACTTCAGTGAAGGTTATTAAATTAGTGGTAGTGGATCTGGAACCGATGAATCCATGTTGTTCAGAAATAAAGTAATGTCTAAGAGAATACTGCATTAAAGGATATATCATACATTCAAAAATTTTAGCAAAGATGGACAATATTGAGATAGGCCTATAGTTTTGAACAAGAGTCGTGTCATCTGATTTATGTACAGGGACAACCTTTGCAGACTTCCATACTTTCGGAAAAGTACCACTTGTTAATGATTTATTAAATATTATAGTCAATGGTGTAGCTAAAGCTGAAGCACAAGATACAATAAATAAAGGGGGAATGCCATCAGGTCCCGCCCCTTTAGTTCGGTCTAATTTTTGTAGTGACTTTAATACGCTTTTTGAAGTAATTGTAGGTATAGTAATAGACTGTCCGTAGTCATTTATATTTTGTAAGAAGCTATTAGAGAAATGGCTGTCTAATTCTATAGCATTTGAATTAAATGATAGTGAGAACTGTTTTGCAAATAAGTTGCAAATAGAAGCTCCATCTGACGTATCAGTTTTTCCATCCCCCATGTGAGCAGGGTATAATCCCGTTCCACCTCTCTTAACTTTCATAAACGTCCAGAATAATTTTGGGTTTTTAGTAATACCATTCTCAAGGGTCTCTATGTACCGATTATATTTTATAAGAGCAAGCCGAGCAACCCTATCACTAACTATTTTGAGAGAAATTTCATCCATTGGATTTTTGTACCGTTTGTAGCGTAGTCTTAAAGTGTTTCTCTCATTATAGGTCCTTATAAGATTACGGTCGAACCATGGAGGAAACTTATTTCTATTTTGGTTCCTGGTAAAAGGGATAAACTTTTTGATAGCTTTGTACAAAATATCGTAAAAAATATGTATCATTGAATTAACATCAGTCACTTCAACAAATATTTCTTCCCATTGCTGTGCTTGCAGATACTTACAGATAGCATTATAATCAGCAGAATGATAGTTTGGCCTACTAGTTTCAGTATTATATGGAAGTTTTATTTCGTCAGATTCTGATAAAATAACTTCTAAAGGTGGGTGCAATAAATCAATGCTACTTAGAGTACTATTTGGTGCGGATACCGTACAAGTTATATTTGTTAACACTAGATCTAGAATACGACCAGATTTATTGTGTATCTCGTTAATTTGTCGCAGTTTATGCTGGTAAGCAAAGTCAACTAAGTGTGTACCAAGTCCAGTTATAATTTGAGTATTATTATTATCTTTAAGTAATGACCAGTTTATAGAACTCATATTAAAATCACCTATTATACATGTGTATGAGCTTTGTTCGCAGACCACACTACATTTATCAATGAAATTATCTAAAATTGCCTGGCTTACTGGAGGAGGTAGATATACAGCACACAACGATATATACTTTAAAGAGTTACTAGAGTTTCCGGAATTAAAATCCAGTTTAACCCAGACATCCTCGCAATCACTTTCCCAACTGCACATACGCTTAATAAATAGAATATTTTGAATTGTTTAAATACAGAAACATTACAAATGTATGCGTTGTACAGGTTTTTGACGCGGCGTTAACAAACAAGCGCGCTTAAATGTTGTACAAATGAAACAATGTGAAGGTATTCCATTAAAACTGAACTGAACAAAGGAAAGTGGGCTCTCACAGGGCAGTTGAATTAGAACGGTAAAAAGCACGCCCCGAATTACAAACGCTCATGGTTGTCTATTTACTTAATTATAAAGTTTTTTTGGTTACCGGGATTTCGCTCGGAAACGATGTACATTTTTGCCTGGCAAGAGAACAAAACAACATAAATATTCTTGTATATCTAAGTCTGAAAACTTTGAAATTTTGAATGCCAGACAAAATATTGCACTAATTAATTATAGTGCTATCAAATATCAACAACAAACTCAGATGACGACCTACGTGGCGCAGTGGTATGCGCGGTGGATTTATAAGACGGAGGTCCTGGGTTCGATTCCCGGCGGGGCAGATTGAGTTTTTTCTTAATTTGTCTTGGTCTGGCTGGTGGGAGGCTTTCGCCGTGGCTAGTTACCACCCTACCGACAAAGACGTACCGCCAAGCGATATAGCGTTCCGGTACGATGTCGTGTAGAAACCGAAAGGGGTGTGGATTTCATCCTATTCCTAACAAGTTAGCCCGCTTCCATCTTAGATTGCATCATAACTTAACATCAGGTGTGATAGCAGTCAAGGGCTAACTTGTTGTCGATAAAAAAAAGATTAGTATAAACTATTGACTACCGCCGTGACGCACTGGTATGCACGGTAAATTTATGACACGGATGTCCTGGATTCGATTCCCAGCAGGGCCGATTGAGATTTTCTAAATCGGTCCAGGTCTGTCTGGTGGGAAGCCTTGGCCTTGGCTAGTTACCACCCTACCGACAAAGATAGCCAAGCGATTTAGCGTGGATATTAATCCACCTCCTAGTTAGTCCGCTGCTATCTTACATTGTATCATGACATATTATCAGGTGTGATTGCAGTCAAGGGCTAACTTGTGATGAATAAAAAAACATCACAGATACAGTAAATAATGTAATAAGGACATGAAAAAATAAATACGCTGCTTAAAATAGCACTGACTTATTTTATATCATCTTACACCTACTAGAAAAATAAGGATATTTAGATATTCAAAGGAATATGTAAAAGCTAGTCAATTATTTTTAGCCCTCCCTTATAAAATTTATCTTCCGGTGCAGGTCTTTAATTTTATTTCCTTAGAAAATCCGAGGAAATTCTTTGAAGGCAAAGATCATTAATCTTTTGTCCTTCCAACAAAAGATGAAAATTCCCCGTGCTTTTAAGAAAATATGAAAAACTAGTCTAGACCAACTAATACACTCGGGTATCAAGTGAAGACACTTATTAAGTAATTTAGATATACTGGAAAATCCCTTTAGTGAGACGTTCTAAGCTCTACTTCATTATACGAGCCATCTAAAGGGATTTTGGTTTTAGGTGACAGATTCTAGTACAGCCAAGAATGCACGCGATTTTAGTTGAAATATATAAAGGGCATCCAGTAATTAGAGGTGAGTTTTGGGTGCACCGACTTTAACTTCAGACGGATATCAGAATTTACATTATATTATCCTCTCAGGACTTGAGGGTGAAATTTATGGGTTTTATAGAACACTTGTTCGCATCCTACACGGTGGGAGTGCTTGAGACTTCAAGTGGCCTAATATTGGAGATAGAATTTGTTCAAGTCACGTACGTCTCCGAGCGATGCAGTCTGGTCTGATACAATAAAGGGGAATTGAAATTTTCTAATCGCACAAATATACCTTTTCCAAGATAAGTGAAGTAGCCAACTCAGTTATTGCAGTGTGATAAAAATTATTATTATGTGTCCGTAAACCGGAACGGACTTTAGTTTGTTTTGTTGTACTTTATTTTTATATCCATTCCCAATAACAAAACTTGCACATGGGTCAACGACATATGTGTGTTGAAACTGTTATATATAAAATATCTAGGCATAAATGAACAGAAAGACAATTAATAAATTAGTTTATTTTACCTTGTACTGTCTCTGCATCTCAGTTTCAACTAGTAGTGCCCTCGTTTTCTACCGCGTACCTACATTCCCTTTCTGTGTTCATATCAGGATACAAAGATTAGCCTATTAGCCTCATGAGTCTGGCTGCAATAGAAAATATTTAAAAAAATAAATAAGAATATTTGCACTATGACAGGTAGTTTCAGATTAGCCAGCTCTTCCGGTTTATAATAGTAATGGGTACTCCTATACAATAACTCAGTTTTGAATGTCGTTTGGATTTGCAGACATCTAGTTGCTACTTATCATACTACTATTATAAAGACAAAAGTTTGTGAGTGTGTGTGTATGTTTGATACTCTTTCACGCAAAAACTGCTGAATGGATTTTGATGAAACTTCACAATAATATAGTATACATATCAGAATAACACATAAATAAAAATAAAAGTTTCGTAGGGCCGTTACGGAAAGTCAAATTTAAATTTCAGATGAAGCTACCCAAACAATGCTAACGCGGTGTTAGCAGTACAAATAAAACACACGTCCGTTTCCATTAAAACGTGACAAAGCAACGCTGCTGCTGGTAACGTAACTACCGGCAGTTTGTAGTTTGTGTTGGTAAAACGATCCACAAAGCGCGTCGGCCGAATGAACCACCGATTGTCTCTGTGCTCGAATGCCGTGCAAATTATTTACTAGTTTCACCGTTATTCGGATTGTAACGCTGTTTTAATGTTAGATTGAACGATTGTCTTGTTTCTATTCATTTTTTACTTGCAAACGCACACGGTTTTGCCCGCAACGAATATAGTGTATTGCAAACTTCAATGAACACGAATTAACAGGAAAAGTAAGTGATCATTGTTTTAAAGAGAATAAGTATAGCGACGGCATCAATAGTGCACTGGTATGTGGATTTATAAGACAGAGGTCCTGAGTTCGATTCCAGGTTGCGCCGGTAAAGGTTTCCAAAATTGGTCCACGTTTGGCTAGTGGTAGGCTTATTCCGTGGCTAGTTACCACTCTACCAACAATGACGCACCGCCAAGCGATTTAGCGTTCCAGTACAATGTCATGTAGCAACCGAAGGGGTGTGGATTTCATCATCACTTGCCATCAGGTGTGATTACAGCCAAGGACTAACTTGTAATGAAAAAAAAAGCGAGTTGTCTTTAAAAGACAGATATATATGCCGTAGCCGATTTTTTTAAATGACTTAAAAAAAAGGAGTAATTGTTGTTCTAATAATTATTTATTATTTTTATTCACACATATTTTCACTGTAATCAATCCGGGAGAGAGAGTTGGATATCCTCACACTGATCTATAAAATCTAGCTAGGGTAGTCAGTTCTGGAACTTTGGAAAATTGTTAACCTTTAACGTAATTATGGTAATATAGCTCAAATGAATTAGGCGGTGTTTTCAATGAAAACTCCTAGGCAATGTGACTCTTTCAACCATTATCGGCATATTTGAACCAATTTTCACAAAACCTTCACAAATTACATACTTACTGGAAACTTCAGTCAGTCGGTTGTCAGTGAAAACCGCATGAAAATCCCTTCAGTAGTCATTAAGTACTGACTGTATTTAGAACGTACAGACGGACGCAGGAGGTGTTTTAGTTGTTTTATACCTTTATACCTATGTAGTAACGATTTTTGCATATGTAAAATTCTAACGAGTTTGTATTTTAGTTTTTTGTGTAGTATTTAGTTCTGAATTGCGCGATCCAATTTTGGTTTTTCGTGTGACTGTTTCATTTTTACAAATATTATGCCTGCAAATTCGTCTGCATCAATTTTTTATATTTAGGAGAACGTTCAGGGGAATAAATAATGAGATAGATAATTATCTGGGATAACAAATGACCCAGATTATAATCCATATTTTTTATAAATAATGATCCTTACGTTTAAAACTTTTGCCTTTATAATATTAGTGCAATAGTTTAGGATGTGGGAACATTTCTACAATAGATTACTAGATATCAAGCTAATTTTCCATAAGAACCCAATTCCGATCAGTCGCCCAACCCTTTAGTATACAAAAACTCAACTGTACTCGTACGAACCAACAGTACCTAAAAATGTACATAAAAATATTTATCCACATATGTGTTTTATAAAGGCACAATAACAATTCGCAATGTTAATTACGAGAACAAGTTCCAAATAAAAAGTAGTCAACCTTTAGCCACAAACAAATGAATAATTTCCGAGTGGCGAGTAGTTTTTAACAAGAGATGTAACTGAAAGTGAGATTTAAATTTTAAATGAAGCATAGCCCAACAACGCTTATATGCATTGTATAAATAAAACAACATTCGTTCATTAAATCAGCGGAACCGAGTTAGTTGTTTGCATTGCTGTAAAACGCTCTATAAATCACGTATTTAAATTCTACGGTTGATTATCTCGTGTTCACATTGTAGTGTTGTTATTAATTAATGGTTTAAATATGGTTTTTCAATAAACCCTTATTAGACATTATATTTTCAGTTCAAAATATTATATGACCACTTAATAGTGTCTTGTTATTAAGATCTCTATGAATATATAATACGATTTTGGTGCCAATTTTATGAGTGGCTGTTTCTGGCTACAAGTGCAGTATGAACTATGAAGTTGGTGCCTCTCGAGCTTTCTACTTTAAGATCAAATTAAATTCGTTAAATATTATAAACTTGGATGGCACTGACTTTACAGATATGATTAAGTAAATTAAAGTAACTAAATGACGCAATTATTTTTTACTTTTAGTGCGTTTTGAAGTCGGTTTTATTTATTATTTAAAATTTTAAACAAGTTTTCTTTTGTGCACAAGCCTATAGTTGATTATCCATGAACGAGATCTATCAAAAACATGATACATTTTTGATAGTTCTCGTCCATTTGTCCGATCCATTGTCTTGTGGGGTATAAAGTATTTCTGCTCAAACCTCTTCTTGACGATCAATGTAATGCTGACAACTATTGTCCACAACACTACTTCCTCTTCAATATGTGATATCATCACTAAGCTTAGTACCACCACGGAAAGCACGCTCCCCCTATTAATAAACATAATCTATTACTCAAGCCACCCTAACTTATCGGTTGCAACAGACTGCAAGCGCATACATTATTCGCTCTGCACTTGCTTAACTGACCTACATCCGTGCCCCAGTTCCTGAACCCTTCCGTTAGTTATATTTTTACAATCATTACGTAAATTTGTGGTAAGAAGCGAGAATTTTCAATGGAAGGCGTCCGGTGCAATATCTTCCGTATGCTCGGTTTTATTCACGTGTTTACTGTTTAGTTTTACGCGTTGCTATAACCCAGGTGTATGTTCCAATTCTGATGTAACTACTAACTATTTTCATATTTATTACGGTATTTCTTAAAAGCTTTATTGGTATGTGTGCTGGAATTCTGTTCGTATATATATATATACTTTACACCCGCGACTTTGCTTACGAGGAAAATTGTATTGCAACCTTCCACACACATTTCTAGAACACTGAAAAACAATAAAAGAAAAATGGGTATAACAAGTTATACTAAAAAGATAAATATAATATGTATGTCATTGCGGATTTTTTTTCTTACATTGTACCTACCTATTGTTCTAATTCACACTTACACTTTACTGCAGCAATAGAAGCATAATTAAGAGAAAAATATTAGCATATAACATTTAAACAAAAATGTTGCTAAATTCTTTTTTAAAAGAAAAATTATTCCGCTTTAAATATTCATAAAGGCTTTGCAGGTCTTTTGTCACGTCTTTATCTGTAAGTCTTTTCAAGATTTACTCTTAATTGCATCCTAATACGAAGTATCTCGTTAACTGCGAGATCATGACAAAAGCAGTCGTGTTGACCCAGAAGTCTAGAAACAAATCCGACAGAAAACGCGGGATTTAAGTCAAAAGCTCAAATGAAGCCGCCGCGCGCCTGAATGAAAATAAAAGATGCGATAAAATAAGTGAAATACGACTTTTATTTTCGAAAGTGGTTTAGTTAAATGTATTTGTTTAGCACCTATCTTTGTATATCTATATCTTTGTACTACAAATAAATAAATAAGTGTTTTAGTTCGTCTTAACCTTTCGGGAAAAGAATGGCAAACAAAAAACCAAAATTAATTGAAGTCACTGTTTTTTCTCTCTGCCACACGATGGAGCCGTCACACGCTGAATCTATGGAAAGCTAAGTCTCTGTCTTTGCAGGCTAAATAATAATAGCATTTAAAAATTAAATAGCACGCCAAAATAGAGTCAGGTTAGTTAGTTATTTGATTACCATTTTATCACCATATACCACAATGGATTTCCAATATAACCACTTCGAAGAACTGAGTTTTTGACCCTAAATTTAGATAAAGGCTACATATTTGCTACCTCGCTGGGTGGTCCAAAAGATACACACGTGCAGTATAATGTTGAGTATGCAGAAACTTGAACGCAGACAGCTAACAGCTTCTCAAAGTTTACTAAGACGAGTCAATGCAAGGCAAACTTTGTTCATGAATATTAAGGTTGGATCTTCTCGGAACTAACTCCTATGTTACAATATACCTTAGGCATCTCTTTGAGATTGCTCTGATTGTGCTTGTACGGTATTATTAAACTAATTAAAGTTAGATGACTGTTCTTTTTCAGTTGTGCTTTGTAACTTAAAATTCATGAAATACCTTCTTAAGTCGGGTTAATTTCGAAAATTATGTCTGTAGCTTTCTACTTATTATTATCGGTAAAATATACCCGTAGATGTACTGTTAAGGTATTTGGCGTTTACGTAAAACTTAGTCATATCAGTAACAATACTAGCATGTTACATTGACAAAAAAAATAGTGATAGAGTAACGCTTTCATTTCCATAATTAAATGCAAAAGTACTCGGTTAAGTAGGTACTAAAATACAAAAAAAAAATGGTTTGCTTCGTCGTCTGTTTGTAACGTTTAGTTGTAGTTTAAATAAAAGAGTGTTCTTAACTTCTTTTTAACTGATGTTCATACATACATACCATCACGCCGTGCCACAATTCGAGCATTTCTCTCTCGCTTCTTCCAATTTCATTAAACCATTCAAAGATTTATAGTTTAGGGTTCTTTTAAACTGATCATTCATGAATTTCAATCATTGGATCAAAATGTCCTGGATTCGGTTCAGGAACATTCACCTTGGTCTTACCCTTCCAAAATTCCAATTCACTCTCGCCTTATAAATCTCTTTCGTAAATTTCCATTCATTCATTCTTTCTACATGATCAAACCATCTCAACATGCGTTTCTCGATTTTAGTCACTACATCTTCTTTTATATCACACTGCGCTCTTATCAGTTTATTTAAAGTAACAGGAATTGTATCAAAGAATGGTCCGTGTATTGTAAATGTTTTTATTTGTTCACAACAAACATCTATTATAGTTGATCATATTAATTACTGTATGACTCATTGTCACTGTGACAACACTGAGAGTCATTGTTTCAATTAATTTGACTTTGATAAGGAATGATTACGAGTATAATGCAGTTCCACGCTTTAATTGACTAGAACAATCGTCTTTATAAAGTTTACATTTGTGCTTATTTATTAGTAGATGTGCCCTAAGTTTCTACCCGCACGATGCCAGACTATACTATAATTTTGTTTAGTCATTTTTTTTATTTTTTTTATTGACTACAAGTTGGCCCTTGACTGCTATCACACCTAATGTTAAGTGATGATGCAATCTAAGATGGAAGCGGGCTAACTTGTTAGGAGTAGGATGAAAATCCACACCCCTTTCGGTTTCCACACGACATCATACCGGAACGCTAAATCGCTTGGCAGTACGTCTTTGTCGGTAGGGTGGTAACTAGCCACGGCGAAAAGCCTCCCACCAGCCAGACCAAGACAAATTAAGAAAAATCTCAATCTGCCCCGCCGAGAATCGAACCCAGGACCTCCGTCTTATAAATCCACCGCGCATACCAACCAAGGTAGAGTCACATAAAATTTATTACAAGGGTTTTAAGAAGTTAGTTTTCGATGCCATAGAAGCGGAAAAACGTGCATACTATAAGTATTTTATAAATCTCCATATTAAAGTTCTAAAACTTATGTGGAAGAACTTCAAGAAACTTGTAGTAATAAATAAAAAAAAGAATGACGAAATTCCATCCTCTTTATGTAATCCGGAAATGATAAACAGGCATTTTCTTGACATCCCTCTTATAAGTACAATGTCCACATATACCTATTTCGAATTCAACAGATTTGGACAAAATACGTTTGATCTGAATACGATAACCGAGTCAGAAATTATAAAAACTATTCTAAGTTTAAAATCAAACGCATTTGGCTCTGACCAGATCTCACTAGATATGGTAAAATTAACTCTACCACACAGCCTAAGTTTGATAACAGAGATTATAAATAGATCTATTACAACCTCAACTTTTCCCGAGCCGTGGAAAACCGCAGTCGTTAGGCCTCTGCCAAAAGTCGATATGCCAACCTCCTTAAAAGACCTCAGGCCTATTAGCATACTTCCCTGTCTATCAAAAATCTTAGAAAAGGTAGTGTGTAAACAAATGACTGATTACTTGGAGAAAAATAATATTTTACCTGAGTTTCAATCAGGGTTTCGGAAAAAACACAACACGACTACAGCTATAATAGATGTAGTCGATAACATTCTTACAGCTCAAGATCAAGGCATGGCAACGATACTGGTGCTGCTTGATTTTTCTAGAGCATTTGACTCTATTAATACAGCGCTTCTGTTATCAAAATTGTCGTATTATGGGTTTTCTCTTAATACGGTAAAATGGTTCGACAGCTATTTTTCAAATCGTAATCAGTTTGTCCAATTTAATCAGGCAGATGGCAGACAATTGATCTCTACAACTCTACCCGTTCTCAGAGGCGTTCCACAAGGCTCCATACTGAGCCCAATCCTTTTTGCACTATATTCAACGGACATGGTTAGATGCATTAAAAACTGCAAGTACCATTGTTACGCAGATGATGTTCAGCTTTACTACTCTTTCCGACCTCAAGATACACCTGAAGCAGTAGCTAAAATTCGACAAGACCTAGAGAATATAGCTAAGTGGTCAGAAATAAATTCTTTAAATCTTAACCCACTAAAATCAAAATTTATGATTCTTGGTACCAAGCGTAGAATAAGTCAAGTCAATGTATTTAAACCAAATATTGAAATAAGAGGTAACATTGTAGAAAGGGTACTTGAGGCACGAAATCTCGGCGTAATACTGGATGCAAATCTACGTTTTGAAAGCCATATTAGGAATATAGTAAAAAACTGTATTTATAGGCTGAAACTTTTATATAAAATGCGCCCATATCTAAGCGTTGAAGTACGAATACGGTTATGTGAGGCATTAGTTTTATCCAAATTAAACTATGCAGACGCCGCGTATGGACCGTGTTTGCTCTGTCGGTCTGCTAAACTTATTCAAAGAGTTCAAAACGCGTGTGCTCGGTTCTGTTTCCCAGTGCCTCCCCGTTCCCATGTTAGCCCCTTTCTAAATAGCGCCAACATGCTGAAGATGGAGGCGCGGAGGAAACTACACTTAGCCACTTTGCTCTTTGATGTAGTGTCCACAGGCAAACCACTTTATCTCTACTCTCGAATAAAATGGGCCAGTGAAGATAGTAGATTTAGACCTAGAGCAGCACTTCGTATCTCGTGGCCGTCTCATAGATCTGCTTCATTTAAGGGGACTTTTAAATACGCAGCCTGCAAAATTTGGAACGATTTACCTCCACCAGTTCGACTAGCTAAATCTTTATATACTTTCAAAAAATTAATTAAGCAACATTTTTTGGAGAGTCCGAAATTGTGATCTAATATTTTGCAGGACAACCCTTATTTTATTATTACTATTTTCCCCCTTTTTATTTTCATTCCATTTTTTTTTAATGTTTTAAGTTAAATGTATAGATAAATATTATTAAATATTATTTGTTTAAGTAATTCATGTAATTAAATATAGCGAAAACGATAGGCAAACGCGTAGGTACCCGATCAGCCCGTGAGTTCACTCTGGGGTCATGCCTGAAAATCAGCGCTACAGCCTATACCTGTATAGCTGTAGCATCGTGCTGAGGCAGCGCCCTGTTCAGCCAAAATATCTTAGTACTTCGTCAGTAGGTAGTTGGATTTTTGGTGCCAGGTTTTCGATAAATGTCCCTATGTCTCCTCTTAGGTTTTTGGAAAACCGTGGTACCAAATTTTGATTAAATGCAGATAATTTAAAATATGTAAATTTGTATGATTCTTAGTTTGTATTTTTTTTTTGGCTGAATAAACGTTTTTTCATTTCATTTCATTCATTCATACCGCGCATGCCACGGAGGTCGTCAAGTAATCCAGATTAATTCAGCCGTTTTTGACTAATAAATTATGAACACTACTTTGTTTTGTATTACGAGTATAGATTATTTTTATACACTTACATATATACATATATATACACCATCAAGCATTTTCTTCCAAATTTTGACGGCCGAGTGGCGCAGTGAATAGTGACCCTGCTTCTGTATACTAGGCTGTGGGTTGGATTCCCACATCTGCAAAAATGTTTGTGTGATGAGCATGGATGTTTTCCGGTGTCTGGGTGTTTGTCTATGTCAGATTTAAAAAGAAATGGTACAAAAGGCGGCCTTATCGCTAATCAGCGATTTCTTCCAGGCAATCCTTGTATCTCTCTCCCTTTTGTCAATTTCATTAAACCTATCATACAAGTACGTCGATTTAGGGTGATTTTGACCTGGCCTTTAATCAGAACATCCTGGATGTGGTCCAGGAACGTTCGTCTTAATCTTCCTCTTCCAACATTTCTATTCACTGTCACCTTATTGACGACCGAGTGGCGCAGTGGGTAGTGACCCAGCTTCTGCGTCCTAGACTGTGGGTTCGATTCCCACATCTGAAAAAGTTTGTGTGATGAGCATGGATGTTTTTCAGTGTCTGGGTGTGTATCTATATATTATAAGTATTTATGTATAATATATATAAAAATATTCATCACTTATCATAGTACTTATAACACAAGCTACCTACGCTTACTTTGGGGCTATATAGCGATGTGTGCAATTGTCCTGTTATATTTATTTATTATTTATTTAAATCCCTTTCGGAAGTCTCCCTTCATTAATTCTCTTTATGACATAAGGATATTTTTGTAGTAAATATATACATATTAACCTACAATTTTAGAAGTATTTATAAGCGTAAGAATTAATTTAAAAGCCGGCGGGCAGGGTTAAGAGTTATCGCTTGCAGTCGGTATAGATTGATAATAAAAATAACCGACCTTTGTGACCTATAGATTAATACAAAGACGGTGTTACATTTTTCGTTATTTTGAAAATACATTCTGTTTACATGATAGATCTTTGTTAACAAGGACCTTTTGGATATGGCTCCGGATTTTGTTCGTCACCCTGACGTAAATTCATCTTATCTTATCCTATTTCTATCACTGTTATAAAGCATCGGACAGCATGAAAGTATATTTAGTAACGAAATTCGAGAGTCTCGACTCGTCTCTTTAATATACATAGATTGTCGAGTTTCATTCAGAATCAACATGCTGTCTTGAGTCTTCATGACAGTGATTGAAATTCATGTCCAAGTGACAAAAGAAATTGAAGTCGTATCCAAAAGCTCCTAAACATCTACAGCATCAGCAAAGAGACGACGTAGAGAACACAGAATAGACATGCAGGTTTCACTCAGCTTACAAACCCTAATCTCCTTTAAAGGCAGGCTGAGACTCGCATAACACGCACACAGAGTTAATGCTCAAGTAAAAAAAATTAAATATTTCTGATCCGAAAGACGCATCACAGATAAGTGACGTCACCCTTCTGAAACGCCATAGTAGCACATACAAACTATACTCCAAGATTTTAGGTGCCTTTACTTATCTAATGAATTTAAATTATTATTTTTAGTGTACGTCATTGTTTTTTTATCGTAGTTTTTAATAAATTAGTAAAATAAATTGAGTCAAATACACCATTCCTTATCATAGTAGGTATCTATTACATGGGAAGCATAACTTCCTTTTGGGCGGTGTGTGTGTTGTCCAAAATGAAAAAACTCAACTAATATACAAATCCAGCCGCAAAACTGCACTGCACTGATGATGTTTTAAATTGCAAGGACATTCAGAAATGATATTATCATCTCAATGATTTGTAAAGCCGCGCCGCGTCGCCTGGTCTGGGAAACAGATCGAGGCGCTCGCCGCATGCCTCACGCTAACCAAACATTACTGTGTTCCCGGAATGTAGATAACGAACGTACTGACACACATCTTGTCCTTTAATTTTAGTTGAAACAACATCCGCTGTTATGACATACCTACTCAATATGCATAGTCTCAAGCAAAGAATAAAATATTTTTTTTAAATAAAAAATAATTCAGTTTTAAGGTGGCGTTGATTATAATCATCATCACCACTATCTGCAGTGGTGTGCACAGAGTTATCGGTCAAGGTAGGCACTTAATAAGTGACCGTGGTAGTAAAACGATAAAAACTCTTCGTCAATAATGGTCATGAAATGCTTTTGGGTAGGCATTGCATATATGTATTTATAGATATGGATGCACGCCACTGAATATCAGCCATTTAACGGCTATAAAAAGGCCCGATCTCCCTTTTTATAGGTGTTGATTATAAAATTTAATAAACTCAAAAGCTATGTGACTGCCTCTTTGGTCTAGTGGTTACCAGGACCCAGGACCTATCGAACCCAGGTCCTGGGTTTGAATCCTGGGTTGAGAAGTTGGTGGTGTTACACCCCCGTGCCTCAGAGAGCCCGTTAAGCCGTCGGTCCCGGTCACTATGTATGATCAACATCTAATAGTGAACGTTAATAAATGAAACATTGTTACATTAAGCCTGCCAACCCGCATTGGAGCAGCGTGGTGGTTAATGGGCTGATGATGATGTTTATGATCATGAAATTAAAAATGTTTTTAGCTTTCGATAATAAAAATTTTAAGAATTACGATGAATTTGCACTTGTCGTAAATAAATTTTTATCATTATATTTTTATACCACACTGATGATTAAAAACCAATTTCCGAAAAAAGTTCTCGTTATACATCATGTCAAATATACATAATGAGAAGCAAAAAAATAAACTACAAGTATGAACCAAAAAAAATCTTTAGAAGCCCTCAACGAAATAAATCAAGCCAGCTTTCGTCCTGACGAAAATTCGTTTGGCCTGTCCTGACAAAAATTTACTGATATTGTACTATTAATTCATATAAACTGCTTGTAAGGTGGTATGGGGAGTACCTTTCTGGCAATAACGCTGTCGAACGGACGTTTTTATAGGGCATAAATTCCTTCGGGTCGGGACCGTTATATTTTCGAGAGACACTCCGGAACAGTCTCAAGCTGAAGCCTTCATATTAGAAGAATTTCTTGCAATATTACTGTACTTTTATTGTTGAAAAGAAAATCGTCTTTTTTATCAGACCTTATGACTATAACTTATATGATAGTGGAATGCCTTGCTTGATAAGTACCTAATCGATGTCCCGAGTTCAAAGCTTTGGGTGTTTCTAATCTAATATTAAATGTCTAATCTGCTTGAAATAGCTGGTTGCCCTATTAGCCCTTTTTCTATGAACGAATTATTTATTTTTTTCTTCTTCTTCAAGTGCTATCTCCTCTACAGAAGTTAGCGACCATTTCAGTTATTCGAGTTTTGGATGCAGCAACCAGAAACAATGATTTTGTACTAATCCCGTACCTTTCGCGTAAATTTTTAAACCAGGAGGTTCTTCGACCAGGTCTTCAGCGTCCTTGGATCTTGCCCTGTATTATGCGCTGCAAGATCCGATATCTATCATGGCGCTTGACGTGTCCTATGTATTGATATATGTAGATATTTCTTTCTTTATAAATAAATTTTATGGTTTTTAGTGTTTTCGGAATTTCGCCATATTATTTTCCTTGTTGGCGTGTGCTAGTAATTAATAGGTGAATATTATATAGTCAAACTTTCAAAGCACATTGGAACATTGTAATGGTTCTAAATCCCCTGTTTTATAAGGTGGGAAGCTTGACCCCGTCGTGGGCCATTATAATAAGTTGATGATAGTTATACTGATGATTCTATAACTATAATCACGTACACAATATCTATTTACGATTGTAATACCAATGATATTCAACAATTAATAGATTCAGTATTCACTTGGACCGGAATAGCGACAGAGCAGCTTGGGCGGCGATAAACATTGTTTGAACGTAAACAAATAGAGCCATCCACGCAACGTGTTACACCGAAACGGATCCGCGTTAATGTTCCGTGATAAACTGTTCACTTTATTGATTTTATATAAATATTGCATATATTTATCAGTACTGGGTCCCACAGTTTTTAATTTATATTATTCTCTATACAATAAATAATATCGTAAAGGTTATGATTTTGGTATTACTGCCCTAAACATGCTATTTTTGTGTGAGTTCAAGTGGGGTTCATGGGCAATTTTAATTAATTTTTTCTATTATTTATTTGAATTATTAAATATATTGTTTCTACCTGGGAATCGGGGAATGGAAAAACAACCATAACAGGAGAATAGTCTTTATTAATCAATAGAAAAATCACCACAGCACGTTGCGACGTCGTCGATTACCGCTCCCAGGCCTGAAAAACTCATCAACCGCGATGATGATCTGACTGGGTATCTCATAGTCCTCCCCATCCCAACGACACTGGAAGACGAGTTCAGATTCACCGTCCATAAAGCCGTACTAACTCACAGGGAACATCTCCCTGCGTTTCTTCTGCTGTCCTCACTGTTCGACCTCTCGCGATGAACTCTGTAGAATTTGCCAATATTTTCTGAATATAAAATAATTTAAATCACTCAATGTTCTTTTGAATTTTGTATAATTACATTTTCTTTTAATTCAAATGTGGTTTCCAATTTAAAACTTTTACTTTCTAAACCCTCTGAGAAATTGTCGGTAACATTGTAAACCATTAGAGATACAGACCTCAAGCGTGAAAGGAAACTGTTGGAAATTTAAAATATTCACCTTAGTTAAATTAGACCTAAAAATAGGTCCAGTATTAACATAAATATTAGTTCTTATAATTCATCCTCCATTCTTCATTAAAAGCTGACACAATAGATAAACTCCAATAACGACAAATCTCCGAGGCATAAATAACAACTTGTTCAGTTTACGCCTATACCTAGTGCCAGTTGAGAATAACTAGAGCATTAATGTAGTGGTGGTGGTAATGAGACAAGTTTTGCTTTTACAGTATAATATTTCAGGCTCAAGTCTCTTCAATTTGTAATTTTAATTCGCTTCGTTGACCCATTTATTACTTGCCATGTAGAGCAAAGCGTATCAAATATTAACTCTATCATTAACATAGAAGGAATATTATTTTTTGTTAAGATAGAATACAATAAGGAACTCAAGCTAACTTATACAAATCATTCCGATGTGGAATAGTGGCTAGTATATTGGCTGCATTTCCGCGTTGGATAGCCAGGGCTATCCTTTGCACAAAAAATCAGCCAGCCCTTCGGTCACCAGTTGAAGCTGTTTTACTGTAATACGCTAAAAGTAGATTTGTCATCTCTATCGTTGGTACCAAAATGTTTAAACGCAAAACTCTCGCACAGTGTCGAGTAACTGCGCTGAAGGGAACAATTTCAGTCAATTACTGCTGAAATAATTTTACTGCCATCCTAGTAACCTGTTTTGGTCACTCGTAAAGCTCACTTCAGTCACATTACGTCACTGTACTCATAGTTACGATCCTTTGTTTTGGAGTATTAACTTTTTATTGACTTATGTTGCCTTGATATTTCAGAAGGGAATTGCTTAATATCGCAAAAATCTTACCTTGAAAAAAATGTCTAGACTACTTCTCAGAACTAAATATTTCCATTAAATTAGTGAGAACTTAAGTATTTTTTATATTTTTGTGCATAAATAAATTAGCTACCTTTTTAAAATTCCTGTTTTTTTATGGTTTGATAATTCGCTCTAACGGTTCAACTGTTTGAGCTGAAACTTTCAACTTTTGATACGTACATAACATCACGCCTCATTCCCATAGGGGGACTTTAATTTGCCACGGTCCTTGCATGCTTCCTTAACTTCTTCCACTCCCGCTAAAGCTTTCATACGACTTCGTCGGTTTTGGGTATTCTTGACCTGGCTATATTTTAAAAAGTCCTGAATTTGGTCGAGAAACATTCGCCTAGGTCTTCCCCTACAAATATTTCCATTTCCATCACGACGTAAACTTGTAGAAAATGCCTCAAGCCATTAAATAACTTTGTAAATTTTTATTGCATGCAATAAAGATTTCATAGAAGAACCGAACTTAATGGCTTTGTTTTTGTTTTTACATAATGAAACTAGTATAGCAACACGCCTCTTTCCCATAGGGGTAGACAGAGACTACATCCTTCCATTTGCCACGGTCCTTGCATGCTTCTTTAACTTCTTCCACTCCCGCTAAAGCTTTCATACGACTTCGTCGGTTTAGGGGATTCTTGACCTGGTTATATTTTAAAAAGTCCTGAATTTGGTCGAGAAACATTCGCCTAGGTCTTCCCCTACAAATATTTCCATTCCCATCACGACATAAACTTGTAGAAAATGCCTCAAGCCATTAAATAACTTTGTAAATTTTTATTGCATGCAATAAAGATTTCATAGAAGAACTGAACTTGTTTTTATTTTTACATAATGAAACTAGCATAGCAACACGTACACATTCCCATAGGGGTAGACAGAGACTACATACATCCTTCCATTTGCCACGGTCTTTGCATACTTCCTTAGCTTCTTACATTCTCATTAACCCTTTCATACAAGTTCGTCAGTTTCCGGTACTCTTTAGTATACTAATTTACTATACTTTATTTAATAATTTTTATTATAATTTAAAACTAATAATTTAATGAAAATTATTAAATGAAGTATTGCATTACAGTGTAGGCATCAAATCAAGGAGATACTGACACAATGCTGTCATCGTTTAGATATAGCAGTCACTTCTGAGTTATTGTGATTGACGTTTACGATCGCATTTTATTGTCGTTTCCCAACATACTCGTAACTAATGTTTTGAGATTAAATAACTTGCAAGTTTCGTTCAACTTTAGGCGTAATTTGGACTGGAAGTGATGGAACGCTTTCAATTTGTCAACTAAAAGTTATAATATTCATCTCCATTTTCTTTTTTTTTATTGACTTGTAGTCAATAAAAAAAAAGAAACTGGATTAGCCTTTGACTGCCATCACACCTGATGTCAAGTGATGATGCAATCTAAGATGGAAGCGGGCTAATTTGCCGGAACGCTAAATCGCTTGGCGGTACGTCTTTGTCGGTAGGGTAGTAACTAGCCACGGCGAAAGCCTCCCACCAGCCAAACCAAGACAAGTTAAGAATAATCTCAATCTGCCCCGTCGGGAATCGAACCCCGGACCTCCGCCTTATAAATCCACCGCGCATACCACTGCGCGACGGAGGTCGTTAAAAAATTTCAGTCAATTACAGACAGATTTTCAAATCAATTATGTGAAGTACGTACATACATACATGCACTCACGCCTCATTCCCATAGTGGTAGGCAGAGACCACGTCCTTCCACTTGCTACGATCCATGCATATCTCTCCCGCTTGTTCCAATTTCAATGAACCTGTCATACAAGTACGTCGGGTACATTAGACCTGGCCTTTAAGCAGAATGTCCTGGATTTGGTTTGCCTTGGTCATCCCCTCCGAACATTTCCATTCACTCTGGCCTTATAATCTCTTTCGTTAGTCTCCTTTCATTCATTCTCTTTACGTGACCAAACCATCTCAGCATACTTTCTCGATTTTACTCAATACATCTGCTTTTATTTATCCAGTTCGCAGCAGACTGCAGACGAGAACAGGAGACAATGGGTCGCGTTACTGATTTCTATGGATTTATATGGGAACCATCACTGATCTTATTTTAAACAAAAACGACAACTGTAGTTGTCGTTTGCTGTCGGCTACGAACTGGCACCTTTGGACCATCAACATACCAACGTCACTTCACTTACACGCAAAGTTTCTTGAGTTTGTGTACCCAAAGCTGTTACGAAAGTAAAGTTTTTGCATAAAAAGACCTTCACTAAAATCTAAGTTTCTAAACAAGTTCCCTAGAGGTACTGTTCGCACTTTGTATGTATATTGTACGAGTATAATACAGTACCTACCTGCAACTCTATTCGCGTAAAATATTCATTTTTGTATAAACTTAATATCTAATATATAAAATTTCCCTGTCACAATGTTAGTTACCGTACTCCTCCGAAACGGCTTTTTACTTATTTTGATTTTTACCAAATTTTGTATGCGTATTACAGGTCTGAGAATCAGCTACTATCTAATTTTCATCTAATTTTTTTTTAATTTTTAATGCAAAGCAACGTTTGCTGGGTCAGCTAGTATTAATACAAAATTTGTTTTATTTACCTAATACTAATTTTTAAATGCGAATCCGAGTCTGTTTGTTATACTTTGTTGCCTGTCTATAACTCTGAAATTTTAATATACTTGTCTGGGATAAAGAAAAAACTTTCCTCTGCCTCAAGGAAAACGTAGGTACATACTAGGTAGGTATATCTACTACCGCCAATTCCCTGAAGATATAACCTTAACAAATTATGAACTTTCCTCAGGAATCATTATATTTATGTACAGGTAAAAACCGCTTAAAATCCGTTTAGATTTTAACCTTTGACGGCCTCCGTGGCGCAGTGGTATGCGCGGTGGATTTATAAGACGGAGGTCCCGGGTTCGATTCTCGGCGGGGCAGATTGAGATTTTTCTTAATTTGTCTTGGTCTGGCTGGTGGGAGGCTTTTCGCCGTGGCTAGTTACCACCCTACCAACAAAGACGTATCGCCAAGCGATTTAGCGTTCCGGTACGATGTCGTGTAGAAACCGCAAGGGGTGTGGTTTTCCATCCTACTCCTAACAAGTTAGTCCGCTTCCATCTTAGATTGCATTATCACTTAACATCAGGTGTGATAGCAGTCAAGGGCCAACTTGTAGTCAATAAAAAACAAACGGGTTTTACAACTCAACTTTCAACATTCAGTATTCTTTGAGTTTATTTTATCGCGAACAGAAAGACAAATGTGGCGGAGGATATTGCTACTATGCCTATTTTGCTACTAAGCTATAAAAATAACTATTCATTTAAATCATATGCTATATATTAATGAGTATTGTAACATTGTTCTTCTTAAAATTAAAACGTACATTTGTATGCCCTCGGTGCTAAGCGCCGAATATTGCTTCCGCTCCGGTACACCATTGTCTAGACATGTAGCGGTCACGGTTATTGTGATGTAGGTATATTTTTCTATAGCAATAGTTTACAGTACAAGTTGCAAAGCAACCTTTATTATGTTTGCACGTCAAAATCAAAAATATAAGTAGTTCTGTATACTTGAAGGCGCTCGTGGTTTCACCCGCGTAGTTCTCGTTCTCGTGGGAATTTCGGGATATAATGTGGCCTATGTGTTATTCTGATATGTAAGCTATATTATTGTGAAGTTTCATCAAAACCATTTAGTAGCTTTTGCGTAAAAAAGTAACAAATATCCATCCATCCATTGATACAAACTTACGCCTTTGTATTATATCGCGTGCGTCCTGTAGTTGTTTTTATAAATAATGTAATGTAATCCAACTTGTAGCTGACTACAGATCCTATATACTTAAGTAAAATACACTTAAGTATATAGGATCCAGTCCTATGATATACGTAGATGTAGTCCAGAAAATAAAAGCTGAAAACATTGAAGACAAAGGTAACTGGACGAAAGCTCAAATTGGGCAATTAAATAACAATCACGCCTTGTTTTACAGCCGGGCCACTGGTTCAGAGGCTATCTCCATTTGAAGAACATATGTGTATTTAAAGCTGATGTTTTTATAACGTCTTCAATAAAAGTTCTCAGGATACTTGATAATTACTTACACTTTAAACAATTATTGCAATATTTGAGTTTTGTGTAAATTACACAATACATTGACAAGTTATATACCTAACCCTTTCTCAAAACATACTCTATATATTAGTGAAAATTGCATGAAAATCCGTTATATGTAGCGGTCTCTGTTATAAGAATAGAAGAAGAATAAGAATGTATTTATTTGAAAAGGTACAAAATAACTTATACAATTAATCCCTAGCCCTTAAACTAGGTAAACCCGTATCTTAGGAGCCAGTGTTAAATGCTAACATTCCACAAACGCATATCTACTTCATTGTTACAACCAAACCGTATCCCCAAAAAAACATTTAATACATAAAATAAAGCTTACCAAAAATACTGAAAACATTGAAGACAAAGATAACTGGACGAAAGCTCAAATTGGGCAATTAAATAACAATCACGCCTTGTTCTGCAGCCGGGCCACCGGTTCAGAGGCTATCTCCATTTGAGGAACACATGTGGATTGAACGATGGTGTTTTTACGTCATCGCTCTGTCCCAATTTACTTTAGATTAATGGGTTTGGGTTTCTGTTTAAGTCACCGATAAGAAATTGTTTTCGCTTCATAGCAAGAAATATTATTAATCTCATGTTTAGTATTCTTGTTTTAACCATAATCATGAAAATATACTTTATTGCATGCACCAAGACAGGAAAGATACGAAACAAGAAACAATAGATACAAGAATTTGCAGTAGCACAATAGGCGGCCTTATCGCCAACAGACGATTTCTTCCAGGCAACCTAGTTAGGAAGCTACAAATAATAATTGATAGGGTGAGGGTGTACAAAACAAGGAACATAAAAAGAAAATAAAAACTCAATTCACTAATAAATTGAGAAAACATAGAAAACTAAATCATCATTATTTTCAGCCGTCTAATATAGGACATAGGTCACTTAATACAACTTCGAAACACCGCGGTCAAGAGCCAACTGCATCCAGGGGCTCCATACAACAAGCTTGATGTCATTAGTCCTCCTAGTAGGGGGTCGACCAACAGTGAGCTTTCCAGTGCTGGGTCGCCATTCTAGCACCTTGGGACCCCAACGTCCTTCAGTTCTTCAAACAATGTGCCCTGCTTTTAGGTTAGCGATTCGTTGCGCTATGTCAATAACTTAGATTCTTCAGTGTATCTCCTCATTCCTAATTCAATCACGCAGAGATAAATAGATCATAATTCATTCCATCGCATGCAGAGTGATTGAGCCATAAGTAAAAAAAATAAAAACATTATTATATTTTTTTAAATGTACTGGATATTCTGAATATGATATCAATAGTATAATAGAGTAGTACTTAGAACAGACATAAAGATACCGTAATTAATGAATGTTTTCTTTGAAAACATTCCTTCTCTGATATTAAATTTCTAAGAGTGAAATCGTAAAGATAGACAGGCAAAGTTACTCTGACATTTATAGACTGTAGTTCTCATAATAACAAAATCATTATACTCGTAAGCATAAGACGGCGGAGTGGCGCCTAGGCGTCCTAGGCTGTGGGTTCGATTCCCACACCTGAAAAAATGTTTGCGTGATTTACTTATATAAAAATATTTATCAGTTATCATTTATTACTTAGGGCACGAGCTTGCTACGCTTACCTTGGAGCTATATAGCGATGTGTGTAATTGTCCTATAATATTTATTTATTTATTATATCGCTACTGTACCCACATAAGGATTATAACATTAATTTTACACATCTGTGTTACGAAAATCCTTGAAGTAAAACATTAATTTTTCGGCTTCATCTAATAAATAATGGAACGTTAAACATTTCGGCGCGATCTTTTTATCTTATTTCTTAGTACAGATATAAAGTAGGTCGCACTCTTCAACTTAACTTCATAGAGTAAGAGCTGGTGAATGATATATTTGTAAGCTTTACACAATTGTCTAAAAGTAAATTAAAAATAACATGCCCTATTTACAGTCGAATTATCTACTTTTACGTAATTACTATCACACAATACCTCTTGTTGTATTTAACGTGATAAAATTTAACACGTTGCATACATACATAAAAGAGAAAACAAAATTAGTATTACCAACTAGGTACAACTAGAATCAATATTTCGAACAATGTCACCATAATTTTATTCCACCACACCAGATTTTTTCTCAGTCGCTTTAAGTTTCTGCATCTAGGGCTGTGACCAAAGATTTCCTCTGCTACATGTCGAAACCCACACGTGGGATGCCTGGAATGCTTAGATATTCTTCTCTCAATGACTTATACAGAGTACCATTAGATAGCGTAGCTATAACTTTAACATATCCAAGGTTCCAAAAATGGTAAATCAGTTAGCTTTTTCTTTAGTCTCCGCAAGAAAACATAGACTTCTAAATCGAACTCACTGTGACTTGTGCACGTTTTTATTTAGTCTGCTCGATGATTCAATGCATTGGTTTTTTATTCCTTACGTCTTGTGCTAAGAGTGTCCAGGCACCCTAAACCCACTTTTTTATACGTCGATGTTACACAATAGTAATTTTCTACTATTGTGTAACGTGGACGTATTGGAAGTCGGATTAGCATACCCAACAAAAATATAGAAAAATATGAATATATAACAGACTATGTAACTGCGAGTAGTGCGTTTTTATTTATATGTGTAAAGTCATAGCTTTAGTGTTATCATCAATTATACCAATAAAGATCTGTTAGTAAATATTTGTTTTAGAAAATTTGTAATTCTTCAAAAGCTTAAACAAATCACTTACTAGCTCTCGGTGTACACTCTACAACCTTCATTCACAGCAGATGTTGCGAATGTTGAATTTCTTTCATTGTTTTCTCCGAAACGGCGGCTTCTTGCGTGGCCCTATTTGTTTTTATTTTACAACTCGTCCCCCTTGACATAAATGCGGGTATTTTTAAATTAGCAAATGAAAATTGCATTCGAGTAAGGATCCGACATTCGCGTGCCATAAAAGTCATATATCACGTGTCTTTTTAATTTTTTACATACTACGTGCCCTTGTTTTTACATGACAATATCAAGTATACAATATTATTACGGATCTTGGTTAGTATTTATTATATTAATGCTGAAGTGCCGTACTGAGATGTAGGCAATAATGACTTTTAGTTTACAATGTAGCTGCACTTTTATAATACAGTACCTTCACGATATAATCGACAATAAACACAGGTTAATGACCATCATGTTTGCCCTAATGGATGGATGTTTGATAATTAAAAAGTCACGCAAAAACAACTGAATGAATTTTGATGAAACTTCACAATAATATAGCTTACATATTAAAGTGACACATATTTTACAAAAGCCGCGGTCGTCCTCTAGTTTTAATAATTATATAATCATATAGAGTAACAATGTCTAAAAAAAATTCCTCGTAAGAATTAACTTTGTAAATTGGTCTAGTAATTTGTATCTATGTACTTACAAAAAAAACATGCGCGATGAATTGAGTACCTCTTCCTTTTTGAAGCTCGGTTAAAAATACAGTGAAACACAGAACGTCATTTTTTTAGAGTAAAAAACACATTGCTACATTGTGTTGACGGGGCCGTCAAAAATATAAAGCGACATTTTTGTCGACAACTGCCATCAACCAATTTGCATTTTACTACGGAGTGATGCGATTCGAAGGGCGTACTGCCGCAATAAATAATTTTATACAAAAACCGTTCTAAAGATAAGTATTTATGTGAAAAGCTTAAATCAAAACAAATCTAAACTGAGTCCAAACATGGTGCGGTTATCTACTTTAATTGAAATCTTAGCAACTACTGGTGTGATTATCAGTATGTGGAAAACATGCATCGTACGAACATTTCGTCAATTATTCCACCGACTGCCAGTTCAATCATGTCATTGAAGAATTCCAATTCTTGTTATATCTACTTTGCAACCGTTATAATATAATGGTTCGAATGTTGACGTTTTTTCAAGAATCGACATATAGACAATAAATATGTCAATTGGCAGGCATTTGTATGAGTGTGGTAACAAAGAAAAATCAAAGCATATTATGGTTATTTAAAAAAAAGTTATCGGTGAAATTACAGTAAAACTACACTTACAACTTATGTCTTAGATTGACGAAGACATCGTCGCACGTATCCCTTGCGTGTGTTACTTTGTTATTAGATGATTTTTAGGGTTCCGTACTTAAAAAGAAAAAAATTGGTTGTCTGTAAAGTCGGTTTACTGACGATAGTTGTACGTGACAATGTCTTAAGGAAATACTGATGGAATGTTAGCATTTAATTGGTTATTAAAATTTTTAATTTAAGTATATTTTTATAAATATTAATTTAAATTAATAAAATAATTGATTTTGATTTTATAAATTTATATTTTAAATTTATAATAAATATATTAATTTATAAATATATTAACTTTTAATTTAAAATTAATATATTTAATAGACGGATGTCGAGCGCTGCCGAACGCAAAGGCCGATTATGCTTCTTTGTCGCTCGTTCTGCGCTCTCGCTTGCACTTCAAGCCTTACATGGAACGCCTCAAAGCGAGGTAACTCCGCATGACGTCATGTTTTTTCGTGCGTGCAGCCGGCTCTATCGAATTATAAGACGTTGTCACGTCAAAAAACAGCACTGGGTACAAAAAGTTATCGGTGAATTTACAGGAAAACTAGACTTACAACTTATGTCTTAGATTGACGAAGACATCGTCGCACGTATCCCTTGCGTGTGTTATTTTGTTATTAGATGATTTTTAGGATTCCGTACCTAAAAAGAAAAGAAATATATAAGATCTACTTGCTACGAGTATCTGTCCATCTGTCTGCCAAAACCCTTTTTCTCAGGAACGCGTGAAGGAATCAAGCTGAATTTTATATTAAATACTAAAGTCTACTGTCCCATAGAGTTGTAAAAAATGAAACTTCTAGTTCACTAAACATCAGTTGAGGCACATTTGCTTATTCCGGCAACTCTTACTATAATAAAGAGCTGCACTTAACAGCTGGCCTACATTAATCTTTACAGCTTTGTATGCGTCATTGTTATCATAGATGTATTGACCCTCGTTTTATGGGTGCCAAAAAACTGTAGTTTGTAGTTTCTATGAACTCAACAAAACATTGCGTGGGCGGAGGAGCTTTTCGCATTGATGAATCATGATTTTCATCACAAACTAATTTTGAAACTGTGCCGTTAAAAGTTTATTGCGACGGGGTAATGGACTATTAGTAGATTGCATTGTACCTGTTTGTTCCTCTTATTTGTCTAGTTAATTTAGATCGAGGAGTTAATCTCGATTACCGGTTCCGGTTATTAGGTTACAGGGAGTTCTTTGTATTTTTTTTTGGGAAATTGGACTTTTATCGTTTCGCAATTGAATAGACAGTAAAGCATTTTGACTTTTTAGAAAAGTTAATTTAATGCTTTGACCCAAAATGCTGGTCCAGTTGCGGTTTACGGATTTAGAGTAGTATTTTCGTTGGCCTCGTTGGTCTAGTGACTGGTTCGTTAGTTTAGTGGTTAGACTATGTGGCTTCGATCACGTGGTCCTGGGTTTGAGTCCTGGGTTAGATCGCAGAATAATTCTGAGTTTTTTATTCTTCTATGAAATTTTAGTATATTCTAAGCCCGGAGTCGGAAACTAGGCGGTGTTGCACCCCTTCGGAGAGCACGTTAAGCCGTCGTCGGCGAATAAAACATCATCATTCTAAGCCCGCCTACCCACATTGGAACAGCGTGGTGGTCTATGATCCATATCCCCCCTCCTACAAGGAAATAGTCCTGGCCCTAATAACGGTAGTGGTGATAAATATACGTGCAGTCTTTAAAACTAAAGGGTCATTTCCAAAATTTCCTTCGTTTTAATTCGTTTAAAAATTATAGTGTAAGTTTGAAGTGAAGTATGTATTAATAAGAAACTGTCATACACTGGGTATTGTCTAAATCAATACCCAGTAAAGCCTCAACGGATTTCAATTCCTACTGAGCCTTATGAACTTTAATATTCAGCGGGAGATATTGTCTGAAATGCGACGACGTAATTTTATTCCTCCCATATTTTCTGTTCAGTGTTATTTCCTCGACTCGACTACATTACGTAACAGAATATAAACTTCGCTAATATTATAAACGTAAACTTTTACGTTTGAGGATAAATGGATTTTTGTTACTCCTTCATTGAAAATAATATTGCATAGATATTTTGGGCTCGACGTTTTTTACACTTCCGTATCTAAAAATTCGAGTGCGAGTCGGACTTGCTCACTGAGGATTCCGTACAATTTTTTACGTACTAGTTATACTTATGCGCCGTAGCGAGCCGCTCTATTGTCAAATTTTCCATATTGCCTTAAATCAATACAGTTCTGTACCTTAATGATTTTTTTTTATTTTTTTTATCGACTACAAGTTGGCCCTTGACTGCTATCACACCTGATGTTAAGTGATGATGCAAACTAAGATGGAAGCGGGCTATCTTGTTAGGGGTAGGATAAAATCCACACCCCTATCGGTTTCTACACGACATCGCACCGGAACGCTAAATCGCTTGGCGGTACGTCTTTGTCGATAGGGTGGTAACTAGCCACGGCGAAAGCCTCCCACCAGACCAAGACAAATTAAGAAAAATCTTAATCTGCCCCGCCGGGAATCGAACCCAGGACCTCCGTCTTATAAATCCACCGCGCATACCACTGCGCCACGGAGGTCGTCAAAAATTTGAAAATAGAGAAGAATTGCTCGCGTTGCTTGCAATCTGAGTTAAACCTCAAATTTTCATTATTTACTGAATTTTCCAAGCTGTATAACAGCCTCGTTGATCCAGTTGTTCCTTTATGTTGCTTCGGACGAGGTTGTTGGTTCGAATTCGACTCCGGACTTGGAATGTACCGAATATTTCATTTCAAATTCAATTATTCCGGTCACCCGACCCATGATTCGTGCCCAGGACCTCGTACACAGTTCTACATCAACGGTAAATACTCTATAAATTCGCTTGAGACTGTCCAATGTTAGGGTTTTTTTTACAGACGGACGGTCAATAAAATGATCCTTCTGTTTTCCTTTTGCGGTGCGGAACTCTAATAAGAAGGCGGAACTGTTTTATGGCTGTCCGCCTGTCGTGTCTGTCTGTCTATGTATGCTTTATTTGGAATGGCGGTATCAAGCTGAAATGCAGGTTATAAAAACCTCTATATACTCGGTTGTTTCACTCCAAAGCCAGAGCCGGGGATGTTTTATTTTTATTGTTTATATTCCGTGGAGCTGTTGAGGCTTTGACTCTTTATTGACTCTACAATTTTCAATTGTAAAACATAGATATGGTAGAGTTACTAGACACGGACAGACATAATTTTTCAAAAGCTTGTAAATAGTCTACCTGAAACGAATTTGAATATGTAAAATGAGCGACGTTGTTTATAAATAACTAGAGGACAACCGCGGTTTCGCTCGCGTAGTTCTTGTTGCCGTGGGAATTTCGGGATAGAATGTGGCCTTTTTTTTACGCTGGGAAATGGCTTTTACGCGTTCCTCCGGAAAGAGGGGTGACGTTCTTTCCGCAGGGTATGTGGGACTCACCAGTTAAACCAGAATACTCACTAAAACCCAGTGACATCCGACTGCGTCTTCAGGATGAGACGTCCCAGGATCGGGATAAAATGTGGCCTACGAGTATGTGTTCTTCTGATATGCAAGCTATATTATTGTAAAGTTTCATCAAAATCCATTTAGTGGTTTATGCTTGAAAGAGTAACAAACAT
This sequence comes from Mycalesis mineus, assembly GCA_034621355.1. NCBI lineage: Eukaryota > Metazoa > Arthropoda > Insecta > Lepidoptera > Nymphalidae > Mycalesis > Mycalesis mineus. The sequence continues at coordinate 3,347,859 of CM067896.1, forward strand.
TCATCAATCTAACATACAAACTTTTGCCTTTATAATATTAGTGAGCATATAATTTGAGGTAGATGGAGAGGTAGAGGTAGAGAGAGAGATTTTGAACAGCTTAAATAAACGTACACTTTCAGTAGACTAAAAACATCATACACTTTGATATAACATTATATCTAAGCCTATTCTACGAGTATAAAGAAAATCTCATTATTTTTTCATAACGCGCGAAAACACGTGTAGGCCTCCCATCTTTTATAGCTTCGCACTCGTAAAATCAAAAGAAACTACACAAAAATGAAATGATGGTGTATTTATAACACAATAAAAAAACAATTATATTTCGTCCTACACAAGTGTAATAAATGCAATAATAGAAAACAAAACAGCTCTGTGGTTTGGCTCTAGTAGAGTGGACACAATGTAGGTACTCTACGTCTGTACCGCACAGTTGCTGCTTATTTATCTAATTTATTGCTCTTTTCCTGTACATTAATATTGTCTTTGTTTTGTGGAACACATTAAGTGAAATACTTTATTATTTTGTTAAAGTATCATGATCCGTCTATTTATAATGGCTTCGTTACTCCTATAAAAAAGATTGAGAGCTTAAACTCAGAGATGAATATTTTAGCATTCAATGGTATCACCGTGCGAGTGCCGGGTACACCGCGTGGTTGAGAGAAAATCTCCGAACATCTCCTCTGTTAATGTTAGCCTGCTTCTATCCTCGATTGTTTCATCACTTACCATCAAGTGTGATCGCAAGTTGTAAAGAATAAAAAAACTTCCAATTAAGTGAAAAAATTGGTTGTCTGTAAAGTCGGTTTACTGACGATACTTGAACGTGACAATGTCTTAAGAAAATACTGATGGAATGGTAGCATTTAATATTGGTTATTAAAATTTTTAATTTAAGTATATTTTTATAAATACTAATTTAACATATAAAATAATTGATTTTGATTTTATAAATTTATAATAAATATATTAATTTTTAATTTAAAATTAATATATTTAATAATTATATTTAATAGACGGATGTCGAACGCCGCCGAACGCAAAGGCCTTGCACTTCAAGCCTTACATGGAACGCCTCAAAGCGAGGTAACGACGCATGACGTCATGTTTTTTCGTGCGTGCAGCCGGCTCTATCGAATTATAAGACGTTGTCACGTCAAAACCTATCCTAAAAATGGGTATAACAATAGGCCAGGATTGAACCCAATACCTCAAGTACTTTTCTCAGTCCCTTTAACTTTTGTGTTGTTGCGGTTTCAAATAGTACTCTAGTAGTTTCAAAGCTATTATAGTAAAGTGCACGTCTCTACTTCACGGTTAGTTTACACAAAGACGTCACAGTGTTGGTGGTCGGATATCACTTTGCATAGCAAATGGGTAATTTGTTATGACAGCTTTCTGCCGTATTACGGTCACATCCTATATTAATAAGTTTAAACCAAGTATTAATATATATTTACATTCAAATTAATGTGGGGCTATTACTGACTCAATAACGACTGAATGGTTCAACGAGATTATTATTTAGAATAGTATATAGGCTACATGTTGGAAGAAGAAGACCAAGGCGAACGTTCCTGGATGGATTAAAGGCCAGTTAAAATGTACTCTAAAACGTGCTTTCATAAAAGGTAAATGAAATTGAAAGAAACGAATAAGATATGCAAGGGTCGAGGCAAGTGGAAGGATGTGGTCTCTGCCTACCCCTATGGCAATGAGGCGTAATGGTATGTACGTATAGAGACTACATTATATCCCAATATGCCGCGGTTAGATTTATAACTGCAGTAAATGTAATGTAGGTCCTGGTTTCGATTTCCGGTGGGGCAGATTGAGACTTTTCTTAACTTGTCTTATTCTAGCTGGTGGGAGGCTTTCGCCGTGGCCTTACCACCCTACCGACAAAGACGTACCACCAAGCGATTTAGCGTTCCGGTACGATGTCATGTAGAAACCGATAGGGAAGTTAGCCCGCTTCCATGTAATCACATACAATGTATCTAAGACTGCATCATCACTTAACATCAAGTGTGATAGCAATCAAGGGCTAACTTGTAGTCCATAAAAAAAGCAAACTCGTCATCATTACAATTATCAGTGCTAATAGTAGTAGTGGAAAATATCATTTCCGTTGCTAAGTACCATTGCTGTGTTAACGGTCAGCAGGGTATAGCTTCCGCTGATAGGTAATAAAGGCAGAAGAGACTTAACAGCTACGCCTCAGGTTAATGAAATATTACTAGCATAAAGTGCAGAGATATGGGTTCAGTTCTTAACAATATGCTTATTTCACTCCATTTCAATATAACTATAAAAATAAGCTATCGTTTTCCCTACCACCAGTGTCTATTTATAATGTCTTCAAGTCAAAAATTAATCGGCACCTTGGAATGGGCAAGCGCATTCTACCGTAGGCTGCATCTTCTCTTACCACCAGGCGTAATCGTAGCAATGAGCTAGCCTATACAGAATAAATAAAGCTATTTTTGCTGGCGAATATTTTTGTTGGCCGTTGACGAACTGGTTGTTTTACGAAGGCTTCAGCTTATAGTTGTTGGCGGCTATGTAAGTGAAGAGCGAAATAGTAAATAGTAGGAAAATAGTTGGGACTTTCCTGTTAGTTTGCGCGGAAACACTGAAGAGCTTACTGAATGAAATGAGATTAAGGTCACTGCGAGCGAATATTTGGGTCGAAAGTCAGTTATAATTTTCGGTACAAAGTCTCCATGTTCTATACGTATTTTCGTGTAATTCGGGAAAAGCTAACTCGTAGAAACTGCTATGCATAATGTGCTTGTAGTTACGAGTACCTATGTTGGTAATGAATTTCCGTTCTAAGTAAACAAGAATGATTTCAACTCTTTACTAGTTTGTAGGTTAGCTTTTGTAAAAGTGTGCATAGTTTTTTTGAGAGCGTTTTGTTCTGCATTACGAATTTATTAATGGCCTTCAAAGGTTAGGTTACCCTTATGATGGCTGCTTGTCATCTGGGCGGTGATGTTAAGCTTTATTTATGTTTTTACCGGCAAACATAGGAGTACCTACCCTTCAGATTGGGATATGGCATTGCTGCTTTGCGGTAGTAGTAAGCATGGCGCAGCACTTCCGCTTACGAGCTCTGTTATAAAAAGTTTAATTAGGTTCTATTAAAGTGAATTTTTGAGTTATTATGAAAATATCTAATTGTCCGTATTTAATTTACAAGAATAACTGGAACTGTAACTGACTAAACTGTTATCCTACTACTATTATAAAGGCGAAAGTTTGTATGGATGTTTGTTACTCTGTAAAAAACTGAATGGAACTGGAACTGTAACTGACTAAACTGTTATAAATATATGAAATGAAAGTAAATCGTCTTAAAAAGTGATATTTACGGTGATCTCAGTTAAGGGACGTGGCGGTAGTTCAAATAAAGTGCAATAAATACACAAGCACGAAAAGCAGCCTTGTCGTTAAAGCACTTTGCGGGCGCAGACTTTAGGAGAGTCCGGAATACGGGAAATTTATAGCCCGGCTTGGAGCCGTTGTATACTACGATATTATCGTACCTACACTTAGCTATAAATACCTGGACTATAACATGCAAGTGACTATGAAATTTATATAATATAAATGATATTTAAGTAGTAAAGTTATTTTTCCAAATATAAAACTGCAGAGATTTATGGGGCGAGAGTTAATGGGAATGTTAGAAGGGGAAGGCCTAGGCAAATGTTCCTAGACCAAATTCAGCATATATTATTAAAATATGGCAGTATCAACAGTGGCCAGGTCAATAGTATTAAACCGACGAACTTGTATGAAAGGGAGAAGGTAAGGAAAGTAAGCAATAACCGGGGCAAATAGAAGGATGTACAGTCTCTGCTAACGTTATGCGATGAAGTGTGATGTTGTATGTATCTAGAACTGCAGTTAGTTCTATATTAGAAAGACTCTCCAAAGCTGCTTTAGGATCCTACCTAAATAAGCTGGGCTGGTAAAACATTATGAGCAGAGATGGTGAGTGCTTACCTGTCACAAAAGAGTTCCTTTTCAACCTACATACCTGTCTGCCTTAATACTGTTTGGGAGTTTTTCTATAAGCTACACGATGGCCCTGGCACCCGCATGGTAAATCCATTAAAATTCGTCTCATTGTCCTTCCTAATAGTAATATCATAAAGGCGAAAGCTTTTATGTAGGTATGCTACTTCTTCACGCAAAAACTACTGAATAGATTTTGATGAAACTTCACAACAATATAGCTTACATATCAGTATAACACATGGGCCACATTTTATCCTGAAATTCTTAATAACGAGAACTACGCGGGCGAAACCGCAGCCATCCGCTAGTTAGCTCTAATTGAGCTATAAGAACTAATTGTACGTCGATTTGTTTTCTACTAAAATACTGACAAACTAAAAATTACGTCCTTTGGTTGTTAGTAAAAATATTCCTTGCGACCAGAAATCACCATGAAAAGACGCGTACGAACAAATTTATTTCTTTGCAAATGTATTTAGGCGCACCGCAGCAACAAATTGTAAGGAAACGTTTTAAATTATATTATGTAAAAATATTACAAAAAAGAAAACATTTCGCATTGAAAATTTGCATGTCGTTTGCATCCATTGAAATTAAGTCGCAAAGAAAATGTTTCTCTCTTTAATCATCTGTATAAAATTTGTGTTTACGTCTATTAACTTACGTATAAAGTTAAAAGAAGCATTTATACTGTTATTGCTGTTATTGTTGACGCCCGCGGTTTCACTCGCGTGTCGTTCCCGTAGGAATTTCAGGAATTTGATATGTAAGCTATATTATTGTCAAGTTTCATTCAAATCCATTCAGTAGTTTTTGATTGAAAGTGTAATAAACATACATACACACTCCACTTTCGCCTTTATAGTAATACTAGCTGACCCGGCAAACGTTGTTTTGCATTAAAAATTAAAAAAAAATTTAGATGAAAATTAGATAGTAGCCGATTCTCAGACCTGCTGAATACGCATACAAAATTTGTTAAAAATCGGTAAAGCTGTTTCGGAGGAGTACGGTAACTAACATTGTGTCTGGGAAATTTTATATATTAGATGAAATTCATAAATATTTTTACGTGAAAGAGTAACAAACATCCATCCATCCATACATACAAACTTTCGTAATAATCGATACAGAGCCAATTATAAATAATCATTCTGAAAACTCGCACTAAGGCAGCGTGGTGTACCAAAGCTCAATCCCCTCCAAAGGCCTTAAACTGTAGTGAGCCAGTCAAGTAGGCTGATGAAGATGAACAATTTAAAAGGCTGTACCATTTTGAGAAACATTGAGAGACTTCATTCAGCTCAAACGCTTTTTGTGTTTCAAACAAAAGAGCCACTTTGTTCGAGTTTACATAAGCTTTGTTCGATGGATTTATTGGGCTTCCCGATAACTTTGAAGTCGGAACGTGTTCCATTAAAAACATTTAAGTATATCCAATCACAATGAGACGTTACTACTTACCTACCAACTGAATATTTTTTAATATAAAAATATATTTTTTATGAACTAGGCTAACAATCTTCGTTTCCCTCCCCTCCAAATAGGCGTGTATTGATTTTTAGATTTTTAAATTGAATTAAGTCTTTAACCGTATATCAAGATTTAAATATAATCCCCACTATGTTTTATTGTGCAGTTATCTTTTTAATGTAGGAACAATATTTTTTAATAACAGTCTTGCGTTTTTTATTGAGGTATTTTATTAAATCTAAGCTTTTTAAGTTTTAATCTAAGCTTAGTTAACAATATCACAAATTATTTAAATATAAACACATTATATTTCAACACAAATGGACTCTACACTACAAAAATATGCGAAATATTGTGATGCTACAAAACTTTTTGTCGGTAAACTAAATAATAGTTTGGTACATGCAGGTCAGTGAAGAATATACATTCACACGGATGAAGTCGCGGGCCACTACTAGTATAAAATCTTACTTCTCTAAAATCTTCTTATAATATTATAAAAACGAAAGTTTGTGTATGTGTGTGTCTGTATTTGTTTCTTCTTCACGGCGCAAGTATTTTAGAATGGAAACAGATTATAAGTTAGTTAACTTTTTATTGCTAGTCCGAGTCAAAACAGACTATCGCGAAATTTTGTCGCTCTAGAATAATAACATCTCACTGACACAATTCATGTATGCCATACAGATATAATAAATGTAGCGATAATTTCATAAAGAGTGGAAGTACTTAAGAGAACAAAAGGTGCTTTGTATTTTGGAACGTTTTAAGCCCCCGCTTTGCTGTAATGTTTTTTGCTAAGGGGCAAGTGCTAAAGCGTGGACGGGCATAGCACCTGCGACTTGGTGTACGTGAAAATTCAGACCAATATGTTCCTGGTTTAGAGTAATCCCTGTATTTTTTATTTTTGGTCGTTTTTGTTTAACAAAGTAAAACATAACGTTACCTATAATAATTTTTAAAGTGACAACTTATTATGAGGCTATGCGTCGTTACGTAACGCTATACTACTTTCCCTTTATTTTACGCATACGGCAGCGGTAGGCTCATCCTCTCTCACTGTAACTCACAGCACTAGCCGTATTTAAGTTATCACTTCAATTATGTGTAGAAAGCACACGTTTTTTTTTAAATTGAATACCTTCGAATTATTATTTAGCCAAAGCTTAAAAGCCTATGTGTAGCTTTTCCTGAATTAAAAAATTAAATACTAAAAGTCTTATCTAAATAGGATTGGGAGTTTTGACTTTTAAAATACAAAGTCTCCATTTTGAAGTTTTTTCAAATATCATCATCATCATCTTTATCAGGCTGGCCTGGCCTCTCTCCTTACAGGAGAGGGGATATGGAGCGTACACCCACCACGCTGCTCCAATGCGGGTTGGCGGGCTTAGGGTGATAATGTTTCATTTATTAACGATCACTATCAGTTGATGATAGTGATCGTTAATAGATAGACCCAGGAATCGAACCCAGGATCCCGTGATCGTAGCCACATAAGTTAACCACTAGACCAACGAGGTAGTCTAAAATATCATACTACTATAATAAAGACGAAAGTTTGTGAGTGTGTATTTATCATATTTTTTTTTATTCTTTCACGCAAAAACTACTGAATGATTTTTTTTCTTATCGACTACAAGTTGGCCCTTGACTGCTATCACACCTGATGTTAAGTGATGATGTAATCCAAGATAGAAGCGGGCTAACTTGTTAGGAGTAGGACGAAATCCACACCCCTTTCGGTTTCTACACGACATCATACCGGAACGCTAAATCGCTTGGCGGTACGTCTTTGTCAGTAGGGTGGTAACTAGCCACGGCTAAAGCCTCCCACCAGCCAGACCAAGACAAATTAAGAAAAATCTCAATGCCCTACCGGGAATCGAACCCAGGACCTCCGTCTTATAAATTCACCGCGCGTACCACTGCGCCACGGAGGTCGTCAAAATTTCGATGAAACTTCACAATAATATAGCTTACATAATAACACATAAGCCACATTTTATCCCGAAATTCCTACGGGAAGGAGACTTACACGGGGAAAACCGCGGGCGTCCTCTAGTAAGAGGATTTTCTTACACTATTTAAAGTTGATTTTATAATATAGGTCACGAAGCTGAGTCGCTTCTCTGAAATGTGTAGTTGAGCACGTTTAATTATGTTGTTCTCGTCAGAATATTTTATTGATCTCTAAACATCTTGCGCTAAAGAGGTCGGACGGAGGACATGTTGGTCAAGGCCGTTATAGTTTTTTTTGTTTAATCTTTGGAAACAGTTTCCTTAGTCAAGTAGTTATCCTATCCACCTAAGGGCTATGAAGTTGTGGTGCAATGACCCAGTGAAATGAAATATGAATATTATAAAACTGGAGTGTTTATTTGTTTATGTGAACGCGCTAATCTCAGGAACTACTGGTTCTTGTGTTGGATATTCATTTATCGTGAAAGGTTTTAGGCTTATTTTGAGGGCTAATATAACATAATAAGTAACTTAGACTTTTTTATTTTTGTAATCTTATTTATTTGAATTCTACGCAGACGAAGTCGCTCGTAATCAATAGTATGAATTTAATATCGGAACTAACACAAACATCGTCACCCTGCCCACTTGATCATATTGGAACAGCGTAGTGGGTCTAAGCTTTAGATACCTCTCTAATAATAACTTGCGCCGCAGAGAGCTAAAAAAGAGGATAGGATTTATTTCCTTAACCTACCTTATTCTTTTAAACCGCTAAGTCTGCTTAAATTAAATTTGGATAAACTTAAACATCGCTTGGCACAGTTTGTCAAAGTTTTAAATCGTCTTAAGGCAGCTTTGCGGATTAAAATTAAGACAATAACTTTGTTTTGGGCATTAAAATCTTTTGGTTGTTGTCGTTGATTTGACAGTCTAAGGACGTCAACTGTCGGACATTGGTTTTATGAGAAATTGCTGTTTTCAAAATTCATAATCTTAAAGTTCCTTCAATTTGAAGTTTATCGAACGTAATCGTAAAGACGTTTTCACTCAGCGTAAAATGGTTTGTAATTGAGCTTCGCATATACTGCGTGGATTGTAGAATGATGTTAAAAAATTAACACGTTCATTGATCATATTATAGATGACCAAAATAAACAAAGACAAAAAGTCATTAAAGTTGCGTGTGACCATTTCGTCACAGACCGTTTCAGGCGACATCAAGTGTGTGATTTCGTTAATGCAGACAACTATGATAGTGATCTACGCCAACGCAGATAATAAAAAAAAAAGACGTGTGGCACTCGGAGACTGCCGCGGTAAAGCTATTGCATAGCATTTTTTATCAACTATGTTTACCTACCGACGTCATCGGGACCGTGGCGTACCGGTAAGGCGCTCTAAGTGCCCGGATTGCCAGAGAGACGCGGGTTCGAATCCCGTCAGTTCCGCAATTTCCTTTTTTTAAGCGTGATATTGCAAAAAGTCATTAATTTAAAAAAAATGACTTAAAATTATACGCTTGAAAAAAAAATTGCGCAACCGACGGGATTCGAACCCGTGTCTCTCTGGCAATCCAGGCACTTAGAGCGCCTTACCGCTAAGCCACGTTCCTCGATGACGTCGTTGCCGAAATTGTGCTTTTGATATTATGTTTTTGATACTCAGGGGGTGTTAGGTTTTTTTCGTTACGGAATTTCTGTATTCGGTCTCCACGCTCAAGGCCCGCGATAAAAGCTATACAATAGCTTAAAATAAAATAAAAAAAATTGTTGTTTACTGCTCAAAATACATAGATATCAAATTACATTACTGCTTAAGTATTACTTAATTTAAGTTATTCGAATTACATTAATATACAGAAATTTACTGCCCTTAACAGATATTAACCAGTGTTTTAGATGACAGTGCTCTCCATATATAAGTATCGTTAAAACAAATATGCAATCTGCACATAAAACAAGTAATAAAACTACTAGTACAATAGGAACACAGCCTCATGCAGTTTGCCCGTAACATCTGTCATAACCACAGCCCATACGCATCAACCAATAACAATGATATTTCGCATATACGAGTGAATGCGGTGTACAATATCCGTACGTACGTGTGAGCTAGCCGAGCATGGCATCGTTCAACGTAAATGACCATCAGTTATAGAATAATGTATACAGCCTGTCAGAATGGCAAATACACGCCGATTTATCACATGCTGCTTTTGAGTGTATGGAGCTGACCTAAATACCTTAAAATATGGAATTAGGAACAATTAAATAAAACAATTGAAAATTCGTGGTAGTTTTTTTAGAGCATCCTTGCCTTGTTTTCCACGTATTTATTTACGAATCATGCTGAAATTCAAAGTGTATTGATTTTAGTCGATGGAACAAGCATATAGTTAACATGGCAAATACTTCTCTAAATTCCATTCAGTAATGACTATTGAACCCGATGTATAACAGTTGAAACGCGGTTGTTACAAAAATTGGAAATCTCCAACGACATTTTGTCGTTTGGACTTACAGCCGAACTAAAGGTGGGATGATCGACATGATGTACGATGTTTGTATGTATTATGATTTTTAAACTAGTGACAACCACTTAGTATTAATCAACACTATTGTAGGGCAGGCAAGGAATCACTAAGTAAAGAATGCATGTGTGTGTTTGTCCAGGTTATATATAGATATTAAGCTTTTATCTTTAATTTTACCGGTATCCATACACTACAGAATGGAACACAGGAATGCTGCTTGGGGGCAAAAATAAGCAACTTCCTCCGGATGTGATCTCTTACAAAGATCTCTACTATTCTCTGTAAAAGCAGTAAGTATAATGGTCAAATATTTAATAGCATATGTTACGGTTTTAGGGTAAACTCTACATGTTGTAAACAGCATTGATGCGTTTCGATTCCATTGGGATGATGTTGTAATTACTCGCACATGCCGCTTAACATTAATTATTATTGTTATTCAAACAGACGGGTGCAGCAGATTGTAGGACGTGTTCCTACTCAGTGTCATATACGACGATGTTTTGTTATAGAAACTCAGCTTCCCTTCCTTATACGAACTATAAGGAAGGGAACTAAAGTGTTACGATTGCCATATCAATCAACATAAACATATGATAATATAAAGGACAAAATATTAAGTTATAGTTCAAACAAAAAATATTTGAATTAATACGATATTACTTACTTACTAAAAATATTTCTTCTTCTAAAATAAAATAAAATATTTACGCGTAGTATGAACATGAAAATAATAGATATTTTGGGTAGGATTCGATGGAGCAAGAGAGGTGAAGTAAAGATTTATTTACGGAAACAACGCCAAATCTGACCAAACAGAATCATGATTTATTACCGTATTTAAGCAATTATAATGCAATTCGATACTTGTGAATTTTAGACGGGCATAACAATTAATCTCGTACCTACTTTCACCGCAGGGTCGAATCTCGTAGCTATTTTAGGATTAATATTATTATTTTATCAGATTTTAACCCACAAAGCAAGTCTAAATTAATCATACTTAAAATATGAGAATTTAAATTTTTAGAAGTGCCGCCAGAACCTGGGTGTCATCGTAGTTCCTAAATAGTTGGAACAATTTATACCTCTTCACTCTGTTTTAATTTTTAATTGCATTGTTGATAACACAGTAACAGAATATGGCTTTGAATAAAGAGGTGGTAGAGTCACTACAAAGTCTAACATGACGTTTCAAAAGCGAATTTTGAATTCTTTTTTTGAGGACTTGGGTCCAAGTCCTGGGTTGGGCCATGAAATAATGTATTTTTTCGTTTAGGAAATTCTTAATATCTTGGAGTTTGAAGGTTGGTGGTGTGTCCTGCCTCGGAGAGCAAGTGAAGCCGTTGTCCCAGTGATTGTTGACCCTTCTTAAGTAACTAGTATTGACGCCATATAGAAAGCTTAAGCTTCAAATCCCCTTTTATATAAGGCGGTAGACCTCTTCTGAAAAAGGTGCGTGAATATGTGAGAAGTAACACGGATATCGGTTGTTCATTCCACACATTGACTGTTCGAAATGTTCGATAACTTTAACAAGTGGCAACCCTAAAGAAACATGAGCTTGATCCATGAAAGTTAGATTGCGCGAGAAGTTCCCTGAGAATTGATTTGTTGTTTGGCTGTGAAAATGTAACCAAACGATAGCGATTTATTCTTAGTATTTTAAGAATGTAGTAGCCGTAAATGTGCTTCAAACTTTGAATACTATCCAATAAAACAAACACCTCAAGAAACGAGCGACCCAAAGGAATGGACCCAATTTGGAAAATCATGTAGTTGATATCATGTCCACAAATAAAACGAATCTAATGAAACCTCATAAGCATACTTTCTTCATGAGTCGTTCCCTCAACTTTGAGGACGTGGCACTCCAACGATATGACTTTCTTAACACTGGTACGCCATTTTTCACTATTTGCAGCCGCATAAATGACATTTAAAATGGGCGCGGCTAATGCCTCTCTTATTTGGTCCGTCCATCGTCTCGGGCTACGCCCGCGGGGTCTCTTTCCATTGATCTGGCCAGTGACCACTAGTTTTTCAATGCTATCTGCGTTTTTCCTGGCAATGTGACCAAAGTCATCGTCCATTTTCCGCAGGCATATGTTGGAGAGCTGTTAGTAAGAGCATAAACATACATACATAATTATATCCATAACGCCTCATTCCCATAGGCACGGTCTTTACATACCTCCTTAGCTACTTCTACCTCATATTATGCTTAAACTAGCTGTCGCTTCACTCGCCTATTTTTTACGATGATATTATATACTCCATGTTATCCTTATCAAAATCCATCTATCCATTCCCATAACAAAAAATAGAACCGACTCAAAACGCACTAAAAAGTAAAAAATAACTGTTATTTTGTTGCTTTAAATTACTTAAGCATATCTATGACGTCGGAACCAGCAAGTGTAAGGAACATTTATTTAACGTAGTAAAGCAGTTTGTGGGTTCTAGGTAATGTCCTTAAAGTAGAAACCTTGGCTGGCACCGACTCCTAGATATGTATAAGTAAATTGAAGCAACTAAATGACACAGTTATTTTTTACTTTTCAGTGCGTTTTGAGTCGGTTCTATTTTTTGTTAAAAAATTTTATTTCTTACTTTTTAGAGATTTATCGCCACGTAACATACTCGTACTATACTGTCATAGTATATTATATAGTACTTATAGCCAAAAAGCTACTGATACTTACACAAAAACCGAAATCGCTGCAAGTGTGCCTATAAAATTTTAGGGGTTCCTTTAATTTTCCCAAGATATCATCATCAGATCCTAACATGGTGACAATGGGACCATCTTGAAAGTGTGCCATTTCTATTAAAAAAAGAATTATCAAAATCGGACAACTCTGTAAAAAGTTATGCGTGGTCATACATAAAAAAAAATAAAAAAAATATACGTGTCGAATTGAGAGCCTACTAAGTTTTTTTTCGTCGGTTAAAAATTAGAGCGATGAAACAAAAATCTCTTCCCCTTTATCATATGAATGTGATATTTGAATAAATATTACACAAATATAATTATCAAAATAATTCGAAATATTTATTTAAGAATTTTAAATATCATGATAGACTATTTTGTATTGATTCTACTACTAATATAACAATAAACATAATCTTTTTTAAGCGGTCGGGTTATAAAATATTATGCATTAATATTTCTATTTACTTGTTTACTTTTAACATGATCAGTGAGTCATTAGTTCATTGTTAACCGCATTATTTCACATGAGGTTATTCGCATTACCACTATCAAACCTACACCATTATGCAGTTTGTGTACTTTCCTCGTGGCTACATAATCAGTTTGATGATTCATTAATTTTATTATGACATATATAATTCAAGCATCAGTAGTACGATGGTTAGCAGGCAGTACCGTCATACTGGTGTTAAGTTCTAGTCTAGGAACCCGAGACCTCTAGGTAGGTAGGGCTTTTGTTGTAACCACTTAGATGAAGTGGAACGTTAGCAATTTTTAAATATGTCAGGTTTAAAAAGCATTAAAAAATGGGACTGCAAATCCATTTCTATTTGATTTAAATAAGAAATAACTTGTTAAAATTTTTTAACAAAAAAAAGAACCGACTCCAAACGCACTAAAAATTAAAAAATAACTGTGTCATTTAGTTGCTTTAATTTACTTAAGTCTCTATTCTCTTATCTATGAAGTCGATGCCAGCAAGTTTAAGGAACATTTATTAAACGTATTAAAGCAGTTTGTGGGATCTAGGTAATGCCCTTAAAGTATTTTATTTCTGACGTTTTAGTGTTTTATCGCCACGTAACGTACTCATACTATACTGTCATAGTATTATTATACGGCACTTGTAGCCAAAAAGCTACCGATAATTACACCAAAACCGAAATCGCTGCAAGTGTGTCTATAAAATTTGAAGAGTTCTTTCAATTTTCCCAGGATATCATCATCAGATACTAACATGATGACAATGGGACTATCTTGGAAGTGTGCCCTTTCTAATTTTCTAATAAAAATAGAATTATCAAAATCGGACAACTCTGTAAAAAGTTATGCGTGGTCATACATAAAAAAAATGTATACGTGTCGAATTGAGAACCTCCTCCGTTTTTTTTCATCGGTTAAAAATAAATATCAGATTATAGTATTTACTTATTTGTATCACAGAAAAAATGCAGCACTCTCTGGTGCGGCTGTATGTGTCATTTCATCCAGATGCATTTAGCTTTTAGCTGTTTTAAATGGCGTAATTAACCTGACCTTGTATTACTAGTATAAATACGTATAAAAATAATTAAAGCTATTTCCGGAAACAAGAAGAATGGCATAATACGACTTTAACTTAGCGGCAGCACACCACACTATCCTCGATTAGGAAGATTATTCATAAACTATTTAAGTCTTTATAAATGCTAATTTATTCCATTCCGTGTGTACGGCGCCGGAGGTCCGAATTACTTTGCATGGAAAATGAGCAGTTGCCTGTGACAGCTTTGCGGTGCATCCTATTTTACGCTGTTCGCATTCTTGACGCGTTGTGTTGATTTAATATCCGGTGTTGCTGCGATTCTTTTGACTCATGATGTCATAACAGAAATCGTGTCATATAAAAGAAATTCATATTTAGACTATCTTGTATAAATTAAATGAAAATATATTATTATTTCAGTTAATTTGCGTGGGGCCTTAATTTGTACCACCTGTACCTACCAGCTTTGTGGAGCATCCTATCTTACGCTGTTCATATTTTTGGCGTGTTACGTTGTATTGATTTGATATCTGGTGTTGCAGCGATTCATTTGAATCAATTCAATTCAATTAATTTAAACACTGCATAATATGTTTCACCACAGAACATGCATATACATAAATAACATGATAGTTAAAATGCATAAATACTCTACAATTATTAACATTGTTTATTTATTTTAAACAGTAAATAGGTGTACATACATTTTAATACATAATAATCATAATAATGATCATGATATCATTACAGAATTTTTATCCCAAATAATAAGTTTATGCTTAGATTGTCATCTATGGATTACTGTTTTTACATTTTGACGAGAAAGGAATAGTTGGCTGTAACAGCTTTGCGTTGCATCCTATTTTACGCTGCTCGCATTCTTGACGCGTTGTGTTGATTTAATATCCGGTGGAGCTGGGAATCCATTCTGTCAAATGAAACGCTGGGATTATTTTGTATAGTCAAATCTTGTATGGATAACATTGTCTTTTAAGTTAATTTGCATGGAAAATGGGCAGTTAGCTGTGACGACTTTGAGATGTATGCTATTTTACGCTGATGAAAATCCTTATTTCCTAACTAAAGACTGACGTTATTATTTTTTGGTGTGACTCTATTACTATCATTAGCCTATACCTATATAGTTTTTTTTAAAACCTAATCCTGTATAAATAATGAGATCCTGGTAAAATCGCAGGAACTTTTCAAGATGAAGTCGGGGCCCACCGTTCCTTAAACTTGAATATGGTTAAGTAAATGAATTTATTTTTTATTTTTAGTACGTTTTGAAGTCGGTTAAATCTTTTTATTAAAAACTTTGTTTAGCTTTGCATTTGAAATTAAGACCTTCTTGAATCTAATTTATAAAAGACCCACTGAGCAAAATATTGTCGTATAATACTAGTTTTAAAATATGATCGCAAAAAATGAAGAACATAAGGAGTAAATAAAAGTAAACGCCTTATTAGTGTCAAAGTAACATTAGAAATAGGAATCCTCTCTATACGATCTGAAACTGTCGTGCGTTTGGAGAAATCAAGTAAGCTTTTGGCTTTCGTATAATAATTGAACAGATCAAACCGTTTGTGTTACAGTTAATGTCATGTTTTTCTCACTAAAACTAACTACTACACCACTTCTATATACTTTTTATAATATAAGTCCATTGATATTCATAATGATAATTTTAATATAATTATAATAGAAGTTTTTATACATTTTATGAAAATAAACCGATTTATTATTGAACAACTACCTTGGCCAACGAATTAGTTTAGCCATTCAAAGAGGAAATGTTGACAGTATCTTAAGAAGCATGCCTCGTTGCAGTGGTGTCAAGGATATTATTTGGTAAATATTAAACAAATGGGATCGTTTGAATTAATGTATTTTTTTTTAAATAAAATAACAGCTAATACCCACACAATTTAATTTATTTTTTTAGTTGGGGCCTGTAGGGCAACATATTGTACTTATAATTTATTATGTCCAAAAATATTTCATGCACAGATTTGGCTCGTACACTGCAGAAAAATGCGCAATATTACTTATAGTTCCAAAACTACGTAGCGTTAAAACAATTTAACCCGGCGCGGCGGTTTAAATCAAAAGCGATTTGTTTCTCCCAAGCCATTTAGTGAATTTTCAACTAGATTTGCCAGCAACCCGGCGGAAATACTTGCCCCATTAAATGTACTTTATTGATAATGCAGTTAAATTCTACACTGATCTCAGATTTAGAAATCAGCTGTTAGTGTTAACTATTCCCATTGTTTATGAATGAACTACTCAGTTAAATATACAACGCATCCCTGATCTAATCTCAGTTCCGACTAGAATGTTAACTAGAGGAAGTGTTATCATTTTCCTAAAATCTTGGGTCTACTGTAACATTGAATCCGTATAACTAAAGTGTTAGGAATGTAATGACATGAGTACGAAGATCACAAAATATACATAAGTACATTATTGGCTTTCTTTATAAGATAGAGATTTTCATTTTAGACTCACCACGCGACTTTAAGGCGTATTGGTGGGCTTACAACCCATGAGAAGTAATCCAGTTAAGCTCCTCGCTGATTTAAGTGCGATGAATTTAGAAATCGTCTGTTTATTAAACGCTACTTTTAGTGCTTACTAGTGACCATTCCGTAAGGAGATGAGGAGATCTGCAGAAGAACCAATGTAACCGACATAGTTCAGCGAGTCGCAGAATTGAAGTGACAATGGGCGGGGCACGTGATTCGAACAGCTGATGGACATTGGGGATCTAAGGTGCTAGAATGGTGACCGCGCATCGAAAAGCGCAGTGCTGGACGACCCCCACTAAGTGGACTATTGTAATCAAACGTGTCGCAGAGAGCCGCAGGCCATAGGTGGCGCATTATCGTTTTTTGGAAGTCCCTAAAATAGACCTGTGGACGTCCATCGGCTGTTAATGATGATGACTATTCCGTTGCTTACTTATTCAGCGCATCCCTGACCTAATGTTCATACTGAGGTCTATAATGTTATGTAGAATGATAGACCCAACCATCGTTTTTATAAGGTGAGGATTTGGAGCTTTGTCTCACCACGCTGCTCTAATGTAAATTGGCGGACTGACAACCCAGTGGAAATACTTGGCCTGTTAAATGCTTTATTGATAATGCAGTTTAAACTCTCCGCTGATCTCAGTGCGACGGATTTAGAAATCAGCTGTTTATGTGAACTATTCCTATTGTTTATGAACTGACCACTCCGTTATATATACAACGCATCCCTGACCTAATGTTGATAATAGAATGTTACTCACAGGATATTTCCCCTATATTTTCCTGGAATTTCCACATTCTCGAATATCTTAGCATTTCATCGATTCACCGTGCGGGTGCCGGGTCCATCGTCTGGCAGAGAGAAACACCGAACAGAGTTCGAGACTTGCGACTCGGATGTAGGCTTAAGAGTACTCTTTATGATTAATTAACGTTCGTCTTCTCTACTCGAATCTTTCTCTCTGCCCAGCCAAATTTGGAAAGATGCTACTAGAGCAGCAACAGGGGTCTTATGTCCCTTTCTCGCAAAACGAAAGTTTCTATAAGCTACTTCGACATTACAGAACCGTTACGTCTCTTCTCTGTAATGCTGTCTCTTTCTAATCGTAAATATTTAATTATTTAAAACTTCTTTTTTATTTTCATATTTTTATTAAATAAAATTTCAAAAAAATATTTAATCTTTAATATTTTAATTATCAAGCTCCCCATTTGCTTAGCCGGTTCTGATTTGCGCTATCGCAACTGGGCTGAACTAGAACTACCCTCAGAACTTAATGTGCACACTCAGTAAATTTTAAACTTTTTCATTCTTACGGTTAAGGAGGTAAGTTTTTATTTAAAAAGCATAAAAAAGGAGCCCCGAGCCTTCAAAGTAAGTTTTCTATAGCTTAAGAAATATTGTGCAAAGTCTAGCGAACTTTGTTGAATTTTTATTATAATATTAACTTTTATTTTTAACGGCTAGGCTAGGAGAATAAAGTTGTTTATTGTTTTTATTTTTTTGTTGAGTTGAAGGTATTCAGTTTGAAAATCTTTTATGTAGTTACCCACAATAATACCTGCTCTACGATATAACTTTAGCAGGAGTTCCATGTGTGAGAATTCATTGAAAACTCTTATTTCTGCCGCCATGAAGTCTTTATAAATTTAAAACATATTTGAAATCTCTTTAAGTATAATTTATAGAAAAATAATAAAGTGGAAGTGTTCGAACCTACATCTTTCTAGCTATCGAGGCATGATAGTTTAATTTTTTTTAAACTCTCACTACACAGAGATGACTGTATTGGTATTTTAACTTTCAACGTAAAAAATTGGGTGTCGTTAGTTTGACGTACCAGCGTTTGTTTACAGTGTTACTTTTCGAATAAATTTTATTATAATGATGTCTTCAACAATTGAAACAAAATTACAGGCTCAAAGATGATCTTAACTACATACGATGTAGATCCGATGGGACAGTCCAAAGGTATAAGATATGATACTAAAAAGTAACTGAAAAAAGAATTTATGTTCATTGACAGATTCAAGGCGCCAGGTAAAAATAGTGATCTCTTACATTTCAAGATGAAGAATGATTGCCAAGGTTGTATATAATTATATAACAATCAGGTAGGACTGGCTGGTGTCCAATTATTACATCACTGCTATTCCCAATGCAACGCGCATGCATATTTTAGAAATAGGGAACAAGCCAACTGTAATTTGCAACTGCCTTGTTCCGATTAGATACTATTGTCGAACCGATTTTGATTTTGTTTTATGTTTAAAAGGTGAATTAGGTACTCGGGAGTATTCTAAATTTAGCTAATTTCATGAAAATCGGTTCAAAATGACCGCCTCTGCAAATTGTACAACTCCCTTAATATGGGTAGGTATTAAATGAAAGAGTGCAGTACACAATGTGAATATCTTCAAGGCAAGAGTGAATAGGCATCTTCTATATAAGCTCGTTCCAACTTAGACCTCATCACTGTTTTCCATAATCATGTGCGATTTCATCATTTCCGGTTTTTTATTTATTTAATTTTGTACGCTTAAGCACCAAATCGATGCATTCTGATCAGGCAGAAGGCCTACTTTGCCTCAATGTCTCCGATATCAATTTAATGAAGTCTGTTACGCGCTATAGCCGGATTTTGTTTCTCCGAATCTGAAAAAGTTTTTATACGGAAAATTGTTCAGTGGTTTGCAGAGCATAAAAACAAAAAATCTAGATTTGGGAAATAAGGCTCAAATCCGAATGTCGATTTCACAATGCTAGATATTTATTTACCTATACAATACAACTTGTATATTCCAAGATAAAATTATAACTTGAGGAGGTTATCACCAGCAAATGTTCAAAAATCAATTTAAAAAACATTTTCGTTTACATCTTGCGGAACAGAAGCGACTGTGAACTAGTCCAAACGGAAGCTCTCGCCACAATTTTGACTCAAACTCTGATCAAGTTACAACATTCTTCTCAGATTAAATTGTACCCATCTATTTTTTAACAGGTTTGGAATTACACCCACGGTAATAGAAAATAAATGGCATTACATTGTATACAATTTACTTACTAGGGCTCCTTAATGCAGCTGCAGAATGTCCGGGGAGTATGCGACTGAGTTGTACTCGTAACACTGCCAATTCCTACGGCTATCAGAACTAACAGAAAACATCTCAGTAAGTCCTCGACACCACCTCGGTCCTATTCTATGACATTTATGGCTTGAGTGACATCATTAAATACGCCTAATGACAACAAATCAGGAGTTTAATCTTTATAGTTTACTAAACTTGCATCAAGAGCTTTTAAAATAAAATAAGTTTGCCTAGAACATTTGTCCTTAATGACTAATTTATTTGCATCCTTAGGTACTCTTGACCCGAAGATGGTTGAATGAATTAAACCGCAGGGATGATTCAAGCGCTTCCGTCAAGCGTCGAGCGGTCTGTTCATACAAATGATGTCATAACATGCAGAATTAGAAACCTAGCGGCGTTGCGGTCTCCGCATCGCATGCTCGTATTATTCACGTATTTTATGACTTATGACACATGCAGCTACTACCCAATCAATTGTTTCCGCCACACGACTATAGCTTTTATGCTATAACTCTAAGGAGCAAAATAGCGTTCCTGGTATAGTTATTTTCTAGTAAAGCTTACTGGCCAAAACGGGATTAAGGTCGGTCGATGTAAATATTTGGCGGCCATAGAAAGTCGCGTCTAATTTTGGAAATGGACTGTAAAAATGGTTGTTTGTTTTGTTTGTATCGAAAGTTAGAGCAAGAGGATTATACCAGTTTCAACGCAAAAAGTAGGTACAAATAGTACCTAAAATATTAGTATCAGTGAAATACCTACGTGATGATCGGTTGTTGTTAAAAGTGGGTTTTTTCTGTCCATAAAGATTCATCTTTATGGACTGCTCTTCAAATTTATGTGCAAGGATCTAGAAAAAGCCACTTTAGGATAACGATCTCCGTGGCGCAGTGGTATGCGCGGTGGATTTATAAAATTCCTGGCAGGGCAGATTGAGATTTTTCTTAATTTGTCTTGGTCTGGCTGGTGGGAGGCTTTCGCCGTGGCTAGTTACCACCCTACCGACAAAGACGTACCGCCAAATGATATAGCGTTCCGGTACGATGTCGTGTAGAAACCAAAAGGGTTGTAGGTTTTCGTCCCACTCCTAACAAGTTAGCCCACTTCCATCTTAGACTGCATCATCACTTAACATCAGGCGTGATAGCAGTCAAGGGCCAACTTGTAGTCGATAAAAAAAAAAAACTAATTTCTTAAAACGATACGAAATAAAGTCTTACAATAAACGTAGATCAAGAAAAGGATCACTTACTCTTTCAACCCTTTCTTAAAGCGATAAAAATCTATAAGTAAGAACTTCCAATCGTTCCAATAAAAGTACCGAAACATGTCCAAACAGAACATAAAGTAGTTTTTAAAGATACTTTCAGTATCTTACAGTTAAAAATAAAATTCAACCCTCGAGATAAACTGAACGAAAGCATCGCTATCAGCAACGGACGTCGACCTCACAAACGGGTATTGTTGAGGCGACGTGATGTAATGTTTCTGGAAATTATTGTGGACGTGCAACGGGAATTTATGGTAGCGTATAATATAAAGTGGCCACTGTGTTTGGCTTATGTCAGAGAGGAGAATGATAACATGTGTCCTCCTTCAAACGTTCTGCCGGTATGGAGACTATAGTCTTCTTACATAATATAATGTATGCATTGAGTTTGCACAGTTGGGAATACCTTGCTTTGCAGCTGTGAATAAATCCTAAAGACTCGTTTGACTGCATCGTTGGTCTAGTATGATCGAAGTCTGTTGTTAAAAAGTCGTGATGTTAAAATCCTAGTTCGGGTTATGGAATAATTGTGAGATTTTCTTTCGTCTCTGAAATTTTCAATAGAATTCTAAGTTGGTATTCTAAGGTGGTATAACAACCCGTGGCTTGGTGGGCACATTAGGCCGTCGGTCTCGGTTACTACCATCTACAACTGGTAATAATCGTTGATGAACTCAACACTTCGTCCTCAACCCGCCAGCCTGCATTAGACAGCTCCAAACCTCTTCTCTAATAAGATAGAAGGTTCCTGAGATTTGCCTTAATCGATACCTTCTGTATCTATACTAATATTATAAAGCTGAAGAGATTGTTTGTTTGAACGCGCTAATCTCAGGAACTACTGGTTCGAATTGAAATTTTTTTTTGTGTTGAATAGCCCATTTATCGAGGAAGGCTTTAGGCTATATAAAATCACGCTGCAAGTATAAGGAGCGAAGAAATAATGGAAAATGAGAAAAACAACGCGAAAAATTATTCATCCTTGAGGGCTTCCGTTCGGTTCAAGATACCAATAAAATTATTATTATAAAAACAAAAAACTTGACTGCTTAGAAGTTATGAACTGAAAAGAGAAAAACAAGGATCACTATATCTGTATAAAATTCTAAATACTTTATGGTGTATACACCCCCTTTTTTCCCCATTTACAGCCGCCATTTTGAAAATTTATATAGCCTATGTCACTACCACAATTTTGACAAATTCAACGACACCTCACATGTCAAAATCTGTTCAGCCGTTTAGGCTGTAGCGCGTGCCGAAGAAATGGACATCCATACATACATATATACAAACATACATACATACATACATACGCTCGAAAAACATAACCCTCCTTGTGACGCAGTCGGGTAAAAATATATCTAAAAAATGAATTATTAATCTTGAAATGATCTAAGTAAAATGTCCACGACAGTATATGTCTATCTTTTAAGATTAACTCACTAGAACCGTTTTTATGGTAATCAAATTTGGTCAAAATTAATGCATTTGTTAAGAGTTATGTTAATGTACTGTAATATCGTACAATGTTTAACAAAAATGTAGATCTTTAGTACATGAGACGGGACGGAGGATATTGAAAATAATGTCGTTGCTGAAGTATCTGTTTTCTCATGGTTAAGTATAAAAAATCCACGAACATAAGTGGTTTTTCACAAATGAGTATCTGTATAACTTTTTTTCGCAAAAACATGTTCTCCGTTTGAAATGAGTCACATGAAATTGAAAAGAACTTTTTAAATATTAAAATTTACAACCTCCGCGTTAGGTACGTAAGAAGGGAAAATATTTTCCCAGCGAAAATTCCCAATTCGTTTGCAGTCGCTGAAATTATATGGCAAAGAAAAATGTTTCTCTCCATCATTTCGAATATATATTGGAAGGAGAAATCTGCAGCTGTTTCCGTTTCAATATTTCAGTCTGGAAAATTTCTAGAAAAATATGATTTTTTTTGGTTGCGAACAAATGGATGTGTCACGAACTATTAATAAAAAGTTCAGTTTTAAATTTATCGACAAGTGTTTACTACGATTTCTTCTTATGCGTTTTAATATGTTAAGTAAGTAAAATAACAAACGTTGATCTCAAGCCTTATTCCCAGCTCTTATAGCTTAATGTTTTAGCTTATTACCATGTTATTGCGTCTAATTTTGTTGATTCAAATCGTACCGTGAAATTGCTAGTACGTTTTTATCATTAAAAAAGTTCCTTAAGTAGGACAATTGTACCATTTTAGGAAATAAACCTACACGTCAATTACATATCGGAACAAAACGTTACACCACGATACACAATAGTTTTCAAATCATTTTGGGCTGGTGGAAGGCTTTGGCCGTGGCTAGTTACAACCCTACCAACAAAGACGTACTGCTGAGCGGTTCAGCGTTCGGGTAAGATGTCGTGTAGAAACCAATAAAGGTGTGGATTTCAACCTAATTTTGAGTTAGCCCGCTTCCATCAAAGATTGCATCATCACTCATCATCAGGTGTGATTGCAGTAAAGGACTAACTTGTAATAAATGAAACATGGGAATCGAATAGGACGCAAAAGGAGGGTCACTAGTCACTATCCACTGCGAAACTAGGCCATAACGTTCGACTCCAAAGATGTACCTATCGTTAAAACAGCTTCGCGATACCTTATTATTCTTGTATTATTCTTTCCTTAATATACCTTTACTAAAAAGAAATTTTCTTCAGCCATTTCCCGGAACTCTACTTTGAAATTCAAAACAGTTTTCAACAAAGAAAATCAGTGTTGTAAATATCTAATACTAAGTGCAAACAAAAAATATAATAGACCCTTACTGTTTTGTTCAGTAATATAATTTTGTTAATTTTTAAAAAAGATTTAGTATTTTAATTTATTTCGCGTCCGCGTCAAACCGGAACCTATTCTTTATTAACTTGTATCTATAAACCTTCTTAAATCACTCTAGGTATGTATTGATAAAATCTGCATTAAAATCCGTTATTTAATTCAAAAGATTTATCTATGCCCATGTGAACAGAGCGGAAGCAACTTCATTTTTAACCGATGAAATAAAACGGAGGATGTTCTCAATTCGACACGCATATATTTTTTTCTTTTTTTATGTATGACGCATAACTTTTTACAGAGTTGTCCGATTTTGATAATTCTTTTTTTATTAAAAAGGGCAGGGCATAATGTTAGGATCCACTTGCAGCGATTTCGGTTTTTGTGGAGGTATCGGTAGCTTTTTGGCTACTAGTGCCGTATAATATACTATGACAGTATAGTACGAGTACGTTACGTGGCGATAAATAAAAATTTTTAACAAAAAATAGAACCGAAACAAAGAATAGAATAGAAAGTAAAAAATAATTGTGTCATTTAGTTGCTTTGATTTACTTAATAATATCTAGGAGTCGGTGCCAGCCAAGGTTTCTACTTTAAGGACATTACCTAAAACCCACAAACTGCTTTATTACGTTAAATAAATGTTCCTTAAACTTGCTAGCACCGATTTCATAGATATGCTTAAGTAAACTAAAGCAACTAAATGACACAGTTATTTTTTACTTTTTAGTGCGTTTTGAGTCGGTTCTATTTTTTGTTATTTTACTCCGAATATGTAAAGATCCCTAACATTTTCCGGAGGTCTGGAATTAAGTTCTAAGTAATGAATTCAAACCTGCACTTGAATGTTCTAAAAATTATTAAGTAAAAAATATTTAATAAAAAATTAAACCGATTACAAAACACACTTAAAAGTAAAAAATTACTGCGTGATTTAGTTGCTTTAATTTACTTAAGCATATCCACGAAGTTGGTGCCATATATGTAAATATAAACTAACATATACGAAAACTGGGCAGTTCTGGAAAGTAAAGAAAGTATGTATCTAATATACATACGGGTCGAATTGATAACCTCCTTTTTTTGAGTCGGTTAATAAGACATAATTTTTAGTAGATTCCATAAGTATAGAGTAGTATCCACAAGATGCTTTCATTTTACTTTAAGATTAACTACACGAGGTAATCAAATAATAAAAGAAATAAGGAAAGTGGGAGGTTTCAGTCCCAGCTAGTTACCACTCTACTGACAGAGACGTGCCGCCAAGTGATTCAGCGTTCCAGTACGATGTCTTGTACAAACCAAAAGGGGAATGGTTTAATCCTACTCCTAATAAGTTAGACATCTTGGAGCAAGATCACTTACCACATTAGGTGTAATTGCAGTCAAGGGTTATCTTGTAATTCATCATCATCATCATTGTCAGCCTATTAACGGCCCACTACAGGGCCAGGCCTCCCTTCTTTTAGGGGTGAAGATATGGAGCGTAGACCCACTACGCTGCTCCAGAGTGGGTTGGCGGGCTTAGGGTGATAATGTGTTATTTATTAACGATCACTATCAGATGTTGATGACAGTGACCGGGACCGACGGCTTAACGTGCTCTCCAAGGCACGGGGGTGTAACACCACCAACTTCTCGACTCTGGGCTGCGAATGTACTGAGAATTTCATAGAATAATGAAAAACTCAGAATTATTCCGTGACCCGACCCAGGATTCGAACCCAGAACCTCGTGATCGAAGCCAGATAGGCTAACCACTAGACCAACGAGGCAGTCTTTTCTTGTAACTACATAGTATACATAATATGAAGAATTGTTAAATATTGATTTCTTTTACTGAAAAACAAGCAAGACTACAAAACACTGATCCATCAAAGTACCAAAGTATTCACTGCGACACTTCAGAATATGCTGATTCAATAGCTGCAGCTTTGATATATGAAAATAAAATAAAGTATATTTTCTAAGAAGCTGGATGGCAAAAAATGGATCATAATTTTGTTTATCTTTTATACGTATAACAAAAGACATCCGCTCTGTTTGATGTGGAAAGCTCCAAGGATGCCGCCACATGGTAGCCGAGTTTCCAGTGATTTATTGGTTCTTCGATAATTTGAAGTCCGGAGCTAGCTCGTGTTCGAGTAAAAATATCGGCATTGACGTTTGGGAAATAATGTGCGCTATTCGATCCGCGCGTGAAATGTTCCTAGAATTTTATGCATTCAAGGAAATCTCTGGGGTTATGTTTTGTGCATTAGTTTCTTCTTTTGTTGTACGTCTTTTTATTCATGAAGAATAATTGAGTAGTTGTGCCATCTTTGGTTTATATCTGTGACCTTATTGCTATACTTGTCATCTTTGAATGAAAGCTTGAGATTACATTAGCTTTGCCTTGTAGTGGTCCAATAAAAAATGAATTTAAAAATACTGAGTGTAATTCTATTTCTTAGTCCTAGTCTAGTACTAGACTATTACCTACTAGTCCTGAGCAATTTTTATTCAACTTGCTTAACTATACTAACGCCAAACTCGTTTGAGAATGCTTGTCAACAAACAAATTAAAAATGAAGGTAGAAATCACTAGTCATTTTTATTAATTAACTAGTTAATAACGAATTCATGACAATAAATTAGATTAGTAAGCTTAAAAGTAAGTAATATATTCGATATCTTTTAAATAAAATTTTTTAAAATAACAAAACATAATTTTAAATTTATTTGGTATAAAATGTGTTGCATTTTCTACCTTCATTTTAAATTTGTTTGTTGATAAACATTCTCAATCGAGTTCGGCTTTAGTTTAGTTTATTTGATGTGTTAAGTGAAGCAGTCTAAAATGCTCCAACGTAAAGTACTTACTCTAATAACTTAAAATTCAATGAAATCTTATGGGGTTTTTAACCATTTTAAACAACAATATTCCCTCTCCTATAAGGAGGAAGCAGGCCTGGCCCTATAGTGGGCCGTAAAACGCTAAATCGTATAGCGAACATAGTCTAACTAGGCCAAACCTAAAAAGAAGTCTATATATTTTTTAATTTTTTGATAACGTTGACAAAAAACAAGGAAAAAAATGTGAGTAATATTTTAATAAATTTAAAAAAAGGGAAATGTTTCTTTAATATTACATTACTCTTACGTTTTCAAGGTGAAAAAGGCAACTGTCGCATTTCATTCAGTAAGGCTACGAGGGGAATATTTCAACCAAATTTCATTTCTAAATGCCAAGTAAAGCCAATGCATTTGGCTCTAGTAAGAAAGACGCAAAATTGCTCATGTAACATTTCTGCAGATTTGTGGTGGAATATGCTGCGGGAAAATTTTATTATTTTGTTAGAAAAATGGCAAAGCGGTGTAAATTTTTGTAAATACGGAAGCTTTGCAAATTTTCATTCAGTAGTGTAAATTTTTAACTATCTTTAAAAAAAGAGGAGATTCTCAATACGGCTGATGTATATGAAATGATTTATTAATCAATTGATCGATAAAGGAACGTCTTTTATGATACTCTTTTGGGTTAATTTCCTTGTGATATCACCGTGATACTTCTACAATTCTATATGTACTTTTCTGTCTTTTAAGCCAAGAGATTTGTGAATATAGGTACCAAGTTTAACGTGTACAATTATTATTTGTATTTCATTACCTAACTGTAGCCCACAAACCCGTATAAAGCAGCGCGGTGGGTGTACGCCGATGATGTGCACAAGGTTTTTAACTACGGTAGGCATTATAAGTACTATCAACACGAAATGGTAAGTTCCTCGTCCAATGTTGGTTAGCGTAGGCAGTGCGTTTTTGCATTTATGAAGTGCACGCCACTAGTGTAGGCTCCATACAAAGTGGGAGGCCTGACCCTGTAGTGGACCGATAGTGATTATTTACCTGTAATAATATTATATGTTCACAAAAAATATACTTAATAAAAAAACTAAAACTCAACTATATTACAATATAAACACTTGTCAACAAACAGAAATATAATCCAGTAGTGTAAGGTAAATGTCACGCCACCCGACACCCGACACTCTGAATGGCGTGTCATTTCTCAAACGTGCCTACGAGAATGTTCTGACATCCGATACTCTTATGAGCATTTCACTTTGCTGACTTTAATTCTTTGTATCATTAATGCGAACTATATAACGTGACAAACAATATTAAAAAATATTGTCGTTCGCGGTTCCCGCTCTCGTAAAAATTTCGGGATTAAAAGATTATGATGCTGTATTATTGTACAGTTTCATCAAAATCCATTAATTTTGCGTGAAAGAGTAACAAACGTCCATTTTTTTTTTATCGACTAGCCCTTGACTGCTATCACACCTGATGTTAAGTGATGATGTAATCTAAGATGGAGGCGGGCAATTTGTTAGGAGAAGGATGAAATCCACACCCCTTTCGGTTTCTACACGACATCGTACCGGAACGCTAAATCGCTTGGCGATACGTCTTTGTCGGTAGGGTGGTAACTAGCTACGGCGAAAGCCTCCCACCATCCAGACCAAGGCAAATTAAGAAAAATCTCAATCTGCCCCGCCGGGAATCTATTTTTCGTGTGAACATGAAACCCGATTCATTTACAAGAAGCATCTTTATTCGAGTACTAACCATAAACATACTACTATTATGGGCGAAAGTTTGTGAGTGGGAATGCTTTTTTTTTATCGACTACAAGTTGGCCCTTGACTGCTATCACACCTGATGTTAAGTGATGATACAGTCTAAGATGGAAGCGGGCTAACTTGTTAGGAGTGGGACGAAAATCCACACCCCTTTCGATTTCTACACGACATCGCACCGGAACGCTAAATCGCTTGGCGAAATAGGGTGGTAACTAGCCACGGCGAAAGCCTCCCACCAGCCAGACCAAGACAAATTAAGAAAAATCTCAATCTGCCCCGCCGGGAATCGAACCCAGGACCTCCGTCTTATAAATCCACCGCGCATATCACTGCGCCACGGAGGTTGTTACTTCTTCACGCAAAAACTGCAAAATAACACATAGGCAACATTATATTCCGAAATTCCTACGGGATGAAACCTACGTGGGAAAAGCCGCAGGCGTCCTCTAGTTTACTATAAATATAAAAGATATAATAAAGTAGCAGCTAATTTTAACGCAAAAGTTCTAAAAGTCTTAAATAGGCTTCGAAAGGCGGACTGGTCGATCGGCGTGGGTGAGGCATTTGAGCATATTTTTAGAATGCTCAATTTATTAGAGATTTATCAGTCTTGTCAAGGATGGTGGCTTTTAACGCAAAATTTAACTTCAAAATTGATTGATCGATAGTAGTTTTTCTGTTACTATCTCACGTTTTATTATAAGAGTGCTTACTACTAATAGTTGATTATGCAAGCAGATATAAGTCATGGTCTATAACAAAACATTAAATAAGCTCGGGTCGGAGAACGGCATCCAGTCGTTCACACTCCTGCGTTTCTGCTATGCCCGATATTGAACTCAATGTTATAATTTACTTAAATATAAATGTTTCTTCTTTCGGTTTGAAAATTTGAACCGGAATTGTAAACAATTTTATGTCTAGAAACATTTTCATTTCAACAATGCATCAAAAATATGCATAGTTAGGGTCATCATATCGAGGCTTGGGATTTATAAGGGAACATATAAATAATGCGGATAGACAAACAGGCAACAAGAATTTTAAGCATTCTGCAGAAATGCAATGATCGTCAACTATATTGTTAAAGACAGCGTCATGTTGAAACTCTTGATATACTCATACGTCATATCTTAAAACTATTTCCTTCAGCCACTTTTCTATCATCGATCACATTTGCCATTAATTCAGTTTACGAGCGCCGCTGGGAGCCAATAAACAAAAATGAACTCAAGTGTTTTGTAGGGTGACCACATTTGTCATGGTTATGTTCACAGTATTAGCCACATGATGTCGTCGTTTAACTCTTAGGAATTCTCTGCTAGTAACAAGTTAAAAGAATGAGTGCCTCGTTGGTCTAGTTGTTAGGCTGTGTGGCTTTGATCACGAGGTACTGGATTCGAATCCTGAGTCGGGTCACGGAATAATTCTGAGTTTTTCATTATTCTATGAAATTCTCAGCCAACAGTCGAGAAGTTGGTGGTGTTACACCCCCGTGCCTTGGAGAGCACGTTAAGTATCAATGAATTTTCCAGAACATTCGAAGCCCGGAATCGGGAAGTTGGTGGTGTTACAACCCATGCCTCAAACAACAAAACGTATTAACGTGTTGGAACATTTTTTTAAGGTTATTGACGTGACAACGTCTTGTAATTCGATAGAGCCGGCTGCACGCACGAAAAAATATGACGTCATGCGTCGTTACCTCACTTTGAGGCGTTCCATGTAAGGCTTGAAGTGCAAGCGAGAGCACGGAACGAGCGACAAAGCACAATCGGCCTTTGCGTTCGGCAGCGTTCGACATCCGTCTATTAAATATAATTATTAAATATATTAATTTTAAATTAAAAATTAATATATTTATTATAAATTTAAAATATAAATTTATAAAATCAAAATCAATTATTTTATTAATTTAAATTAATATTTATAAAAATATACTTAAATTAAAAATTTTAATAACCAATTAAATGCTACCATTCCATCAGTATTTTCTTAAGACATTGTCACGTTCAACTATCGTCAGTAAACCGACTTTACAGACAACCAATTTTTTTTACTTAAAGCCCGTTCTAACTTCGTACGAGTAAACAAGTGTTGCGATAAATTATCAAAAAAAGTTCGTATGTACTAGTCCTAACTTAACTAAAAGAAAAACCTATTAAAATTTTCACGATATTTATATCAAAGGATATTTCTATATTTCTTCAGTATAGTTATATTTTGTTAAGATTCACAAACAAATCCAAGAAATAAACTCACATAGATTGGAATACCTTATTCATACGGACAAAGTTGGGAGAATCAGCTGTAATGGCTAGAGACCAACTTGTCAAGAATACATACGTACATGGACACCCTAGTGTGCATTTTGATTGGCTCTCTGATTGACTGCGCCTCTAACTAGTTTAATAATACCCCTCCTCCCTCAACCATGGCTTCTATATTCCCTTTTTACGTTCGATATTCCTGCCTCGACGTACTTACCAGTATGAAATATGGGATCTTTTGTTATAGTTTTTGAAGACAATAGATTTTGTTTTCTGATTACATACTTACTTCTACACTTTTTGTTTAGTATTTTTTTGAAATGTTTTCTATAACACTGGTAGTAGTTTTCTAATAGTAATATTGGTGACAGCACCTCTGGGGAAATCGCTACCGCAGTACTTATTAGGCTTAAGTAAGAAGGCGGTAATGTTTTCTTAAAAGCATTGATGTAGGTGCCTTTAAGTAACATTAACATCAAAATAATTGTTAGCGATAATTTTAAGATAAATTTCTATGTACAAGAAAAACTGTCCATGTTTTGTATGAAACACATTAATAGTTAAATGATAAAACACCAATTAAAAATGCGCAGAGAAATATGAAAAAAAATAAAATGCTGTAAATAAACAAAATTGCTTGCTGAGTTTCTTACTGTGAAACTTTGTACTAAAGCGACTAACGACGCTTTTTACAATTCAGTTAAAAATCAGTACACATGTAGTCGTGTAATGGTGTGTAAACGTGAGATTTCTGCACAATTTTCTTTGATTCTCATAAAATGTAAGGAAAGGAATCCGAGGGTAGAGCGCTACCTAAATCTCTTGGGCACCTGCCAACTTCTCTGCCGGCATTAATGAATAACGGACGAGGTTTGCCAATTGTTCTACGGAAAGCACAATCGGGCCCCGTCTGTGTTTCCTGCCGGTCAATAAAGAACTCGGCACTGAGAACTAAATAAAAAATTTACCACTTAATGCAATGACCTTTAATATTTGAATCGGCTGCCATTCAAGGCCTTTATTTATTTATAATCCTTATTTAATTGCTTTCACTCTATATTTAGATCATTAATAGCTCTACGATTTTGGGGTCGGACTTAAGTTGGAAGTCCTTGAGTTCGAAGCTTGCCCGTTGTATTTTGGTAGTACCCTCTCTCAACACAGTCTTTACGTTTAATTGAATGGGAAAGGGTTATATTGACTGCCTCGATGTCTAGTAGTTAGCTTATGTGGCTGCGATCACGAAGTTCTGGGTTCTGGACTCGGCGGAATAATTCTGAGTATTTCAGCCTGGAGTGCCTCGGAGAGCCCGTTGAGCCGTCGATCCCGGTCACTATCATCAACATCTGACAAGTGATAGTTATTGTATGAAACATTATCATCCTGAGCCCGCCAACCCGCATTGGAGCAGCGTGATGGGTCTATGCTGCATATCCTCTCCCCTTTATGGAGGAAGCCCTGGCCCTGTAGTAGGCCGTAAATAGGCTGATAATGATGATAAAAGAAAAAAAGACGTGTGGCACTCGGAGACTGCCGTGATAAAGCTATTGCATAGAAGTTATTCAACATCGGGCGCGGTCAGTACTTGGATGGGTGACCACCTGGGAACACCGCGTGATGTTGGCTTTTTTTTAATTTTTATTTTTTTTTATAATCTTATAGGAATATAAATAAGTGTTGTGTATAAAACCGCAGGTTTTTATATTTATCGATAGTCGTACATTTGACGAATTTTAAATTCCGTTTGAAAAGTTCAGTGCGGCCTAGTTACAGAGGCACAAGTCACTTGATTGCGTTAGTTACGCAATATGGACTCCAAACGGAACGGTAATAAAAGAGTCTGGATTTTCAGACTTGACAGTCGGCATTTACCACTTTGTGTGAATTGACCTCAGTGGTGGCAGTGGTTAGTTACCACTCGTCTCTTTATTAACCGACGAAAAAAAACGGAAGAGGTTCTCAATTCGACACGTACATATTTTTTTTATGTATGACCACGCATAACTTTTTACAGTGTTGTCCAATTTTGATAATTCTTTTTTTATTAGAAAGGGCATATTTCAGGGGTGATCCCATTGTCACCATGTTAGAATCTGATAATGATATCCTGTGGAAATTGAAGGAACTCTTCAAATTTGGAGGCACGCTTACAGCGATTTCGGTTTTTGTCTCGGTATCGGTAGCTTTTTGGCTACTAGTGCCGTATAATATACTATGACAGTATAGTACGAGTACGTTACGTGGCGATAAATCACTAAAAAGTAAGAAATAAAAATTTGTAACAAAAAATAGAACCGACTCAAAACGCACTAAAAAGTAAAAAATAACTGTGACATTTAGTTGCTTTAATTTACTTGAGCATATCTAGGAGTCGGTGCCAGCCAAGGTTACTACTTTAAGGACATTACCTAGAACCCACAAACAGCTTTACTACGTAAAATAAATGTTCCGTAAACTTGGCTGGCACCGACTTCATAGATATGCTTAAGTAAATTAAAGCAACTAAATGACACAGTTACTTTTTACTTTTTAGTGCATTTTGAGTCGGTTCTATTTTTTGTTAAAAATTTTTATTCTACTCTAGTTATCAAAACATTCAGCTTTTAATTGCAGTTTCCGTTGGCTTTCCAGGCAGTTATGACTGTACTTTATTTTAAGTTGTTCTAGATAGTTTTTTTTTATAAATTACAAGTTAGCTTTTGACTGCAATCACAATGATTATATAACTAATGAAGCAATCTAAGATGGAAGCGAGCTAACTTGTTAGGAGTAGGATCAAATCCACACCTCTTCGGTTTCTACACGACATCGGACCGGAACGCTAAATTGCTTGGCGGTAACTAGCCTCGGCCGAAGCCTCCCACCAGCCAGACCTCGACCAATTTCAAAAATCTTAATCGGCCCAACCGGGAATCGTACTCACGACCTCCGTCTTATAAATCCACTGCGCACACCACTGTGCTACGGAGGCCATCACAACTACGATAATATGTATGTAGTAAAAGTAGTGTAGAAACTTTCCTGTATCTGTTCTAGTTTTCTCTCTGCTCTATTCTAATAAGAACGTAGCTCAAACTATTTAACTAAATTATAATAAAAAGTATACGTACAATATACAATTTTAAATTTGAAGGTATATTATATCTCCTAAGTTTGCCAAGAGTCAACATAGACTACATCGTCACAGTAGCGACTTAGTAGGTGAGGGTTAATGTAAGCGTAATGATAATCATCATTTGTCGTAGAATAAAAATAAACATAAAACGTTTAACGATAATAGTAATGAATGTAATGATTATGTATTCACTGTGTTATACCAGTGGACAAAGGAATATATATTATGTTAAAATGATAGTTGTTATATTCTCTATTATGTAATAAAAAAATACCTGACAAAAATACAGTTTATTGTGTCATAAATAGCCTCGTCGATATCAGTGGAGACTTGATCTATTTTATAAAACTCTCTAATCTAGTCTAATTTTTATATTTAGGGATAGTACCTATTCAAATCTTTGTTATTTAAAGCCATGCATATGTATACAATACTTTTTTATCAACTAGAAGTTGGCCCTTGACTGCTATCACACCTAATGTTAAGTGATGATGCAATCTAAGATGGAAGCGGGCTAATTCGTTAGGAGTAGGATGAAATCCATACCCCTTTTAATTTCTACACGACGTCGTATCGGAACGCTAAATCGTTTGGCGGTAGGTACGTCTTATTGATAGGGTGGCAACTCCACCACCACCGCGCCACGGAGGCCGTCAAAACGTGCCAAAGAGTAGTCGTTGAGACTATGTATGCGATCACCATTAAACAAATATGTACCTATTATCTTTATGAAACACGCATCCTATTATTTGTTAAGTAGGTGGTATACATTTCACAGGCCACTATATTATGTCCAATCCATTATGCCAATACCTTTTATGCTAAATTGTCCATACTTTGCTTAACGATACCTTGTCTAGTAAATCACTGTCTTTGGCTATACTTTTAAAGATCAATATCGCTTGACAGGTTACAGAAGGAAGTGCACCATAAAACCATTTGGTTATCTAATGATTAATGTCTAATCCAAAATGGTACCAGCGCATATTTGGATGGTATAAAATATTTTATGTCAACAATTTTTTATGACACAGTATGTAATTTAGAACGTCCTGTCGCGTAGGATGATTTTTCTAACGGACTGATTTTGATATTCTTTTGATGGACACGTAGGTTGTCTGGCCTAGATCCAATAGCACAAATCAATTGTTTAATAAAAATATTTAGGTACTTTTTATTACAACTATTCTTTAAATTTTATAAATAATAAATTGGCTGACCACCTATGAAGCACCCAAAATCGCTGAATTGACAAAAATTGGTTTAAAGGTAATCGAGTAAAAATAATATCAGGCATTTAGAAGGGGTAATATTTTATGTACATTTTTGACTCAAAATAAGTATTGTAATTATTATCCTTACAAAAGAATAATCAACTTGATCAAAATGGCAGCTAATATCAGCATCCTATGCTCCATCATTTGCTTGGCTCATGTAGCACAATGTTGGGCTGGTAATTAATGTAAGGTTGTGCCAAGCATAATGTAGTGTTTGATGCTTCTTCTACTCAGTTTGAGTCTTGACAAGCCTGGTGGAGATATCAGATACTGTAGATGTTTTGTAATGTGTGGCACAATTTAGTGATAAACGTTTTTTGTTTGTTTATTTCTTGCTCTCTTTATATTTTTATCTCTCTCACTTTGAAGTTATTTTCATTTTTCTGTCTTTCTTTTTTCTTTATTTACCGTTGAGGGCAACGTACAGAAAAATATTATAATTGGTAACTCATTGATCGCTACCAATTAATTGTGAGTTTTGATCAATTGACTCAAGGTGAAGCATCGTTATCATCGAATGAAACATTTCAAATACAATATATTGGCAAATAAGCTCGCTCAAGTATCATCTCGTAATCAACAGATTTCATTATTTAGTTACCATTGTATTACAGATTGATTGTATTACAGATTGATTGGATCACCCATCGCTTGTAATTGACACGCGAATGTAATTAGGTAACATTAAGCTCCGTAGTACTTACCTACACGTCTGTTTCAACTACATTTCTGTTTAACCTTACAGAGGATAAATACATAAGAGAGAGAGATATTGACTGTGAACAGGTAATGTCATACATAGAAGAGCATATCATACAAAAGGGCGCACACGGCTTAACCCGCGAAGTCCTCGTTACTGTCGGAATTTCGGAATAAAATGTGACCTATGTGTTATTCTGATATGTGAACTATATTATTGTGAAGTTTCATCAAAATTCAATCTATCGTTTTAGTTTGAAAGAGTAACAAACATCCATCCATCCATACAAACTTTCGTCTTTTATTATATACCTACCTAAGTAAGGATGTAAGCTATAAGCTATGGGGCCATCTTAAAAATGTGCGGATGTCTCTGTCTATTATTAATATTTAATTTTTGGGTTATGTGATCATATTTTTATTTCTAGTTTTTGACGACGTGACTACGTCTTATAATTCGATAGAGCCGGCTGCACGCACGAAAAAACATGACGTCATGCGTCGTTACCTCGCTTTGAGGCGTTCCATGTAAGGCTTGAAGTGCAAGCGAGAGCGCGGAACGAGTGACAAAGAAGCACAATCGGCCTTTGCGTCCGGCAGCGTTCGACATGCGTCTATTAAATATAATTATTAAATATATTAATTTTAAATTAAAAATTAATAAGTATATTTATTATAAATCTATAAAATCAAAATCAATTATTTTATTAATTAAAATTAATATTTATAAAAATATACTTAAATTAAAAATTTTAATAACCAATTAAATGCTACCATTCCATCAGTATTTTCTTGAGACGTTGTCACGTTCAACTATCGTCAGTAAACCGACTTTACAGACAACCAATTTTTTTAGTTTTACTTTTAAATCACGCTTATTTTCATCATCCTTATTACGCAAGTCAAGCGCTAAGGCGCAATTAATTGAGCTAAGGTACCAATTATACAAATATTTTGTATAATTTCGTATATAAAATAACAATAGTTGCAACGCGCCTCATGCCGCAGGCTTCAATTGCGCTTCGGATTGATTGGATCTCCGTCGAGGCTTATAATTAACATGCGAGCGTTATTAAGTGATTCCAGACCTCGGGGAGCGCTTTACAAGCAAAATCAAATATGGCGGCAGGTGTGTCAATAATGATCGTCATTATTGACATCACTTTACATTATAGAGCTTACCACCGCGTTTGTTGAAATGCGATATAATTAAAATAATTTACTTATAACAATTAAATTAAAGGATCATAAAATATTTATTTTGCAATTCTTACCCTGTCTCCAAAGCACGACGACAACGAGTAACGAACACAATCTTATATAATATTAGTGTCACTGGGGACTAGAAGTGCGTAGGTACGTGAGGTTTCTAATATATAAGTTTATCAACAATGGTGTGCGCAGTGGGTTTTTAAGGCGGAGGTCCTGGGTATAAATCCCAGGTTGGATTAACATTTTCTAAATTGCTGCAGGTTTATCTAATGGGAGGCCTTGGTTGTAGCTAGTTACCACCCTACTGACAAAGACGCTGCCAAGCGATTTAGCGTTCCAGTACGATTTCGTGTAGAAACAGAAGGAGGAGTGGATTTTCATCCAACTCTTATTACTTCTAAGTTAGCTCGCTTCCATGTTTTTTTTATCGACTACAAGTTGAAACTTGACTGCTATCACGCCTGTTGTTAAGTGATGATGCAGTCTAAGATGGAAGTGGGTTAACTTGTTAGGAGTGGGACGAAAACCTACACCCCTTTTGGTTTCTACACGACATCGTACCGGAACGCTATATCGTTTGGCGGTACGTCTTTGTCGGTAGGGTGGTAACTAGCCACAGCGAAAGCCACCCACCAGCCAGACTAAGACAAATTAAGAAAAACTCTCAATCTGCCCCGCCGGCAATTGAACCCAGGACCTCCGTCTTATAAATCCACCGCACATACCAATGCGCCACGGAGGTCGTCAAAAAGATTAGATTAGATAGCACCGTCAATTATAGTCAGGTGTGATCACAGTCAAGGGCTAAACAATGAATAAAAAAATGTTAGATATGTACTTACCTATACCAATTTGTCTTAGCTGTATGCTCAAGCCATGACTCTAAAATATCTCGAAGTAGGGATATTGGACCCCATTCAAGTAGCCTATGCCAAGTAGCGCTGACGTAACTAAGCCATGCTTGGCACTTGCGAATAGTCAAGTTGGCTAGGTTTGAAGCCTAAAATGGCCAATTTATTCAGGATTTGTTTAAGGTGGGACTGGGAGATAGAATTTTGAAGATGCACCATGTAGGTATAAAACCTAATTAATGATTTGTTTTTTGTTGATGAGTATGAAAATACTCTTTGGTGGCCGAAGTATCTTTGCTTTTCACTTTCACTTTCTGTTCGCTTATATATTTTAAACTATTTGACGGATTTCAATGCAGTTTTCAGCAATAGGTATATAGGGTGAATCATGAGAAACTTTTATAGGTACAAGTTAGTTAAGAATTACGTGGTTTGGACTCTTTAGACTGAAAGTCGCCGGCATGCGATAGTATTACCTAGATTGTAAATAGCTTAATATTTATTAACATGTTAAGTACTATCAGATTTTTAACACGATAATATTTAAAATATTCATACGATTAGTAATATAAGAATATAATGTGTGGCCCTTGGGATCTTGCTCGGCACCATCAATCATATAAAGTGTGTCAGGAATCAGGATGCATTAAGTTTGAATAACCCAAATTCTTCCGCGTCTGTGAACTACCGCTTTTTATCTACAAACGGAAAATAAATAACTTGAGAGCTGATGGAAAAATTAAATGGGTAGAACGACAGTAAAATGTAGTTAATTAACTGCAAAAGGCAAGGTCGAAACCACTGCACTATTATCCCAAGAAAGAAGTGGTACAATATTTATTAACGAAAAAAGATATGACCATAAGAAGTCTTTCTTCTAGAAAAGTACAGAGATTTACTACTGGATATTGCACTATTGTATACATATATAAAAAGCAGAGCAGACGCTCCAAAATTCCTGACACGTGAATCTAAAATTCATAAACCATGCACCGCGTTCCGGCCAGTTTATCCCAAACTTTCAGCATTTACACCGCAACATGCCGAGGTAGTAATTACTCGTATTTCAGCTAAAACTTTCACTTTCAAATGCACTCTGCAGTACAGACTAAATTAAAATTTTAAACATTAAAAATTTAATATTCAAGAAAAATCTTAGGTGAACTTACTTTTCTGCTCATACAACGAATTTAATATATAAAATACGTTTGATATTGCAAG
This sequence comes from Mycalesis mineus, assembly GCA_034621355.1. Classification (NCBI taxonomy): domain Eukaryota; kingdom Metazoa; phylum Arthropoda; class Insecta; order Lepidoptera; family Nymphalidae; genus Mycalesis; species Mycalesis mineus. The sequence goes on from CM067896.1 coordinate 3,387,103, forward strand.
GATACTCTGAAATTATGATGGCTAGAACTATTGTTCTACCACGAGATATTAGGTGAACATATATATAATTTCAGCAGACTATGGCCTATAGCTATTGTAAGGCTTCCTGTAATATTACATCGAGAGATTTTATTGCTAAGACAATGCGCAAAAGAATATTTGCAACACCATAGATAATGCTACTGTGCTGCTGCATATTAAAGACTAGTTTATCTATTTAAGCCTGTGTGCACCAAGATTTCAGATAACCAACGGTTAACATAACAGCTAAACGTAAAATTTACTGTTCACGACAACCCGTACGCCGGTCAAGGACGTAAGCTCGGTTAAAATAACCGCCCGGTTTACGTCTTTAACCGGCGTACGGGTTGACGTGAACTGTAAATTTATAGTAAAGTTATGTTAACCGTTGGTTATCATAACTGAAATCTTGGTTCACACAGGCCTTAAACTATTTGGAAATACCTTAGCGGATGATTAATTATTAAAACTATACCTTTCATATTGCTTCACGTTGCTGCGAAATGGTGGTTAGGGATAATACTGTCATGTATGTATAAGAATCGTAGCACTCTCCCTAGTAGAGACAGTGACTCCATTCTGGCAGAGCTCCTACGTTCACCTATTCTTCATTGACGTTGTTCAAGTCTTATCAAAGAGCATCCATTAAATTTACACTCAGGTAAAAGCGCGGGCTGGAATAAAGTTTTGTGAAACTAAAATCATTAGATTTTCAATCTGTTTGAAGCAAAATTTATTACATTAATTTACGTCTATAATATTTACTGCGAGCTCTTCTGCTATGATATATGGGTATAGAAATCCATTGTTGAAGACCGTTCCACATACCGATACCGGGATATTAATATAACCCGGTTATTTGTTATTCCGGCAACGCAATAGTACTTTATCTGTCTGAAATGCAAAAGGTTTTACTGACAGCCTGATGTATTGTAGGGCCGCTACATGTGAGGGAACAGAGATTTAGAGTATTTACACACCATTTCAATCCAGTGGTTAATAACGCTACTGTTATAAAGGCGAAAGTGTGTGAGTGTGTATGTGTGTGACTTCTTCCCGACTAAACGGCTGTAGTAATAAAATTTGGTATGGAGTTCGACATATGGAGGATTATGACACCCTAGATTGGCACATGAGCTTCATTTATCCCGAAATTCCCCAGAGAACCAGAACTACACGGGTAAATCCGTGACGCAGTGGTATGTATGCGCGGTTAATTTATCAGACGCAGGTCCTGGATTCGATTCCCGGCGGGGCAAATTGAGATTTTTTCTTAATTTGTCTTAGTCTGGCTGGTGGGATGCTTTCGCCGTGGGTAGTTGCCACTCTACCGACAAAGACGTAAGCGATATAGCGTTCCGGTAAGATGTCGTGTAGAAACCGAAAGGGGTGTTGGATTCATCATACTCCAAACAGGTTAGCCCGCTTCCATTTTAGATTGCATCTTTACTTAACATCAGGTAGGTATAAAGGGCCAACTAGATAAAAAAAAACATGAGAAATAATTACGAAAACCTTAAAATTTACGGAACCCTCAGTGCGCGAGTACTCGCACTTGGCCGGTTTTTTTTCAAAATTTATCTCGTATAAAGAATTTTCTTCAAGTACGTTGTGTGTAGGTGCTCTTAATCATTATAAGATGTATGCCTTCTTGGGTTTTCCAATATGCAAGAAATTTGGGTAAAGGCTTTCGGTACGCATAAGGCCTAAAAGTAAACTAAACTTTCCTTTTTTCTGTAGGAAAGTAATGAAATGAGTTTACCGAACAACAAAAATAAAACTATTATGAAAAATTCAATGGATGCTTTTATCTTTTGTACATAAAGTAATAGAAATCAGCCTAGCCTAAAGGCACAATACGGGGCTTCACAAACCTGAATCGTATTTTAAGGCTTATGGTGCTTCGACCCACCACGCTAAACTAATGCGGGTTGGTGAAATAATGTTTTACTTCGTAACGAATATTATTGAACGTTAATGATAAAACCGTGCGTATAAAACTCCCAACTACGCAAGTGCTGACTTTTACTAGTCTTTTTAACAAGAAAGGAAAACTTAATATTATTCCATACTACTCGACTCGAACCCAGGACCTCGTGATACGAAGTCACATAAGCTACTCGTAATAACTAATCTAATGCTATTGTCAAAAGGCTTAGTCAGCGCAAATTATAGGCTTTGTTTCAAATGGATGAAAAAAAAAAATTTTCAAGAAATAAAAAAGCCCACGCTCTACAAAACAAACAAAAAAATCTTTTATAACGATTTATCCCCTGATCAATTAGAACAGGTGTCTGTGACACACTTTATAGATGCGAGTATATCTGAAAGAGATTCACCAAAGGCAACAGTCATGCATCTATTTATATACATTTTATCGCTTCGGTTGAGCTTGTGCTGTTAAGAAAGCTTCGCTATCAAAAGCTATATATTTTTAATTTAAAGTGATTTTAGTTATATTTATACTTACTATTTTTTTAATTGCATCGCTTAATGACATATTCGTGCATTAGCGTTAAACAGCTTTGGCTTTAATACAGCAGTCAGCTCTTGAACTAAACAAAACGAATCATATTAAATTCATTCGTTTAGAAGCTACGATGCCAATACGATAGATAGGTAGGCGGGTTTATAAAAAGACATATAAACAAACAGCAATAATGCTGTTTAAATGAATAAAAGCTCTCTATTTTAAGTCGAAGTTTAAATAAATTTTAATTTTTTTATTACGACGTCATCAATGTTAAACTTCTTTGGATTTTTTCAAAATCACATTACTTGGGTTGCTTTATTACCTAGTGAACTCCTGTGACTCCCTCTGTGAGAAATTCTATTTTGTGAAAGTCAAAAAAAAGTATGTCTTTTCCCATGCTCTATACTACTGCTCTACTATCTTTGTACCTTTCTTTTAATTCGGTTTAGTAGTTTAGGTGTGATTAAGTAACAAACAGACAGAGTTACTTTTACATTTATAATATTGCTATAATCTAATATTTAATCTGATCTCTCAAACTACAGTTAGCTTGCAGTAATAAATGGGCTCTTTTTCCTATTAGGGGAAATCATTCTAAAAAAAAGAAAACTATGTCTATTTTATCGCAGCAAATCGATCTCTATCTTAGCTTGTTGTGAGGCGCTTACTTTAAAAGCATCGCTCACTGAGCGATACCGTGGGAGTCGTTATTGAAAACACGAGAGTGTTGGATAACAAATGATTATGAGATCACTTTTTAGATTTGATCCATTAGGGCCGGTGCATATATGGCGAAGCGCAGCGCGGTGTTAGTGTTGTTATCAAACTCTGCTAGTAGTAATACTTAGAGCTTTTGTCTATGTTTGGGAAAGCTCTGTTTCCGCAAAACCGTAAACATGAGCTAAATTTTTAGTTTTATTAGATAGTATTAAATTTTTGAAAATAAACGTGATAACAAAAATTGCGGAACCGGCGGGATTCGAACCTACTTTCCTATGTCTATAATGCCATTTTAGTATGAACTAAGCAAGTTATATGTATGGATGGATGAATGTTTTGTTACTCTTTCATGCAATAACTACTGTATGGATTTTGATGAAACTTCACAACAAATTCACACGGGAACGATAACATCGCGGTTGAAACCACCGGCTTCCTCTACTATCAGTACTTGTCATCCCTTATTTCATCACTTTCAAGATATTTATTGGAACAAAAAGTACGGTCTTTCCCGATTCATAGCAATCTCTACCAAAATCAATTAACATAGGTTTAACAGTTTGGAACCATACTTTTGGAACCATACTATTGGACAGTCAACATGACAAACATTTATTATATGTATTAGTATGTTATAAGCTTTATTAGCGACTTATGTGGAGCAACGAAAAGATAATATATTTGTTTTTAATGCGGTTCCACTTTATTTTAGTAAGGTGATGTCACGCTGCGGTGATTTTATTGCTAGAATTAATTTATGTCTGCGTAAAACAATAAACCTATTACCTATATACAAGTATGTTTTGTATGTATTCAAGTACTATTATAAATCTAGCAGTTCCTATCGACTTCATTCACGTACAACTAGGTATGGCATATATAGCCTTTGTTTGAAGTCATAAATCTGGTTATTACAAAAAGCAAAAATTCTTATAATAAGAGAATGAGAACTGTGTGGTGCAAAAGAAGATGTAGTGACTAAAATTAAGAAAGGGATGCTTAGATGGTCTGGGCACGTTGAGAGAATGGATGAAAGAAGATTAACAAAAGAGATTTATAAGGCGATGATCCTGGACCAAATTCAGGACAATTTAAAAATGGTCAGGTCAAGAGTATCCTAAACAGACGAAGGATGGAAGGATGTAGTCTCTGCCGACTCCTATGGAAGTGAGGCGTAAGTGCTTGCTGTTCCCGCTGCAGGCTAGACCAATATTATGTCAGTTATTAAAGAATTTTCAAAGGATACTTACCTCTTTGCAGTTGGTTATCTTATAATGACAATCATTAGTCATATACATAACTTCATTATTCCATTCTATAATCTGTTTAGTCTATTCCTGCACCTCTGCTGAGCTCGATCAAACGCACCCTAACTAGATTAACTAATACCGATTTGTCCCGCTAATGTAAACAACACATGGCTCAGACGTGACAGGGCTGCCGACAGCCAATTGAACATTATAATGCAGGAAATTCTGTTTCTTCCCGATAAATTAAATATCAGGGGTTATTTAATCAAAATAATTACCATTATTATCTCTACATTGCTGCCATCTAATAGAAAGCTCATTTATGCCTTTGCGATAGAACTCTGGTAATCTAGATTCTACAAACTTTGTGAAAGCATTTTGCACTGCCTCCTGAGAAGAAAAACTTTTTATCGCGTAGAAAATTGGCCAAATCACGAAAAAAGTGGTAGTCCGTTTCAGCAAGATCTAGCGAATATGGAGGGTGACGAATGGTTTCTGGTTGCAGTTCCTGTAGAGTTAAAACGGTTTCTCGTGCTGTATGAGGTCTCGCGTTATCATGGAGCAATAATGGTGAAGATCGATTCATAAGTCGGGACTGTTTCACTGCTAGTTTCGCTATCATTGTTCGGAGTTCGGCGCAGTAGACATCTGCCGTTATTGCTTGACCAGATCGGAGAAAGCTATAGTGAATAACACCACGCTGAGACCACTAAACAGTTACCATTACCTTTTTATTGGTAAGCTTTGCTTTAGGACACTGTTGCGGCGTTTGACCTGGGGTCAGCCATTGCGTTTTCCGCTTACGATTATTGTAAAGAATCCATTTTTCATCACATGTCACAATCCGATCCAATATTCCTTCATTTCTGTATCGATTCAACAAGGCAAAGCAAGTTATAACACACGTTTCTTTCTGCAGATCAGTCAAATCATGAGGCACCCTTTTTTCATATTTTTTTATTTTATTGATTTGACGCAAATGAGTCAATATTGTTGTTAAAGTAAAATTAAACCATGCCGCTAATTCCTGGGTAGTTTACCTCGGATCGGCTTCTACCATCTCTTTCAAATCATTGTTATTCACCTGTGTGGGCGATATTCCACGTGGTTCGTTCTTCAAATCGAAGTTTCCATTACGAAAACGTTTAAACCACAATCGCACAGTGCGTTCATTAGCAGTCCCCTCTCCAAACGCAACATTAATATTGCGAGCTGTTTCTGCCGCGTCAGTTCCGCGTCGGAACTCGTATTCAAAAATCACACGAATTATCGAAGTATCCACCTTTATTGTCTAAGCTGAATAAGAAAAACAACTCAAAGTTGATAATCGAATGTTGCACATTTTTTAAAAGAAAAACTACACAGGTACCGTATAAAAAAAGTTTCACTTTAAAATCTTAATCCATGAAGGTTCTATGTCAATTCGAAGTACCTATTACAATAAAACAGCCTTTTAATTCTTTAACCCCTATCATTACTACAGTTTTAAAACAAGTCAAAATAAAACTATAAAGCTAAACCAAAAAAAACAACCAATTTAAACCTGAATTGATTATTGAATTGTTGACTGTACAATTGAATATTGAAGAGTCATCAACTCCCAAAAAGTTTGGCTTTACTGCTAAATTCGTTGGTATTTTGCACATAATAGCAACAAATTAATTATTCTTTTCATAATGAAATTCACTAATTACTTAAAATTGTATATTATTCAATCGGCATTATACAATGATGTGGTGGGGCCCACCAAAAACGGATGCATTTCAGCCCTTTTGAATCTTTTTTAACCCTTTTGGATAGGTTACTTTAAAAAAATATGGGTAATAGTGTTTATCAGGCACACGCTAACATTTATCTTAACCCCAAAAACATTACTTTTTATTATCAGTAAGGTCACTAAACTTACTTTATAGTTGAATTAATATATTAGTCTCTATTTCCCTCCCTTAATTTTATATAATCTTCTGTTCAACTTTGTATCAGTTGTTACAATTTAATCACAATCGGGTCCTTTATTAATTATAATTTGTAACGAACAAATAACAAACTGTGTTATTCGGGCTTGTAATCACAAAGGCCAAACCTTTGTAATAACATATAACAAATAAATCACATCACATTCCAACTAGTCAGCCCTGTTCCACACGAGTTCACTGATTGTGCTTACAGCGCGGATTACTGAATAGCAAATGATCTACTTATGAGTTGAGATCGATAACTGGACATAGATAGAAAAATAGACGACGAATCATATAGCGCCTTTTTGTTCTGATCTCGTAACCGTTTATGGTAGGGGAGCCCAAGAGGAAATTTCGGAAATGCTCGAGAGCAATCTGGTAGGATCCTACTAAACTCGCTCTAGAATGGAGCTTACTACAGTTCTAGTCAGTCCAAGGTCTTTTCAATTGTAGAGAGATTTTGCTGGTACTCCTCTCGCACCCACTTCTACTGCATATAAACTAGCCAAATACATAATTTTTTGTTAATTTTAACCAGCTACTAACCATTCTTGTTAGAGTTCATTTTTAAGGTCATAGGACTTATTCACTTTTAATGAATAGTATTCAGGGATATTTGTTTCCCATGGCACTGTAAGCTCAACAAGTAATATACGTTCAGTTTGTTTCGAAAAAAGAAAATTCAATTTGTGTCTGGTCTAGATGTCGAAATAACTAAATATATATCTATTGATACAATACGAGCGACGAATAATGTTTCTGTTTATTACAGATTGTAAGTAAACTAAAATCACAATATAAAATCTCTATATGTATATGCCTAGGTAGGCATTTACACAATTTTAATATAAAATGGCCTTTCATAAAATTGGTGAATTTTATATAAATTCTCTGTTTGGTACAAACTTTCGCGAAGTATTCTGAACTTCATCGTTGTGTGATGAGCGCATTTAAGATTCTTTGGAATTGTTTTAAGCTCCGTCCAACTTATGAATTATTTCTTTATAGATAAAATAACTTTGAAAACATTTTCTTGAACTTTGCACGTTAGTTGTACCAACGCCCTTTTTAGGTATGCATGTTTATAAAACTAGCTCTGCCTCGTGGATTCTGAAATAAATAAATAAAAAGTGTCTGTTTGTAATTTCAAAGTAACAGCTTTTCACTAAATGCATATGAAAACAATATTCTGTTGGTTTTGGCTAATTTCTACCTGGATTTTCTTTCTCTCACTCTTTCAATCACTACAGACAGTAGTGATTATAGATCGCAATTTATTGTAGAAACGTCTGCAATTGCCCTTAATCGAATTAGTAAAGGCATGTAATATTATTAGATTAATTAATTGAATTAATTATTAAGACTTAATTCAAATAATTATTAACTTTTTAACTGTCTTATAGCACTCTACCTGAATGCCTTCTAGTTCTTGCTAAATTACCTAACCAATAAGTGATATTTCATATAAAAATATAATAATTTAAAAGAAAATGGTATTTTTTATCACAAGTTAAAAGGATTTCTTTATGTTGATTGGCCAAGGGATTCCAATATGTTATAGATGTCAATGCTAACATTTTCTTATGAATTAAAATTTTGTCTCTTCGAAATGTTGTGTACGTGACTTGCTGTGAATAGAATGACTTCAGAGCCGATGACCAAATAAACAATTATAACTATGACACTATTTATTGTTATTAGCGATGCAATCATATTAATATAGCGCTTAATATAACCGGCACACATTATATTAGGTATAGCCTATGTGGCTTCGATCACGAGGTCCTGGGTTCGAATCCTGGGTTAAGTCACGGAATAATTCTGAGTTTTCCATTCCTCTACGAAATTTTCAGTAGGTACATTCCAAGCCCAGAGTCGGGAAGTGCGTGGTGTTACACCCCTGTGCCTCGGATTAATAAATGAAACGTTGTCACCCTAAGCCCGCCAACCCGCATTGGAGCAGTGTGGTGGGTTTACGCTCCATATTCTATTGCCTGACTCTGTAGTGGGCCGTTAATAGGCTGATAATGTTGATTATGTTGTTTAGGTTATTTGTGATAGAGTTCGTTTGGCTATTGGGATTCTTACTCCATTAGCAGCAACGCTGTTAAGTGCGTGGCTGCAAGTGACATACAAGGGATATGAGACCTCAAGGTTATTTTTTTTTTGTTACAGGAAACAATAACGAAGACAACTAAAAAATGGCTTCTTGGGGAGTATTAACACTGATATGCGTCGCATTCATCTTCGTCGAAGCCCGACGGGTCCATCAGAAACGTGAAACGAAGACTCACCTGTGCGACCAGAGTAGCACGAGCAAGGTTCAATGTTTTTGCATCAAAGATTCCCACCATCACGATCTAATACGCAGTGCGGACTGCTACTTGAATGTTGACGGAGTAACTAACGAAGATCCTATATGGAAGACTTTTACGGACTTGGAAAACGCCACCAAAATATCACTGAGTAACACTAGAGGAATTGTTATTAAATATATTCCTAAAAATGCATTCCATCATACGAAAGCGTTAACTAAAATTGAAGTGAAGTACGGAAACATTGAAGTTATCGAACCATATAGCTTCTCAAATTTGACTTCCATCAAAGGTATCACTCTCACAGATAATCAAATCAAGATATTGAAACCAAATGCATTCGCACATCTCAGACATTGTATGACAATTGGTTTGGACACGAATCTGATAGTTGAAATCAATAGAGATGTGTTCAAAGATTTGCCGCTGCTAGAAAAGCTTTACCTCACAAGTAACAAGATAACAACCGTTCACGACAAGGCATTCGTACATTTGTCAAACTTGAGGGAACTTGAAATCGATCGTAATAATTTGTTCAGTTTGAACAGCGAAACGTTTTCGGGATTGGAAAAGTTGGAGAAGCTTGATATGAGTCGCAACAGTTTAGAAGTTATTGGCGATAACACATTTGCGCCGTTGAAAAATTTGCGTATACTGTATTTAGAAGGGAATAAAATACAAATGCTTGACGAAAAAGCTTTCAACGGACTAGCCAAACTGCAGTTTTTAACTTTAGCCCATAATGCACTATCCGACATAGACAATGTGAAGACATTTGAAGCATTGCAATCGTTGGTTCAGTTGAACTTAAAAGGAAACAAATTGCAAGTGTTAAAAGCCGAAGTGATGATCCCTATATTGGATAACTTTTACAATAATATAAGCAGTTTGAATGTTGAAGGTAAAATTTTTTGGTTTATTTTTAGTACTAGTCATAGAGTACTTTTATAAAGGGTTCTTTTGGAAAAGTATTTTCGCCTCAGTTATTTTGGTAGAGTGTCCCCTCTCTTTTAAGGAGCGAGCCCTGGTCCTGTAGTGGGCCGTTAATAATGCTGATAATGATGATGATGATGATTTCAGTGGACAAAAATGCAGTTTTACAGACAATAATGTATTAAGATAATTGTCGATGAATATTTTCTCAGTGATGTTTAACACCGATTTTTCCAATAGATGAATACAAAGGAATTGTAAAATGTCTTTTAATGTTATGCAAAGTTTTTAACTAACTTATAGTTATTACTTATCTTACAGCAATGTCTAACTGTTTATTTTATCATTTCAGATAACAATTTTTCTTGCAACTGTCGCCTCGATTGGTTTGTTACTCTACTGAACAAAACGCAAAGCGCAAACCTTAAGTTAACCATAGAAAACCTGAAATGCACACCCAGTGCTGAACTTAAAGATAAATGGGTTAAAGCTATGGAGACAGATAAAACTCCAGAACAGGATGCAGATGACGAGGAACCCAATGCATCGGGAGAAGAATACGAATACTATGACGAGTCACAGTTGAATGGAAAGTTATTTTATACAGATGTGAGACAGCTTCTCAACTGTGATACAAAAGGCAATATGCCCGTAATGACGACAAAAGCAACATTGACGAGTCTAATGCCGAATACAAAAGAATTGGCAGAAATCATGAGAGTCAGTACAACGAAAATTCCATCAACGACTAATAAACCAATGGAATTATCAGCCAAAGTAACCAACAAAGGTCTTTTGGACTTGTCACTTGAATCTACAACTGTTGTAGATAAGCCAGTGGAAAAGGATAATGAAATTTTTGAAAACAAAGAGATAAGGCAGTATACAACGACTCGTTTAGCAACAGTTTCAGCTAAACCTTTAGAAAGTAAAGTGTTTTACGACCATCATATGGCATCAGATGAGGCGCAACCAGAAAAAAAATCACAAAGAAGTATTGAAGATGCTGTGGATTCACGAGATCATCCTAAGAGTAACACCTGTAGAAACATTATAAGCCATATCTTTATGATTACAATGCTATGTATTAGACATATCTTTTAAACGAAGCTAATTTATAATTAAGTTATTTAATAAACTACTCTAATATTAGCTCTCGCAGTCATTAATGTAATAAATAAATTAAGTTTAAGATTACGTGTCGATTTATTAATATAACCTTACATTTAGGATAAATATAATTATATTTATTAAGCTGATATGCAGTTTTTGATCAGTAGTTTGCAGTAATGTAAAAGCCAATTCAAAGATTAATTTACATAAGCACGTTAAGACCTCTCTATATTTTAGCTTTTATTTTAAAAATAAAGTAACCTCTGTACATTAATAGCTTTACGCTTAGTTTTTGATTTATTAAGAATTTCCCGCAACTTTGTCCGCGTAGTATTCAAGAGTCTATAGACTGCAAACCAATTTTAACCGACCCGCTAATTGCATCCAAATACATTTATTAAGCCGTTTAATAATTCCCAATACAAGCATATATAATTATATTATGTAGACAAAATTAAAAGTTATTAATTTTATTATAAAATATTAATTTGTGTTATATTATCCCATCTGGATTACTGGCAATTAGGTATAATTAAAGTATAACTAATTGGCTTCTAGTCTTTTATTGGGTATTAGGTTTTTAGGAATAAAAGAGACCACTTTCATCTTAGACTGGTTTGCCAAATTAAATTCGGAATAAAATTATTATTATAAAAACAAAAATCCCGACTGCTTAGAAGTTATGAACTGAAAAGAGAAAAACAAGGATCACTATATCTGTATAAAAGTCTAAATACTTTATGGTGCTGCAAACAGGGACAAAATTCTATAACCTGCGGGGAAAGAAAGATCTACCAAAACGGGTAAGCAGTCGGGTTTTTTGTTTTTATAATAATAATTTTATTTGAGACTTTTTAGTTTTAGTTTATGGTATAGAAATGAGACGGAACACTTAGTACACTTTTTGCCATTTTTTGTTAAAAAAGTAGTTCATGTTACTTTTTTGTTTATATTTTTGAAATGGTCTTTTTACGACCTTTCAATTGGTACCCATATTGCTAAGATAAGAGAAAAAAATACACACATCCCCCTTTTTTCCCCCATTTACAGCCGCCATTTTGAAAACTTATATAGCCTATGACACTACCACAATTTTGACAAATTCAACGACACCTCACATGTCAAAATCCGTTCAGCCGTTTAGGCTGTAGCGCGTGCCGAAGAAATGGACATACATACATACCCTCGAAAAACATAACCCTCCTTCTGACGCAGTCGGGTAAATAGGTAAGTTTGTCAGGACCCTAAAAATAAGATCGTAACTAGGTGTTAACTTTAACTTTCAAGCAAAAAAAATCTTAGTAGAGTAGATCAACACAAGAAAATTTCACTTTACGATTATATTCCAAAAAGAAATGTGAATGATATCTGAACATTTTGTCATGAGTATAATTTATTTTTAACTAGCGACTCGCCCCGGCTTTGCACGGCTGCAATGCTGGTACTACAATAGGTATATTAAAAAAGCACGTCCTGCGCGGCCCCCAACCACTCGCAATGTCCCTGTATTTTGAATCTTATATATCTTGGAAAATATTCACTTAAATTACATGCTGTAAAGGGCAATAGTGTTCTATATTGAATGCACAAAGTATTTAAGATGCTTAAATTGATTAGGATTAATGCAGTATTGCTTAAAATTGATTCGTAAATAAACCATTAATGTTGGCTGAAAGTAAAAGATAAAAATGGTTATTGTGTGTTATCCCTAAGAGATAGACATAGGTATGCCATTTTTAAGGTGTGCAATACTGTAGTAGGTACATTATTTTGATATAACTCGTAGGGTGTGGCCAGCGTTTGCAAAAATTGCGTTAATTTACGACATCACATCAGAAACGTCTAAAATTATCAGTGTTTCTCTACTACATTGTGCATGTATTATACACATAAACCTTCCACTTGAACCAATCTATCTGATAAAAAACTGCATGAAAATCGGTTGCGTAGTTTTAAAAATTAAAGCATACATCGGGACAAACATAAAAAGCGACTTTGTGTTATACTATGTAGTGATAATGATATTTATTCTAATAAAGTGTTGCCATCTGTGTACGTTTATGAAAACTTTATAAGAGGACACGTTTTTGTAGTTATATCATAGATGGCAGGACGTACTGTAGACTGTGAGAAATTAGTATTTCGATATCACATTTCAAGTATTATTAAGACAACTCAGATACTCGCTCAATTTGAAATAAATAAAGATTGTTCATATTGGTGTTATAGTTTCTTATTATAATCTGGTTGTTGTCCCTATTATTAATATTAATGTTTTAGCGCCATCTCTTGGCAAGATTAAATATCTCATAAAGAGTACGCTCTAGTATAGATACGGGAGCTGTCATCAGAGAGGTAACGTCATGGTTTACACTATTCATAATAGATGTCACTGTCGTACTCGTTTATCTTAAACAACCTGAATGCTATTTTCAAGAAGGCAGAGATAATGCTCAAGATGTAATGGATGATACAGCTTCCAATCGATTGGGGTCACGAGATATTGTCTCCATTTTTATATAACGAGTTTTTGGACGACTGTTAACTCTAAGAGAGGCTTGGCTCTGTAGTGGACTATTACAATACCTACTGACTGTTAATGATGATGAGTTACTTACTGCCTTGTTCAATCTCCAGGGTTTGATTTCTGAATCGGGCTATGAAACGGTGCACTTCTATTCCTTTTACGAAAGTTTTACAAGTTTGAAAGTTCATCCCCGTGCCTCGAAGAGTCAGTCCCGTTTATTATCATTAACATCTGATAGTAGTCATGAAATAAAAGAGTTTAACATTGTCACCTTTAGCCCGTCAAACCCCATTGGAGCAGCGTAGTGGGCACATTCTTTTTCCCATAACAGAAGAGACAAAATACGTTGATCATAATGAATAAATTACTACTAAAGCAAGTTATAATAAGCTTGGGTTTATCTTGTAATGTGAAGGCAAGTATAAAATATAAAATATTCTATATATTTATGAACAATAAAATTAAAATGTTCTTAGCAGAACCTGCCTTCCGAGCCGGTGGTAGAGTCACTACAAATAGTTATATAACATCACGTTTCAAAAATGGTTGTGAACTAAAACTACTTGAAATAATCGAATATCAGTTTTTATTTGGTGCAGCAGCCAACAAATTTTACTATGGGCAAATAATTTGACTTGTTTAAGAAAGAAAAGCAACCTTATTTTATAAGAGTTTGATTTCTTAATCCTTGAAAAAAAATATGGCAATTAAACCTCAAGGGAAAGTTAATTTTGTCGAAACTTTTCATAATTTAATTATTTCCGTAAGCGTTCTCTTCATCAAATTAGCGGCCATGTCTTTAATATTCTTAGCTTGCGAACCTCTAACAAAGTGCCTACTTTAGTTCATCTTGTGAAAAAATATTACTCATTTTGAAATAATAATCAAGGTTGTTGGAACAAAATTTTTATATTTTAGTACCTACACATTTTAAGTAAGTAGTCCGGTCATTTAAGACATAAAAATAGTGCGTTTTTTGCTTGGCTGTTGGATGAAACTTCGAATAAAGAAGGCATTATTCCTTGAAACGGCGCGTATTGTGAGGAGGTTCGTCACTCTGGAGCCCTGACCACCGGTTGCTTGATTACTTAAAAACTCCGCAAGCGGACGACCAGATTTTTTTTATTAATCATTAATAATGTTTTATGTATATTTTTGTATCACATAACGGAATTTGAATAAAAATAAATTAAGAAAAAAAAATTGTGGTCAAATAACATACATTCTGACAGAGCCAACATTCATGGAAAAGTTATTAACAAAAAACGAAATATCATTTTTTTCATCTTATTTTGTTAATAACAATTGCAATTTTTAATCTGCACCAAATTCCTTCAAAAACATTTTTCTAGAGGTGATTCCGAATCAAATGAGACATCGCTCATATTTTTAGGACCTTTATCTTTATTTTTCACGTTTTTGAACTTGCTGAATAGAGTATAGAAAGAAAGATTTAAAAATCCCCCATCCCCATCAATGCCATCAATGCAATGAAAGTTGTTCGGGGTAAAAGGTGGAAACTTGAGATTTTTGCATTTTTCTCGAAAACAATATTTTATCGAAAAATTACTTCAAAGTTCTAGATCCTTAAATTCTTTTCAGAAATGGTCCTTAAATTATTTTCCCTTTGAAAAATACTCTGTCAGAATTGTTAGATATTCTAAATATCTAAAATTACTGGAATAAAGTAGGAGAGTAGTGAACCCAGTATGATTACTCGTATCTGGCTAATTTGATCTAATAGGAGTTATATGTCTAGATGTAAGAGATGTAAGAGAATTACCACTGACTGATCTATTTACTCATGACGAAATCTCTAAAATTAAACATTTGAATAAGTATGATCTGAAGTGATGGTCTAAGTTCCATATTATGTTTATAGTGGGTTAATCCTTAGTAAAGGTGACAGCTCGTATGTATTAATGAATTGACGTTTGTTACTCTTTCACGCAAAAACTACTGAATGTATTTTGATGCAACTTTACAATAATACAGCTTACATATCAGAAGAACACATCGGCCACATTTTATCCCGAAATTTTCACTAAAACGAGAACTACGCGGGTGGAACCGCAGGTGTTCTCTAGTAAGCTAATAAGGTGGCTAGCTTCAGTCATGGTTACTGACTAGATTACTAGATTAGGTACATTAGATAGAGTAGATAACATTAGATAACTCTTTATGAAAGTCAGCTGAAGGGGCAATAAGTGCTTAAAATAAATATGTTCTTAAAAGTGTACCCAAAAGGCTCTTTAACGTTTATTTGCTTTAAAAACTTTTGATCTCGTAAAATCGCAACTCAACCATAGCCAACATGTTTCGGCGGGAGCTAAATTAACTTTTATCGTTTAAACGAATTTTAAGAGGTAGCAGGTTTTATGGCGTTTCCGAAATTAAAATCTCACCTGGCGGGTTTTATTGGAAAAGTTGAGAGTGCAAAATTTATTAAAAAAGTAAGTGTTCGGTGCATTCAGTGAGTGAAGTTTGGTACAATGTTTGGAACTTAATCTGATTGTGAAGTCAAAATATTCAACTAAATTGCATTCGCTTTTAATTCTTTCTATCTTTCTTGTTGTTGTTGTTTCGTTGCGTATGGGTGCGTATTGTGTCTCTGTCTACAATAAGTACCTACCTGTCACTTTATACGAACAGAGATAGAGACGACTTCGAAACTATCACACACATAAAAACACATCGTCGAGTTATAAAAATATCTCGATGTTACGTTAAGTGCTGAGTTTTAACTGTTTAGAACTTCGCCAAAAGGTTGCCTGTTTGTCGGTTTTTTACCAGATAGATTTCGGAGAGTGTGCTCAGGAATTATTTGATCTCGTTTCTCTATCTCCGTTCTATCATAGGACGGCCAAGCGTCGCGGAGATCTACACCGCTAAGTAATTAATGTTTGAAATTTTATTTAAGTAAACTAATATTAGATGTCAAGGACCAAGTCAACTTGTTTGCCGAGCCTTCCTTACTCCGAGCTCCAAATTTTACTAAAAATTTCTTAAGCAGATAGCTTCTGATCCTAGGAGACACTGAAATCCGTCAATAAGGTAAGGACATACAGGCAGTTATTATCGAAGCAATGATCGCTATGGGATAATAATATTCGAGAATGATCTAGATTACGCTTAAGCTTACACCTACTACTCTTCAAAACGAGTCATGAGGCTTAACACATTTACAGTCCCTATATAAAGTTTTTTTTATTAATCACAAATTACCCCTTGACTACAATCGCACCTGGTGATGCAATCTAAGGTGGAAGCGGGCTAACTTGTAAGGGGTAGGATATACAAAACGCTCCGGTTCGGTTCGGTTCCGGGAACGCTAAATCGCTTGGCGGTACGCCTTTGTTGGTAGGGTGGTAACTAGTCAAGGCGGAATCCTTCCATCTGCCAGATCAAAATCAGAGTCGGCCCTGTCAGGAATCAAACCCTCAAGCTCCGTCTTATAAATCCACCACACATACTACTGCGCTACTGACGTTATTTGAGTACCTCACGTCATGTCCAAAAAGCTAACAGGTTAGATATTATGAGCCCACATTGGACTCACGGATTTACGAGGAAAATCTGGTGTAGTGGACTCACTGGACAGTGAACTTGTTTTTGGGCAAAGCGAAAGGTAAAACTTTGAAATCAATATTCAATCATTAAAGTCGCGTGTTAATACAAGTTTATAGGTGGAATGATTTTATTGTTCCAATCGCACTTGCCCGTTTTATTGTCATTTATCGGCAAATGAAAAATGCATTGTGAACGTTTTACGCCCTTAATGAAAATCTCCGTACTGACAATAGCTTTGGAAATCTATTTCCATTTGACTGTTTATTTCAGATTTTATTTCTGATTTCAGATATACCTGATGAGTTCGAAAAATGCAGATTGTCTGTGTGACGTTGTTTTATTCAAATACAACTTCTATAGCAGCAAAATTGTGTTTTACTTTTGTAGCAATTTGGATAAAATATCGAATAATTATTATTTTTTAAGTAATTTGAAACAAACTATTCGTTCGATAAACGATAGATTATATCTAAGAGGGACGAAGATTGTAGCATTCCTTGGATTCACCGTGCAAGTGCCGGGTCCATCGTGTGGCAGAGAGAAACACACAAACACCGAATAGAGTCCGAGGCTTGCGGCAAGGATGTAGCATTAAGGGTGAGGTCTTTGTTCGCCTTCTCTGCTCGAATTATTCTCCCTACCTAACTAAATCTAGTAGGAGAATCTTGCTCAGCTCTGGATACTCGTTCTAGAATGGAGTTTAATGCAGTTCTAGCCGGGCCAAGGTCAAAGAGAGATTTGGCTGGTATAGCTGTTGCACCTACTTTTACTGCATATACGCTAACCAAAAAGTCATTTTACGTTAGTTAATTTGAGTTAAAAAATTGTATTACACAAGTTTCAGGTTTTTAAAATCTGTGAAGAACATAATTTTCTTTCAATGTAATATAAGAAAAGAGGCCATTTTTCAAAAAGTATCCTTACAGCGTCATCTCTTAATAATGGGACTGGTACAATTGGAATAAGGTTGTTAGCCTGTAAGTACCAAAAAATATTCTGGCTATCCCGTTACCAGTAATAGGGAAAAAAATATCGGGAGCGAAAAAATTGGCTGTAAATTGACGAATCCACGCTGAACGGCCAATATCTGTAATAACCAATCTGCATGAACTTCGGCGGAAACATAAAAATATATTGAAAACACCGCCCGAAATGGTTCCATCACAAACAATTTATATCCTTCCGAACTCCTAAAGGCATACATCACGGCGTGCGTGACGAATTTCCCCGGATCATTTATTTATCAGTGCAATTCCAAATTTACGACGCTTCGCAAGGAATTGCCCCGGTTCGATCCTGAAGAGCTTTTACAGTCAGTTTACGACAGGCGCAGGCGATGGCAGTGAAGCTTTAGTACTAATACCGCTGTAGGATTTTTTCTTCCTCCGTTGATTTGAGCCGTTTATGACGATCTCTATGTCCCAGGGGTGTGAATAATTGTTTGAAACGAAATAGTCTAGATGTATTCCGTTGTTGCGTTTTGTGTGTTTTATCCTATTAATATTATAAACGCGAAAGTTTGTAAGTATGGATAGATGGATGGATGTTTGTTACTCTTTCGCGTAAAAACTATTGAATGGATTTTGATGAAACTTTACAATAATATAGATCATGCATCAGTATAACACATACTAACAGAATACTTTTTATTTCGAAATTTTTACGGAAACGGGAGTTACGCGGGTGAAACCGCAGGCCTCCTCTAGTACTCCATATATTGGTCAGTCCGTCTGTAAGTCAACTTCAACCTTTTATAATAATTATTAGCAAGAATTGGGTGGCAATATACATTCCAATAGGTCATAATATTTAAAAAGATATGACTAATATTCGTTTCTTTTCTACAACCAACTATAGTTTTTTCCCTTTTTATTCAGTGCATTTCTGTCTTTTGATTGGGAAGCGTTATTAAAAGTTGTCGTTTCCATATGAAAAAATTGTATTTTAGAAAATCTAATTTGCCAATAACATTACGTGCAAACAAAAACGAAAATTGACAGGCGACAAAAATGTTTTCAGTGTTTATTTGTTCTGGGGTGTAGTTAAGTAAAATCGAAGTTGCCTCCAGTTAGCAGTTTACAGAACTCTTTTAATGTTTCCCGCAGGAATCCGTTTATAACTGAGCCGCTTTATTGCCAGCGGGTCACTTCGACCCCTCGTTATCTCGACTTCATTCAGAGCGGGATCTTATTTAGAATTAAAATTGTTTTATTTCTGTTTCATTCAAAATTCGCCACCTCCAACCGTGCTTGAGATAAGCGTACTTTGCTTATCTATCTGTAAAATACTAATAATAATAAGCTCGGGTTCGAGAACGGCTTCCGTTCACACTCTTGCATTGCTGCTACGCCCGATATTGAACCCAATGTTATACTTTACTTGGTTTTTTCGGTTGTAAAATTTGAACCGGAAATACATATTCTAAATATTTTTAACCGTCGAAAAAAAACGAAGGAGGTTTTTACAGACTTGTCCGATTTTGATAATTCTTTTTTTATTAGAAAGGGCAACATCCAAGGTGGTCCCATTGTCATCATGTTAAAATCTGATGATGATATCCTGGGGAAATTGAAGGAACTCTTCAAATTTTGGAGGCACGTTTTTGTGCGGCTCGGTATCGGTAGCTTTTTGGCTACTAGTGCCGTATAATATACTATGACAGTATAGTACGAGTACGTTACGTAGCGATAAATCACTAAAAAGCAAGAAAAAAATTTTTTTTTTACAAAAAATAGAACCGACTCAAAAGGCACCGACTTCATAGATATTTAAGTAAATTAAAAGCAACTAAATAACACTATTATTTTTTACTTTTTAGTGTGTTTTGAGTCGGTTCTATTTTAAACATTTCGTTTCAACAATACTTTCAAAAATATCCATTCTTAGCGTCTTTTTCGCAATTTACACCCACTTCCATAGTAGCAAAGAACACTCCTCAGACTCTTTCCTATAAGGATATGTCATTATATCAGGGATCGGCCAAGCCGTTTAGGAGTTGTAAGGGAACATATAAATAGTGCGCACAGACAGACGACAAGAATTTAAAGCATTCCACAGAAATGCAATAACTATACTAAAGCCAAACTCGATTGAGAATGCTTGTCAACAAACACATTAAAAATGAAGGTAGAAATAAATCACTAGTCATTTTACACCTAATTTTTTTAGTTAACTAGTTAGTGACGACTTTAAGACAGTAAATTAGATTAGTAAGCTTAAAACTAATTAATATATTCAATATCTTTTAAATAAGATTTTATAAAAAAACAAAACATAATTTTAAATTTATTAGGCATAAAATGTGTTGCATTTTCTACCTTCATTTTAAATTTGTTTGTTGACAAGCATTCTCAATCGAGTTTGGCTTTAGTATAGATACCTTGCTATACTTATTGGTATTCATGATTAAATTCATTGGTTAATTTATTCATTCATCAATATTATCAGCCTATTAACGACCCACTACAGGGCTCGGCCTCCCATCTTATGTGAGAGGGGATATTTAAAATTCATTAATTGATAAATATCCTATTTACCAAGTTTAAAGTGTAGCAACTTACTGATGCCAGCGACTGCGTCCGCGTGCATATAGGCTATGTACTATTCCATGGGGTAGGATTTTTTTTATCGACTACAAGTTTGCCCTTGACTGTTATCACACCTGATGTTAAGTGATGATGCAATCTAAGATAAAAACGGGCTAACTTGTTAGGAGTAGGTTGAAATCAGACAACTCTTTCGGTATCTACACGACATCGTTTCTGAACGCTAGATCGCTTGGCGGTACGTCTTTGGTAGGGTGGTAACTGGCCACAGCGAAAGCCTTCCACCACCCAGACCCTTACAAATTAAGAAAAATCTCAATGTGCCCCGCCGGGAATCGAACCCAGGACCTGCTTATAAATCCACCGCGCATACTAATGCGCCACGGAGGTCGTCAACAGGAATGTAGGTACTTTTCGGGATAAGCCGTAGTTAATATGTCTTTGAATGTAATGATGTGTTTTGACCACTCAGAGCTCCTCGTAGTTCATAGCAAAATGCTCTGGAGTCGTATGTGGCATTCCGGAATTCCTTTCTCAGTCAACTGAAGTCGTCTAGCGGTTTACTGCTGGAATTTAATTTATAGGTTAGATTAATTTCCAATAGTTTTATGGTTAAAGGGGCAGACAACCATCCGAAAGGTATTCACTTCAATTTATTGGACTTATTGTTTAAAGTATGTCCTGCTAAGCTTAGCATATTTAAGCTGAGGCAAATGTGTGAAATATCTTCATCATCATTACCATCCTATTAACGGCCCACTACAGGGCGAGGCCTCCCTTCTTATAGGAGACGAGATATGGAGCGTAGACCCATCATCTACTGTCATAACTAATCAACTCGCCAATAAGATAACCTTCAACTACAATGTCATAACTAATCAACTCGCCAATAAGATAACCTTCATCTACAATGTCATAACTAATCAACTCGCCAATAAGATAACCTTCATCTACAATGTCATAACTAATCAATTCGCCAATAAGATAACCTTCATCTACAATGTCATAACTAATCAACTCGCCAATAAGATAACCTACAACTACAATGTCATAACTAATCAACTCGCCAATAAGATAACCTTCATCTACAATGTCATATCTAATCAACTCGCCAATAAGATAACCTTCATCTACAATGTCATAACTAATCAACTCGCCAATAAGATAACCTTCATCTACAATGTCATAACTAATCAACTCGCCAATAAGATAACCTTCATCTATAATGTCATAACTAATCAACTCGCCAATAAGATAACCTTCATCTACAATGTCATAACTAATCAACTCGCCAATAAGATAACCTTCATCTACAATGTCATAACTAATCAACTCGCCAATAAGATAACCTTCATCTACAATGTCATAACTAATCAACTCGCCTATAAGATAACCTACAACTACAATGTCATAATGTTAATGGATCAAATCTAGGACATTCTGATTAGGTCAGGTCAAAAGCACTTTAAAACGACGTATGACCAGTTTAATGAAAGTGGAAGATATGAGAGAGATATGCAAAAAACATGGCAAGTGACGTAGTCTCTTCCTATCCCTATGGGAATGAGGCGTAATTTATTATATAAGTTTTTTAAGAAAGCT
The DNA here is from genome assembly GCA_034621355.1 of Mycalesis mineus. NCBI lineage: Eukaryota > Metazoa > Arthropoda > Insecta > Lepidoptera > Nymphalidae > Mycalesis > Mycalesis mineus. Next base: position 3,409,130 of record CM067896.1, read on the forward strand.
AGTTCGATTAATTGTTTGCGAAACCCCCGTCGTTTAAAGTTTCATGAAAATCGATGGACCCGGTTTTGAAATTCAGATAATACATATATATACAAGAATTGCTCATTTAAATGTATTATGTAGGGTTATTTTTCCCTATCAAAAAATCAAAGCGCCTAAAAATGTTTAACGCCAAACAGCATGTATTTATTTCGTACAAAAGTGTAATACCTCTCGTAAAGTTATCTTTGCACCCTTCCACACCCTCTGCAGAGTTATGCCAATTCCGTGTTCGATAGCATAAGCTCTCCTTTAAGTATCATAAGCCGTTTGTGTAAAACTCGAGTTCAATCCGATGGAAAAGTTTGCGACGCCGAAAAGATTAGACGTAATCTCCCAAATGTTCGAGCAATTGTCGTGTATTTCTATATAATGTTATTGATATATTATTCTGCGTATATTATAACGCGATATATATTATATCAATGGTTAGCTGATGATATATGGCTTCCGATTACGAGGTCTTGAGTTTGGGCTAATAAACGTAGAGCTTTTATTAATCGAATTTTTGGTAATTTTGGGAGGTCGGTGCTTCAAAGATCACGTTAGGTCTGGTAATGATCATTACTAAATCACCCTAAGCCCACCAACCTTCATTGGAACAGCGTCGTGTTTTTTATCTCTTCTCCTATAAGGAGGGAAGCCTGTAGGCCCAAGATATGGACGTAAAAGAGAAAACGACAAAAGTCACCCAATAGCAGCAAAGTAAGAAATATAGCGGTCTCTTTCGCTATAACGTATCGAAAGAGAGAGCGATATTTTTGATTGAATGCTATTGGAAGATATTCGTCATTTCTATATACGACATATCTCTTCCGGCCACCAGGCCTTGTAAAATATTGTTTAAATACTCTGATAATGATGACGTAGCTACAAGATATTACAGAAATAATTATAGAATAGTCCATTATTATTCCACAACCTATATATACCTAGTACAATTCATCCAAGCAAGCCTATCGTAAACACTGTTCACAGCACCAAATCCTTAACAAATCCACAACAAATATTTTTATTGAAGCCAGCTCAAACGGCCGCAGTGATACGCCGGCTATCCGGGTTATCACATAGGAACGCGTTTTATGCAAAGGATTGAAATGCTATTGTCGAAAAAGGGACACCGTAAATGATATATATCCCTTTACCCACAACGACGCTCGATAAACAGTACGCATTTCGAAAAAAATAACGTCCATACAGAGAGGATTTACATGAGACTAAACAAAAACGTTTTAGGGAAATGGAATCAGGATTTAGATTTACGGTTGCTATATGTCAGGTGGAGTTTAATGTATTTTTTTTAAATTAAGAATTCAGAGACCAAGAACATGGCTCACCAGATTGCAAGTGGTAAACTATTATATGGAGGTCCTGTGTTTGATTTCTGGCAGGGCCGAATAAGATTTTCTAAATTAGTCCAGGTCTGGCTATAACAATAAAATTGGCAGTAGTAGCTTCATCAGATCTGTCATAATAAGCCTTCTTCAGCCTGCTCTAGAAATCAAAATAGTTTAGTTATACGTGCCTGTTGTGCGAGAGACAGACGAATTTTCATTCCATGCCCAGCCAAATTTGGAAAGATCCTACTAGAGAAGCTCTGTATACTCGTTCAAATATTGCTACACTTCTAGTAAGACCAAGGTATTTTAGCCGGTTGTAGGGAGATTTTGAGGTATATCTCTCGCACCCTCTTCTACCGCATTTAAACAAACCACATAGCCACTGTTTGTCTTGATGTATTTGTGTATCTCTTTAGTACACTCACTCAATGTGCTTGTCCTATCACTTTATAACTACAATCAAAGAAAAAGCAGAGAAATAGGAAATAATTAATTATATCTTCATCGAATAGAATAAGATTAAAGTGTAATGAAATTATTAATCACCCAGATACTTGATTTCTTAATTATTTTATGCCTCTTAATAAAAAAAACTCAGAAGCTCAAGGCTTATTTAAAACTCTACCTACTCGTATATAAGCTTTTTTTTGTAAGTAACATTAACTTACAATTTGATCCACTCCTACCTGAAGACCGTATAAACTTGCCGCTTTTAAATCCGATCTAGGGAGTTCTGACATTTAACAGAGTCAGGGGTTGCTTGGAGCTTGTCAGGGACTTCTTTAAGAAATATTTTTATTTTAGACGGCCTCCGTCACTCAGTATTTTATAAGACAGAGGTCCTGGATTCGATTCCCGGACGATTGATTATTTTCTTAATTGGTTCTGGTCTAGCTGGTGAAAGGCTTTGTCCGTGGCTAGTTAAACCCTGTCGGCAAAGTCGTGCCGCGAAGCGATTTAGGGTTGCGGTACGTTGTCGTGCAAAAACCGAAGAGGATGTGGATTTTCATCCTACTCCTAACAAATTAGCCCGCTTCCATCTTAGATGTGTTATTGCAGTCAATGGTTAACTTGTAATAAAAAAAGACAGGCTTGGGAAGATGTTGTTTGACTGTAATTATTACTATTCCCGTGTCACAGGGGAGTAACGTCATCAACTTTCCAACTCTGGGCTGAAAGTGTTTACTGAAACACACACACTAAACTCAAATCCGGGACCCTGTTATCCGAAGTTTCAGGCCAAAAGCTGAACCAGTATACCAGGCAGTTAAAAAGATCACAGTAAAGTGTTACTTTATTGTGCTATTTATTCATGTAACTAGTGGACAGCCAGGGTTTCACATGCGTAGTTCACGTTCCTGTAGGGATTTCGACATAAAACGTAGCATATGTAGTCAGCTAACTTCACAACATTTTTTATTAAAATAGCTCCAGATGTTTAACCGTGAAGAAGTAATAAACATACACACTTAGAAACTTTCACCTTTATGATGACAGTATGATTTACCGCTAACTGAATGCTAACTTTGACGCGGTTTTGTTTGAATACACCATAAACTCGCCATTTTTAAATCCGATCAGAATCATTTCCCCAAAAAGCTCGACGAAGGGTTCTAGAATTTTCCCGTACATAGTAATAAAGGGTTGAAATATGGCCGTTTTGTTCGAGCAGATAAGATAGGTTGAATTCTCACCCCTTCACCCCGTACGTACGTGCTCGGAATAAAGAAAACGTGTTCGTTCGTTTTTGACTGATTTAAAATATCATTGTGTGAGATAAGTGAGATTTATGCATAAAATGATATTTTCGGTGATATCTAATAACTGGGGAATATTCGTCGTAAAGCAATAAATAAATAATGAATTAAATCATTAAACGTAAAGGAAAGTATTTTAATTTTTATAAAACAAGTTTTCAAAAGCTACCTTATTGGACCAGTAGCTTAAGCTTAATTACGAAGTGGCTTATGATGATGGTTTGAAAACTTAAGTAAGTAGCTTCGAATTATCAGATCCTGAGTTCAGGTCCTAGGTTGGGCTATAGTTATAGTACAGAGTTTCTCATTCTTCTACGAACTTTTCAGAAATAATTCTAAGCACGGTGGTGGGAAGTTGGTGACATTGTAGTGCCCCGTGCCTCGAAGAGCACGTGTAAAGTTCGGTTTCGGTCATTATTAACAACATATGAAAGAATTTTTTTTTTCAAATCAAACACTACCACCTGCCAACCCGCCTAGGAGCAGCGTGGTAAGTCTAAGTCTGGTAGGGGATGTGGACATCCCCTACCAGCAGAGAGGCCTGGCCCTTTAGTGGGCCGTTAATAGGCTGATAATGATTTTCATGATTCACGGTGAGTTAACAAAGAATAATTTGTGCACCTACTTATTTTTTGTTGACATAAAACTAGTGCGAAATCACAACATAGTAAATATTGTGATGAAATTATTGCGAATAAGTAGCGCGCCGACAAACCCAACGCGTAAATGTTAACGCTAATAAATGGATTTTAATTGGCCTTTGACGTTTATTGGGGTAGAATTTAGAGAGCGTTTAGTTGCAGCGCCACCTGTGGAGTCCACCACTTGCTAATTTAGAGCTTTATATGATGTGAAAATTAATGAAATACGGTGTAAAGTACTTTAACAGTAATGCGTACGTAATGTGCGGGCATTCAATGAATCCTTGTATTTATACCAACATTCATTTAGCTTAGGTATGCAGCCGGCAAGCATTTCAGAATTCCTCATATTTAAAATAACTTTTTTTAAACTAACTTAGACAAAATACTAATTAAACTAAAGAGATCATTCATTTTGGACTTATTCTGAGAGTACCGGCCAACAAAAAAGGTTATACATATCGTTCGAACTAGTCATTTGCAGCAATAGGTAATACTATTGCTGCAAATGACTGGCACCAAAGTTGTGAGAGTGCACAGAGCCAAATTCTGCAGCTTTGAAGAAAACTTTCATACATTGACACGTGTTGTTAGAACATCGCATTTAAATTAATAGTTAATAAAGCACATATTTGCAAAGTGCTTTATTAACTATTGGAAATTTTCAACATATGAATTGTCTGGGCCAAATTATATCCAAAGTTCGATTTTTGTTATAAGGTTATTTTATTACCCCCCTACGACGAAGCCAAAAGGTAGGGTAACAGTTTTACGTTATATTTATATTTTTAAGATAATTTTGGAACGCACATACTTATAGTAAGTATATAAAATAGTAGTCATCTATTTGTGGCAATTCAGTACAGTACAGACAGGACAGTAGACCTGATTATTTGATGTAAATTTTAGCTTGATACCTCCGCGTGTTCCTGTGAAAAAGGGTCTTGACAGTCAAACTGACGGACGGACAACAAAGTGATTTTATAAGAGTTCCATTATTTCCTTTCGAGGTACGGAACCCTAAAAATAATTGCGTCTTTTAGTTGCTTTAATTTACTTAAGCTTAACTATTAAGTTGGTTCTATTCAGGCTTTCTACTTAAAGGATGTTACCTGGAACCCACAAAGTGCTTTGCTACTTCGTTTAGTAAAAGTTCCTTACACTTGTATGGCGTCGACTTTATAGATATGCTTAAGTAAATGAAACTAACTTAATGACATAATTATTTTTACATTTTAATACGTTTTGAAGCTGGTTAAATTTTTTTATTAAATTTTTTTATTTTATGTTATTAAGAACCTATTGATGGTGATGACAAATAAATTTATCTAAAATAGTTTTACTTGATTCAGTAATGAGGTTCACTTTCCACCAGAATACAAGAAAAACAAATTCACGTTAAAAGTTATAAGACAAGGTAAGGAATCGGTTTCTTTTAATTGCATCACTTTTCACGGCGGCACTATTAACGTAATCTTTTTAATCCGGCTTTTTCCGGTCCGTCCGGATATTGGCGGGCGACTAACGGTCCACTTACCCGGATCTATTGAATGGCCAACTGGACACTTAACTACTGCTCTCCGAAATCCTGAACGGTTTTTACCGGATAATAGATTCCGTGTAATGTACGGTAACAATTTATTTGGGAAGTTTGCTAGTTAAAGTGATTAGCAGGATTTTGTTTAAGGTTGAATGTGATTGTTTTTGTATTGATATTTGTACAGCTATTATTTTCTGTGTTATTCGTATTGATGACTTAAAGTTATTTTCAGTCTAAAAAGCAGTGTTCAGTAGTGAGACGATGGCGAGCTAATGTGATAAAAGTAGAGATGGTAAAATGCGAATTTGCACTTCTGTTTGCAAATGTATTTTTTTTTCTTTATTATTTTAATATTACTTGTTAGCCCTTGACTGCAATCTCAGCTGATAGTAATTGATGATTTTGGTTTCTGCGTGACATATCGGAACGCTAAATCGATTGGGCCTGGAACTAGCCACGGCAAAAGCTTCCCACTAGGTAGACTTGGAGCAACTTAGAAAATATTAATCGGCCCCGCTGGGAATCGAATTCAGGACATCCGTGTTATAAAACTTATATTTTATGTTTCATTGCTTAAATATTAATTATCTTAATTATCATCGAAGAGGAAGCTCTTCGCAAGATTAGTGGAATATCCTTACTTATATTATAAAATCAAAAGTTAGTATGTAGGGATGGATGAATTTTGACGAAACTTCACAATAATATGGCTTACATATCAGAACAACACAACGGTCACAGTCATTTTATCCTGGAATTCCCACGGGAAAGAGAACTACACAGATGAAACCGCAGGAGTCCTCTAGTCTTGTAATATTTCGCTGAAATTTGATTTTCCCATTAACAACTATGCCACTCCAAAAAGCTAATAACAGAAGTGTCCAGTCGAAAAAAATATTTTTAAAATTTACTTAGTACATATTTAACATTGTTTCACTACCAGAATGCATGGTATTACTCTAGTGCACAGTGCGTATGTTACGTTATTAAATACGAGGTCACCCCGGCGTTGAACGTCGTCTCCCGCCGTGGTAACCTCGTATTTGATACTTCTCAGAAATCTCCACCGCGATCCTCCGAGTTCGATCACCGAGCTCTAAAATATTATACTTCATTTAGATTGAATTACTTATAAATTAAATCGATAAATTTAAAGCCCCTGCAACCCCAAACCTGTCTCCTGCACTCTGCAGACTACATAAAGATGCGAGTTCGTATCCAACCGCGAACGACAACTGCAGACGACGTGTCGCAGCGACAGTACTGGATCGTATGAAGATTGTAAGATTGGTGGCGGGCGATACGTTGTTTCAATTCCAATGGAATTAAATAAAAAAAAATAAAAATAAAACCGACTTTAAAACGTACTAAAAAGTAAAAAATAAATGCGTTATTTAGTTACTTTAATATACTTAACCATGTCTAAAGTCGGCGCCATCCAAGTTTAAAGAAAGTATATTTAACGAAGTAGCAAAGCACTTTGTCGGTTTTAGGTAACGTCCTTAAAATATAAAGTTTGAGAGGTGACACTGACTTCATAAATATAGAGACTTAAGTAAGTTAATGTAACTACATTACGCAATTATTTTTTGCTTTATAGTGCGTTTTTTTTCAACTTTACATATTTTTTTCAACTTTTTAATGATTTGTCGACAACGAACTTAGGTAAATCCTGCCGGTACTAAACTATGTACCATTTTACACCAACCACTTAAAAAATACTGGAATTCCTGCAAGTTTGCCTATAAAATTAGAGGAATTCCTTCGATTTACCCAGGCTTCCATCATCAGATTCTAAAATAATATATGCTATGGGACCATTTTGGAAGTGAACCCTTTTTAATAAATAAAAAATATTAAATTCGGACTTCTCTGTTAAAAAATGTGCGTGATCATATACGTAAAAAAAATATACGCGTCGAATTGAGAACCTCCTCCATTTTTTCGTCGATTAAAAATTGAACTTTTTGTTTGTAATGTCAAATTAACAACTTTCTACTACATAAATACGGTACATCAAAAAATCAATTTTTAATATGTTTGTCTGTCTCTTGTTTAGGCTAGTCTGCTAATAAATGCATAGAAATTGAAGTGCGATATGTGGTTTAACGTCATCATCCGCGGTCGGCTACCAACTCGCACCCTAAATGAGAATTTTGTATTGTAGTTCATTGAAAGGTCAGACTAAAAGTCAATATTATATTTAAGATGTTTGGAATTTAGTTTGTCTGCTTAATTTTAAAGTCAAATTCGTAATCCACAAAGTATGCGGGGCACGTTCGGCCCGAGCTCGCTGTTTTGCGTTGCTAATACCCGCCCTTGTTGTTGCGGGTTAAGGTTTGTTTATTACTAAATATCTCCGAAATGTACCCATCTGTCGTCAACGATATACGAGGCAAATATTTTATGACAGCTACTATTTATACCCGACTACAAAATAGGAGGTTCTGTATTTGATTTGTATGCCCATGTATATTTATGCTAGTTGAATTAGTGTCCGGGACTTACTGATTGTTATTATTGTATACTGTTTTAGGTAAACAGTATGACATCCTGAAAGTATGACATACCGATGATATTGTTAACACAATTATGTGTGTAAAATATACCCCGCTAGGTAACTTTCGTATAAGTCTAACTATGGTCGCCATCTCAAAGTTTTAAGCAAATTCTTGAAGTCCTCATATCTCCCTCAGGCAGTCTCCATCATCCTGAAGGAGATATGAGGACTTGAAGAATAATAAGGGTTTAGTAATCTAATGCATTTTCCTTGCAAAAGATTATGTCAGATCTACGGTGACAGAAAAAATAAATAGTTGGCTTATATTCTATGGGTTGTTAGCGCAAAAGTCATAATCTACGCTAAACTAAACAGCAGTAATACTATCCAGTTGAATTTTAACTTAAACCATACTATTATGAATTCGTCTAACGCTTATAAATCACTGTCCCAATTTGTTGTAAACACGCCACTTTAATGTTGCAAGTTAATTTATTACTTGAACCTAGTTCTATGACGTCAATTTTACTACTTAACTAACGATATACTGTAACGATGTTTTCACAACTCGCCAGTGTGTTTTAAATTCGTCTGTCTTTCTTAATCTTTAATTTCGTGTTAGTTAGAGAAATTTTCTTTCTTCCTTCTATGAAATTTTCAGTACATTCCAAACCCGGAGTCGGGAAGTTGGTGGTGTTATACTGTCTCGGAGAGCACGTTAACCATCGGTTCCAGTCGCTATCATGATAATTGGTTGTGACCGTTAATGAAAGAAAGAGTATTACCCTAACCCCGCCAACCCGCACTGCAGCAGCGTAGTGGGTTTAAGTTCCATGTTCTCCCTATCTCCTACAAGATTCTTGTAGTGGGTCTTTAATAGGCTGATAATGATAATTGACTGTAGTGTTATAAAAACACCGCCGGACGCCCATGACACCGCGAGAAATTCCGTTTCATGAATTTTTCTCGAAAAGTTTTTGCCCTAGGTCATATATTTATATATTTCTTATTGTATCAAAATTCATCCCAATGAAATTAGTAATTAAGAAAAGAAAAGGCAACATACAGACAAACAGCAACATTTACTTTTGCATTGACTATATTAGCATGGATTACAGAATGGGGCCAAATTTTCATTAAACAAAATCGTTGCTTTTGTGAATATCTTTAAAGCCAACTATGAACAAACAAGTAATTCAAAGTAAGTAAGTTAAGCTGCTCTCAGTTGATAGGCGGTTGCAACAATTTTAAAGTCAAATCCGTATCGCAAAATATTCAAAGCTACGTTGCCGCTGCTTCGACTTGCAAATCGGAGTACAGTAACGCCCTCTGTGCTCAATGACTTCATGTTACGGTATTTTATTGCTCTTGCATCAAAAACGGTAGTACCCACATAGTAGCCAAATCTTCCTACTTTTACTAGAAGAGATTTGGTGTATATACCCGTCTCGCTGCTTCAATACAGGTTGACTGTTGGCAATCCTAATGATATTGAGTATCATGATTATCAGCTGTAACAATTGTTGTCCATGTCAATAAAGTCTTCAAAATTGATAAGAGAAATTTTAGCGTATATAACGGACAGTATAGTAATTCACTGGCTTTTAGACGTACATTATTCAAGATTTACACTAAAATATTTTCATGTGCTAAAATTACTGTGCTCATCCATAAAACGTGCACTAAACTTATAACAGAAATTCTTCCTCATATCACAGAGAGTAATGTTCACATGCTTATAAAAATTCAAAGTTTGTAAAATGCTTGGAAGTTCTAGAATCATTAAGATACTAATACAATAAAACTATTATATATAATACAATAAAAAAAAAAATCTAATTTCTCTGCAACGGAAGTAATATTTCCTTAAGCCATAGGTTGATTCAGGGCTCTCACAATAATATTTGCATGTTCTAGAATACTGTGTTTATCCATAAAAAGTGGCGTAGTGTATTTATAAGACGGAGGTCCTGGGTTCGATTCGACTTTTCGATTGAGATTTTTCTTAATTTGTCTTGGTCTGGCTGGTGAGAGGCTTTCACCGTGGCTAGTTACCACCCTTCCGTCAAAGACGTAGCGCCAAGCGATTTAGCGTTCCGATACGATGTCGTGTAGAAACCGATAGGGGTGTGCATTTCATCTTACTCCTAACAAGTAAGCCCGCTTCCATCTTAGATTGCATCATCACTTAAGATCAGGTGTGATAGCAGTCAAAGGCCAACTTGCAGTCTATAAAAAAAAATATAATAGAAGTTCGCCTGCGTCGTTCGGTTTCAGATTTTTAGAAAAATGTACTATACTTCAAAAGGCATGCTTCTAAAAATATTCACACATTCTAAAATCAAAATAATTATGGTTATTCCGTCTTGTGTGTAGAAAGAGAAGCCGATTGTTTCTAAGAATCTTTATCGTTAATAACAAATTAATTATATAGTAACCTCGAATTATTATTGAATGGTTTTTTTTAACTTTGAACATATTCTTTGAACATTGCAAAATCAAGTCCAACACTTCCTTTGAAATGAAGTTATAAAATCGTATACTCAGTTCCACAAATTATTTCTGTACTCTGCTCTTACAGTAATAAAAAATTACTAGAAAATTTTCTCCGCATAGTACAAGAGTATGTTCGCAGCATGGAACTGCAGACTCAGCACTTATCACTGTTTTTATAATTCATTATAAAGCCCACAATGGCCTTTTCGGAGCAAGATGGGCAGAAATCCGCCGAAATCGAGTCCCCCGAGAGATAATGCTTTGTTCTTTATATTTTCTTTTTTTTTACAGAGATGAAATCTTAAGATCTTAAGGAAATATTCTTAAGTAATTTCCTCTGTCGTTACGGTCCCGGGGAGAGGCAGTCGCTTCCATTGTGTTACGTCTTAACTGCGCTCTTAATATTTTTCTTTATTGCGTCAGTCTGTATAAAATTTCGAATTTGCAAAGAGTTCTGGGTCAAAGTTTTTTTTATGTTATTGTCTGTTTGATCTCTCTGCTTTAATTTGTACTATTGTGATGTTTTCTATTTACTGCGGAAAGTTTTTTGTTAAAGTTTGATGTGGCGTTCTTAAGTGTTGTATGGGCGGAGCGACATAATATACCATACGTACATATATGTCGCTGTACATAAGCTTGTAGTAAGTATGTACCGTCTTACTAACGTAACAGTAGTATATAGAATTTTATAACAATTAATTATAAAAATTTACTTTTTTTACAGTTGGACAAAAATTTTAAATTTAATTTTGGCTTTTCCGCAGTCGGGTACAAAAAAATCTTCAATAGATTTCTTATTGGAATATATATATTTATAACTTCGTTCCATCCGGGTGTCCCTTGACACCTCTCAACTTTGTCTTTTAACACAATGTACTTTAATGCATCATCATCATAATAATTATCAGTCGAAGGACGTCTACAATTGGAGCTACGACTTACTTCTTGTTGCAGGGTCCGCTTTCCGACATAATCTAGCCCACTTTGCCCGGTCTTGGGCGTCTGATTTTTTTAGTTTATTGGCTCTCATGTCAGTACTCAGGAGATATGACTCATACAACTTTAAACAACCACTGCCTTTAGCTGCTTGCCTTCCGATTTTAAGCGGTTGTCATAAAAGGATAAAAAATAAAAATAAGAAAACATACGTCGTAGTTTCACAATCAGACAGAACAGATACAATCGCAGACATTTGCTAATATTTCATACTAGTGGACGCCCGCGGTTTCACCCGCGTAGTTCTCGTTCCTGTGGAAATTTCGGGAATAATAAATATCCATCCATACATATAAACTTTCGCCTTTTTAACATTAGTAAGGATATACTTCGAGAATATAGGTTAATGTCTAAGATTTGAGGGTATTGTCTACCTAATATGTTTGCTGAACAACATTCAGACAATTGTTAAATCGTACGTACAAAGTATAAAGCGGAAGATTCACGGAGCTCTCCGTCGCAATTATGCAGCGAACCTTTCATAATACACTTCGTAAATCCGCTTTATATCAAATGCTCGGCATCATGCCACTCAAGGCTGTACTCAATTATATTCTAATCTTTTTGCCAATTCTCAATCTCAGTATGTGATGACATGAGATTAAGGGGCTCGTAAATGTATACGAGATTTCAGGACATTTAATTTTCGCTCATTTCGTTTTATATTATCTTGAAGTTGTGAAGTTATTTTTGAAGTGATAACTTTTTATGAAAGGGTAAGCCGCTTCGTTACGGCACGGCGCCAGTCTGTCTGCCTTTCCTTTTCTCACGCATACGGCAGCGGTAGGAAGTCCTGTCTCCCTCTAACCCACACCACTAGATGTATTTATATTATCAATTCGGTCGGGCGTCCCGAGACGTACACGTTTATTTATTTATTTTGCATTATATTAAGCTTTCTTATTATCATCAACAAGAGACTACTATAAACCTATAGTGAGGTCTCATTTGTTATCATCTATTATAGAGAGAGTCCAGAGGTGGATTTTAGTAGATATATAATTTACGTCTAAGGTTCACTACGAAAATAATCTAACACGATGTTTTAAAAGAGTTTACAAAGTAATACCTACTTGAAATAAACGAATTTTGATTTTGAATAAGTGACATTTGAACTATTGACTAGAGAACGCCCGAGGTATCACCCGCGCAGTTCTCAATACCGCTGGAATTTCGGCATAGAATGTGGTCTATGTGTTATTGTGATATGTACCTAAGCTATATTATTGTAAATCAATCAGTATCATCAAAATCCATTTAGTACAACATGCATCCATACCTACATTCTTTCGCCTTTGTAGTATAGACCAGTGCCGATAATTTTTGAAACCAAAAAAAATAGCAGTAGTATGAAACCCATTGCAAAAGGAAGAGAATATCATAAATTCATTCATATCATATCATTTTTATGATATTTTTTTTTTCATTTTTATAATATTCTCTTCCTTTTGCAATGGGTTTCATCCTGCTGCGATTTTCTTTTACTTTTTATTATTTTTAAGGCTATCTGCACTGGCCTAGTATTAGTAACGAATAAAATAATTTATGTAAACACAACAGGACTAGAACATAATACTGAAGCTTCAATAACTCGATGTCTATTTATAAACCCATAACAACTATTCTCGACGTAGCACCATGGCTAATCCTTGAAATTGAAGGGGGCTCTAAACCCCGTGAGCACTACAGCCTTACTAAAGCCTCATAACAATAGCGCGGAGGGTCCTAGCGCCTCCTTGCAAGCCTCTCAGACAGCGCCAAAGTGCATTGTTGGTTTTCCTTTGTTAAATAATGCAAAAAGATGAGGCATTTTTAAAGGGATTTAAAAAGTGCGTGTAATGCCGTCCCCGGGTTGGAATGTACTCGTATGTAAAAAAAAACGGAGGAGGTTCTCAATTCGACACGTATATATATATATATATATATATATATATATATATATATACGTGTCGAATAAAATATATATGTATATATATATATATTATTCGACATATATATAGAACCTCCTCCGTTTTTTTGTCGTCGGTTAAAAAATTATAAATAACATTCACTCTGCGGACATACGAGTACATTCCAACCCGGGGACGGCATTACACGCACTTTTTAAATCCCTTTAAAAATGCCTCATCTTTTTGCATTATTGTTATATTTATATATTATGTATGATTATATATATATATATATTTTATGTATGACTACGCATAACTTTTTATAGAGTTGTCCGATTTTGATAATTATTTTTTATTAGAAAGGGCATATATCCAAGGTGGTCCTATTGTCATCATGTTAGGATCTGATGATGATATCCTGGGGAAATTGAAGCGACTCTTCAAATTTTGGAGGCACCTTACAGCAATTTCGGTTTTTGTATCGGTATCGGTAGATTTTTGGCTACTAGTGCCGTATAATATACTATGACAGTATAGCACGAGTACGTTACGAGGCGATAAATCACTAAAAAGTAAGAAATAAAAAATTTTAACAAAAAATAGAACCGACTGAAAACGCACTAAAAAGTAAAATATAACTGTGTCATTCACTTGCTTTAATTTACTTAAGCATATCTAGGAGTCGGTGCCAGCCGAATGACACAGTTTAAAGCAACTGAATGACACAGTTATTTTTTACTTTTTAGTGCGTTTTGAGTCGGTTTTATTTTTCGTTAAAAAATTTTCTGTTATTCTTTTGTTTCTGTTACCCAGGTTATGGTATAAAAAGACTCAATTTTACGTTGAATTCGTTTTTTATGCTTTTTACTTTTGATTGTATTATTTAAGATCAGTTTTAAATTAATATATTGTATAACAGTAGTAATAAGAACCGTGAGTGTGTTTAATAATCCTTAAATACCAATACAGCGAAAACTTTTTCTGAATTTGCAAAAAAATGCCTAATTTGTATATTTATAGTTTGAGTTTAAACTCATTTGAGTGAGAATTTCGGAACAAAAATGTGGCTAATGTGTGAATCAGGGTGTCAGCTAACTCCAGGCCAAATTTTATTAAAATCGCTCCAGCCGTTTAGTCGTGTAAAAGTAACAAACATACTTTCGCCTTTCTAATGCCATAATAATATGATATATTTCCACAATTGAAAATAATTTTTGTATGGTGGTACAGGGACGATTTGTATCTATAAAAACCTTTTAACATTAAATCGCTTATTTGTTCAATGCAATTTACATGCAAGTTGTCGTTACAAGGTAGTTGATATAAATAATAGTAATAAATATTTCACAGCGCGCAACTTCGAAACGAAGTGCTAAGGTTTACGACTGAAGTTACCTACTTCAATCTTTGCTATAGATCGAAGTTAAACACGCGACAACGCATTGTCTGTTTATTTACTACTTTACTATTTACTACTTACTATTTTCTCTCCAAATAATCTTAAAAAAAATACGCGAAATATTACTGACGTATTGACTCATCACGAGAACTCTGAAAGTACAGTGAGTTGGTAGTCGACAAGCGGACACCAGTGACTTTGTCCGCGTAGAATTAAAATAAATAAAATTACTAAAATAAAAATGGCACAAAGTTACTTATAATGTTTGTACATGAGTGTCTGCAAGTCTCATCTTAATCAGTCTAAGCTGGCTTACCTATAACTATTTATAGGTAAGACTGTTATTAAGTTGTTCGGTAATCACTTAACATCAAGTGACTTGCATATGATAATAAAGAGCAGAAACCACCTGGAATTCAAGAGGAGGTACTTCTTCTAAGTTATTGAATTAAAGTAAGTGAACTGTCTCTTTCCCTCATTTATAGGAAGAGTTAAGAAGCATATTTTAATCACAATATGTCAAAAGATAAGTTATCAAAAGCGTCTGATATTAAAAGATATTATAAGTGGCCGGCAAAGAACATTAGTTATGCTAACGACACCAGATGTCGGTTCAATAAACCTTCGTCGTTCCGGAATACCGGGATGTCGAATTACTAGACAGATCTCTCTATCTTAATGCATTCTAAGCATATTATTACTATAGTTTGTTTGTTACGCGTTAAGAATACAGTGACTCATCATTGTTCGCCGGCCAAATCGCGCCCCCTCACCAATCAAATCTTTTGAGGACGAGTCACTGCATTCTTAACGCGAACGAACTATATCTAAGTATCTACTCGTCACTATGAGCTCAGGGCACTGTTATAGATGAAAATCCTTAGTTGTTACAGCTTCCAATATCACAATGAGTAAGATATCATAAATGTTTAAAGAACATATTCGATTTTCACAAGCTCAACCCAGATTTAAGTAATCCGTCTCACTTAAATCTGGAAAAAGAAAAAAGGAAATTAACTTCAATATTTGTAAAAACAAAAATCAATCTAGGTGATTTGTTATGTTTTTGTTTTCTCTTTCTTTTTGTACTTTTATTCGTATTGTAATAAATATAATTGTATAATTATTTTAGCAACATTAGCTTTTCAAACATAGAATAGTTTTCTTTCCTTTCTCCATTCTTGAGATACCCTCAAAGAGATCGAGGGATAATTCAGAGTCTCAAAGAGATCGTCGTGGAGTGATATCTTGCTTCTATCTTTTTCACTCGTGTTTACAGTTATTTCTGTTATTAATCTGTAGCCGTTTTTAGTTATCTGTCTATCTCTAATAAACACAAGGTATTTATATAACAATTATAATATATAACAATTTTAGACAAAATTAATTAAAATTGAAAGCCTTAAAGAGGATTAATTCAACAAAATAAAATGGCTATGTTGTGCGTATAATATTAGACACCAAACTAAAACTTGTTAATATTTATAATTTGTGAATTCAAACAGCTATATCATTCATGCCATCGTCTCAATTGTAATGAATATTTACTCATATGCATTTATTAAGTACGTATATTTTTAGGACAATCCAAGCACAAAGTTGGTGCTGATACACCTCCGTCCCTCGGAGAGCACGTTAAGTCGGAAGTTCGGTTCCGGACCCAACATCAACATCTGATAGTGATTGATAAAAGATATGAAACATTATCACCCTAAGCCCATCTACTCGCATTAGAGCAGTATGGTGGGTCTAACCTCCAAATCCCCTATTCTATACGGAGGGGAGCTTGGCCGTGTAGTGGGCAGTTAATAGGCTGATAATGATGATGATGATCTTTAGTTTAACGGGCTTGGGTTAGCACAATACGAAATGAACATAGTCCTTTATAGCTTCATAATTTTGTTTACATAGATCTGTTTATTTCCGAAGCACGATCATACTAGACTAGAGGATTTAAAAAATATAAAAATTCCCCGAACTTCGAGGTCTCTTCCAGATTGATATTATCATCTTTGTTACGTTCTTCTCAAAATTACCTTATACGTTTAACCTTGCAACAGATGTGAATTTATTGTGAGATTTTACTTGACCATCCAATTTTATATATAAGTTAATACTTTAGAAGGAAATATGTCCTATTTAAGAAAGTGATATGTAGAAACCGAAAATGGTGTGCATTTCATAATCACCATTTTCGGTTTCTACATATCACATATCACATATCACGACATCGTACCAGACGCAGCTCAGTTGCTTGACGGTAACCCTTTGCCGGTAGAGTGATAACTAGACATGGTGGAGGCCGCCCACCAGCCAGGCCTAATTGAGAAAATTTTAAACGGCTCAGCCAGGAATCGACACAGTTCCTACGTCTTTTAAATCCACCGCGCATACCACTGCGGCACGGAGATCGTCAATGTACTTAGCTCATTTACTTAGATGATGAAAATTCAAAATCAACAAAAACAAGCACACAACAAGGCTATTCATTAATTCATCAATTGACTAAAACAAGCAAATATTCTAATAAACAGTCTGACTCTCAACCACACGATCATTTATTTATAATTAAGAAAAATAATCTCACACGGTTAATTCAGATATTTTTATAGGTACAAAGACATATCTGAATTAACCGCGTGAGATTGTCTCCTGTTTGGTATTACTGCTTATGATGAGAATGCAAAATAAAAAAAAACAAGATCACATCAAAGCGATTTCCGCCCAGCCACGGAGAGAAACAAGCAAACATTTTAATAAACAGCCTGACCCTCACCCGCCCGATGCTTTATTTAACACCCAGTGCCGGTTTCGGATATATTTTATGACCTCCACTCAAATCCCAAATCGCATTCGATGGTTTTCAATTTCCCGCGCGCAGAGTATAGGCTTTCATATGACCATGATATCAGTTACAAATAGGACTTCACTTGATAACTACCACATTTTGTGATGTTCGATTGGACTCAATGTAACTTCAGCGACAATGCACTAAAAAATACTTGTCTTAATTTGTGAATATGTGTCGTATTAAATTTAGTAGGTTTATATAAAAAAACTTTCTTTTCAATAGCCAGAATCAATATAAGCTACGTTGCAACGCAATAAAGCCTTTCAACTGTTAAATATGATAAGCTTCACGACTGTAACTTCACTAGCCGTTATAACGTTCAGATCGAAATACAGCTGTGTCGTGAAAAATCATAACAATAAAGATTCATTGTATAAATGCTATTTGCATTATAAGTATGTATCGCGACCAACTTAGTATATTTCAAATAACTTCATGTAAGATACTCTTATTTTTGCGAAAAATTTGAAATAATGCTGAGGTAATACGTAGAACAAAAATTTAAATTTCATAAATATAATCCAATAAAACATAAATAATTTAATTGAAAATCTTTTATATTTTTATGTATAATATTTATTATAATGTAATTAATAAATATGATTATTGTTACCACCTAGGGGTCGGGAATTGGAAGAACAACTACGCAACAGGGAGAACTAGACGTTTATTAACCTATAAATAGATAGGTATACAAGATTCGATGCAGCACGCTGCGACGCCGTCGTTTCACACTTCCATGCCTGAAGGAACCCATCACGGCGGCGACGATGATCTGCCTCGGCACCTCACGGCCACACACCTCAACCACACGGGGGGCCACTACTAATCCATCGTCCTTAAACGTACACTCTCAGGGAACATCTCCCTACATTCCTTCAACCGTCTTGACTCAACGACAACTCGCTTTGAACTCTCTGAATCTAGTCTTTGTTCTGCACACGAAATAAATTTGAATTGTTCCATTCTTTTAACTTATTTCTTTTTAACTTGAATTTACTTTTAATCCAAATGAGGTTTCCAACTATAAACTCTTTTACTTCGTAATTCCTCCGAGGGGTCATCCGTAACATTATATTACCTATTTTAAGGACTACTATTTATTGAAATTTTAAGGCTCTACACAAGTTATTTGACTAATGTCACAGCCACAGCTGAGGAGTAGTCTCTGATAAGATGTAGACATGATTTGACGAGTGTTTTGTCCAGAAGAGTGAAACAAGTTGGTCACCTTAGGGACAGTGTTATGCAACCTCCTATATTATATAATATCGGCGCAAATAAGGAATCCTGACGTAGGAGGCTAGCCTGTATAAAACCGTCGCCAGACTTTCATTTAGATAAACCGATACTCAAACATATCTGGTTACAGCTGATATATTTTTCTCTTCCCTTTGTTTGTGTTTTGTAAGCTAGCGGACGCTCTTGCAGACCTTTGTTGCACAGAACACAAACCTTCCTTTTAAGTCACTCTAAGTGTCTAATAAAAAAACCTACTTTAAACATCGTTAAGTAGTTTGAAAGATTTAAGCAGCAAGAAAGTACTTTATTTTATACTTATTACGTTAAGAATTTATTTACGTTAACATAAAACACATTCTGCTTTACATTTCGTACTTACTTTTTTAAGCACAGACCCTGGATTCATCCAGCTTAAAAGTTTACAAAAAAATTAAAAGCACCGTTTTTCACCACTTTCCAGTCAAACCAACTAAATAGGTAGAGAAATATAAGTATATAATAGAGAGAAAACAGAAAACATAAGGGTTTATGACGGATAACGCTATGAAATTTTTAGGAGCAATAGTCAGCTGCGATATTATTCACGCGCGTCTGAGCACGTACGTTAGCAAGAAAACATTCTGTGCTTAGTGTAAACGAACGGAAACCTGGCCGTGTTAGTATAGTTGTATTAAAATTTATATTATTACCCGAAATCCGAGAGAAACTTTGTTTGTTTGTTTATAACCACGTCTAAACTAATGAAACGATTTTAATGAAATTTGTCACAGAGAAAATCTAGAGCATAAGAAGGGACATAGGCTACTTCTTGTCTAATTATCACAAAATAGAATTTATGGCGGACGAATTCAAGGGCGTTTGCTAGTATGTTATAAATTACAATTTTCATCTGCTTAGTAAGTAAGTAATATAAGTTTTGTACGTAAAATTGAACTTTATATTTTTTTGTAATAAAATTTTCATAACGCCATTCGTCACAAACGTTTGCATTTCACCGAAATAAGGCCCCATGAGAGATATTGCTGTATTATTCAGTTCCTTTGCCTTGAAACGACAGAACAGCATGTAAATTGTACGAATTCTTTGCGCTTTTATGGAGTTGTTCGTGTTTTTATACACATACAGTTTGGAGCTTCTTGCGTCGTCTAAAATATTTTATTTTATTCATTCTTTTGTTTGTATCATATCCGGCTATTAGATTTGTCATGTCTTTTATGACATTTTTTAACTTAATTTGTACTTTCATTAAAGCGTGTTGTGTTAAATTTCAAAGTTTTGTTCAAAAGTTTAAAGTTCATGCTATTCTCTACACAGAAATTCAGAATTTTGACTGGACCAGAAAAATAGTAAATACCTGTAAAAAGTTATAAAAGTTAGAAATGTATATTATATTCAGAGAATCGTTAATTTTTTTAAATTACAATTACTAACTACTACTAATTGTTAGAGTAAGCAATTGCAAATAGGAACGGCATTTTGACGGCCTCCGTGGTGCAGTGGTCTGCGCAGTGGATTTACAACACGGAGGTCCTGGGGTCGATTCCCGGCGGGGCCGATTGAGATTTTTTTGTTGGTCCTTTGGATGGCGGGAGGCTTGATCCGTGGCTAGTTACCGCCCTACTAACGAAGACGTACAGTCAAACGATTTAGCGTTCCGGTACGATGTGTAGAATCCGAAAAGGGTGTGGATTTTTACACCCTTTTCGGTCAAGGGCTAACTTGTAATTATTAAAATAAAAAGAACACGTTCTACAAAGCGTTCTATAATCAAGAATCTCTTGTATGTTTTTTTCCCATTAATTTAAAATCCACGCGAACAAAACCGCGGTGACAGTTATGTACCTACTTAGTGCCTTGGTGCGTCTACTACTTGGATTTTGATCCAAACGTGCCCAAGTGTTTAATGCATTAAATACAGTTGGGTTACACGCTAGAATTAGGCAGTCCAGTTTAACTGACTTATTTGTATTGTGCTTAGTCTATGTGGCACGAATCCTAAGTCCGTCTATGAATTACTTAAGGTTTTTTCTTCTAAAAATCTTTTAGTAACAGTTCGTATTTGGATAGTTGGTAAAATTACAATTTGACTATCTTTACAGTACATTTGATCATGCCTTGGCTTACAACAACGTCCTGGGATGGACCCATCATCTATCCCAGACTATCAGCGAAGACGTACCACTAAGCGATTTTGGAGCTATTATTTAAAAACTTGCAAACTAACCTGGTACCATCCTAGACTATTGTCACTTAACATCAGATGTTTTTAAAAAATAATCAAAATTAAAAATGTTTTTAAACAAATAAAGTTTTAATATGTAGATATTAAACTCTTCTAAATATTATTGTATCATTCTTCTTCGAGGGCGTGCAATGAACCTTATTTTTATTTAATTTCTCACAGATTAGACCAGTGACTCACACAGCGCAGCAAGACTTATGATTAACTGCGGTTTCACGCGCGTAGTTCTCTTTCCCGTGAGAATTTCGGAATAAAATATAGCTTCTATATTAAACTAGACTGTCAGCTAACACCATACCAATTTTTATTAAAATCGCTTCAGCCGTTTAGTCGTAAAGAAGGAACAAATACACTCACAAATTTTCGCTTTTATTATAGTAGTGTGATATATGTACAATTCATTCATTATCATTAACGTATTATAAACATTACGGAAAAATGAGTGAAGATGTTAATTTGAGAATGATGCGTATTATTAATATAAACATTTTATTCTTTTTGTGATCTACGTGCATTAAAACCACTTAAAAGCTAACAACATATTCTATTACAGAGTTATGTGGCTTGTAACCGTCGTAACCGCGATTAACGAACTGCGAAGCATGTTTCCACACCAACATTGTCATGGAAATTCAGTCTCGTTTGTATTTTCGAAATGCTTTTTCACTCGCCGCCGACGCTCTGTTGTTGTTTCTGAGCAAAGAACGCTTTGACGTACGGAAAAATGTTACATAGTTGCATACACGGTGTCTTTAAATCCGACAAAGTCATATAAGACGAAGTGAACGTCATAACACAGACAGTAGACAACATGCAACTACACAGTACAAATGCAAGGCATATATCTACATACCTATTGGTACTTCTTACATAGTTGTGTCGAGGTTTGGAGTTTTCTCGAAAAGTAACTAAGATCAAAGAGGTTAAACAGACTGCAATGTTGATGGTAGGCTAAATGGCAGGAACACTAACGTTTTGAAGGTAGGTGGGGTTTAGCCGGTAGGTGTCCATGAGGATTTTCCCGATTTTTTTTAAACCCATCATGTTTCCCAATGCTGACAGGCGATAATGTTTTGTTGTTATTTAACGATCACTATCAGATGTCTATGGTAGTGATAAGTAACTTGCTTTCTGAGGCAGATAAGTGTAACTACCCTAACTTCCCAATTTCGGGCTTAGAATTTTTACTGAAACTTACATAGAAGAAATAAAAACTCAGTATTCAATTTAAATCCAATCCAGGAACCCGTGATTCGAAGCCACATACGCTCACCACTGGACCAATGAGGCAGCTACGTTATTCTATACTATAGGACGCCCTCGGTTTCACCCGCGGAGTTCTCGCTCCCGTAGGAAAGTCGAGGTAAAATGTAGCCTGTGTGTTATTTTTTTTTATCGACTACAAGTTAGCCCTTGACTGCTATCACACCTGATGTTAAGTGATGATGCAATCTAAGATGGAAGCGGGCTAATTTGTTAGGAGTAGGATGAAATCCACACCCCTTTCGGTTTCTACACGACATCGTACCGGAACGCTAAATTGTTTGGCGGTACGTCTTTGTCGGTAGTGTGGTAACTAGCCACGGCGATAGCCTCCCACCAGCCAGACCAAGACAAATTAAGAAAAATCTCAATCTGCCCCGCCGGGAATCGAACCCAGAACCTCTATCTTATAAATCTACCGCGCATACCACTGCGCCACGGAGGTCGTAAAAATTCTGATATGTAAGGCATATTATTGCGCTGTTTCATTAAAATCCATTCAGTAGTTTTTGCGTGAAAGAGTAACAAATATCCACCCATCCAAACATACAAAATTTCGCCTTATTAGTAAGTTTATTAGTAAGGGTATTGCCAATAATATTGACAATATTATTAAGCGTGTGCAGGCAACTGGTGGACTATGATGCTCGTCCTGCCAGTGTCATCCATTTTATGACGAGATATTGATTCGATATAACATGTGATTTATTTAATCATAAGTTTATTTTAAACGCGGCATAAGTTTCTTCAATCTCTTATACAAAGAATAGACATTTACGTCGCCGTTGTAGTATAAACCACAGAGTATAACATCATTGTCTGGGACATTTCGTCGTCCTTTTTCTGAGATGATATTTTTTTTTATTTTCAGCGACATAATACAGTGTGGGCGACTGCTCCCCGGGGACCCTAACGACAAGAAATTACTTAAGATATTTACCCAACTTAAGAATATTCTTATCCGTGAAAAAAATTGTAAAATAAAGGAACAAAGCATTATGTCTCGAGAGACGCGATTTGGAGAATGAAACTAATGCCGATTTCAATTAAATAATTTCAATTAAAATTTGCTTTAGCAACATGCAAAATGCTTTGGATGATAAGTTTTTATGCTGTGAAGAAAGGGGGAGAGTGGTGCTTCTATGTCCTAGGCTAGACTTTCGATTCCCACATCTGGAAAGTTGTTTGTGTGATGGGCATGGATGTTATCCAGTTTCTGGGTGTTTATCATTCGACAAGAACGTAACGCCAAGCGATTAAGCATACCTCTAGGATATTCTGTTGAAAGCCAAAGGGGTGTTCATTTCATCTACTCCTAACAAGTTAGCCCCGTTCCCTTAAATTACATCATTAATTACCATCAGGTGTGATTGCAGTCAAGTGCTAACTTGTAAAAAAAAAGACGTGTGGCACTCGGAGACTGCCGCGGTAAAGCTATTGCATAGCATTTTTTATCAACTTATGTTTACCTACCGACGTCATCGGGACCGTGGCCTAGAAGTAAGGCGTTCTAAGTTCCCAGATTGCCAGAGAGACGCGGGTTCGAATCCCGTCGGTTCTGCAATTTTTTTCTAAGCGTGATATTGCAAAATGTTATAAATTTTTTAAAAAATGACTTTTTGAAATATCACGCTTGAAAAAAAAATGTTTCGGATCCGACGGGATTCGAACCCGTGTCTCTCTGGCAATCCGGGCACTTAGAACGCCTTACTTCTAGTGAGTGCCTTACCGCTAAGCCACGTTCCCCGATGACGTCGTTGCCGAAATTGTGCTTTTGATATTATGTTTTTGATACTCAGGTGTTAGGTTTTTTCGTTACGGAATTTCTGTATTCGGTCTCTACGCTCAAGGCCCGCGATAAAAGCTATACAATAGCTTAATAACATTTAACGTGACTTTACTCTCAAAATAGCCCAAACCAGTTATGATTTATTAATAGACAGATATTATTGACTCACCAAGAGATCTTTAAAACAATACACTCGATTAACTTAAAATTTAGGATGGCTATTTGTTTGGCAATATACGCTCACTAACAACGAATTTCTCGATACACGCATACTCCCATGGAAACGGTATTAACTCGGGTAAAACCGCAGAACATACCTAGTATGCTATATAGTTTAATTTTATCATATTCTGTCGGGAAGTTAATTTTAATTGCTTCTAATGTCGCTCCTCGGTCGTGTCTGCAATACAAAGTTAGCGTCGACTCGCTTTGTTCACTGTTTAAACGTTACTGTAAAACGTTAAATTAAAATTATGGGCTATAAGAAATATTATATCATACTATCATTTGTAAGATATTTATAGTCGTTCTTAATTATTCTAATACTTCGCTTTAAAAACTGAAATTCTAATGTTCTTTGTTAGATAAATAATAAGTACTATTTAAATAAAAAATGTCAACAAAAATAGAACCTAACTAAATGACACAGTTATTTTTTACTTTTTAGTGCGTTTTGAGTCGGTTCTATTTTTTGTTAAAAATTTTTATTTGTTACTTTTTTGTGATTTATCGCCACGTAACGTACTCGTACTATACTGTCATAGTATATTATACGGCACTAGTAGCCAAAAAGCTACCGATACCGAGATAAAAACCGAAATCGCTGTAAACGTGCCTCCAAAATTTGAAGAGTTCCTTCAATTTCCCCAGGATATCATCATCAGATCCTAACATGATAACAATGGGACTACCTTGGAAGTATGCCCTTTCTAATAAAAAAGAATTATCAAAATCGAACAACTCTGTAAAAAGTTATGCGTAAAAAATATACGTGTTGAATTGAGAACCTCCTCCGTTTTTTTTCGTCGGTTAATTAAAGCATACTTTTTGTTGTATTCGTTAACTGTATGACTTTCAGCTTATCAACTCCAAAGCTCGATGGTCGTTGAATTATTTTATAACACTAGACAAACATTCCCTTGGTCCTTACATAGTACATGGCAAATATTACAAGCAGCTACACGTTAATTATAACAATTATGGAAGATGCTTTAACTAAACTTTTTCTTCTAACATTATTTTGTTTAATAATAATAATAAATTCTTTATTTCGACCATCAATGGATCATATTATGTGTTAGTAACGAATAACTTAAAAATCTAGTGTTAGTAACAAAATATCTTATAATCTAAGCTTACCTAACCTACGACAGGACCGATTTGCCAGCATATGAATCATAGAACAGTGATTCAAATACTGGCAATCTAACCTGTCAGAAAACGCCTTCAGAATACCGTTAGAGCTAGCCCGGACCCTACTCAACAGGGACGTACACCGCTTCCGCTTAATGCAAATTTATCTGGAAATAATATGTTTATTCTGATATCCGTTGTTTCTTCGAAAAAAATCCAATGCAATTAATTCCTTCTAATCAATAATTAAAAAAACATATAAAAGAGATAATGCTTTCTTATATCCAAATTAGTATATCAACCTTTTTTCAATTGTATTTTGTATCTATTATGTAGCGTGCAAATAAAGAATTTATAAATAAGTAAATAACTTTCCTAACTTGGCCCAAACACATTAAGGTCAGCGAGAGAATAGTTTATTATTCAGTCTAATTTATTTAAGAAGTGACGCTTAGTTACAATGTCGCTCTTTGGCGCTGTTACTGCCACTGTTCGCTGTAATATAAAGTTAGTGTCTATTAACTATAAACTAGACACTTTGCTTTGTTCCAACTTGTACTTTAGTTGAAGTGAATTTTTAGGAGTGCTACCCGATTGGCTTGTTTAATCACTATAATATATTACGATGGCCGGACGATGTTCCTACGTAATGTATCTGTAACACAAGTGACGTATTTTGATAGCGATGTGTATTTATATTTAAAATTATGTTGGGTATCTTTTGGAATGAAAATTAATTAAATCTAAACATTAGAACGTGGATGAATCATGATAAGTCATGGTCATAATTGTGTCTATAAAAAGGTAACTTAAGAAGTTACCTTTTTATAGACACAATTATTTTGCCTGTAGTTACACAAATGTTACTAGTGTAACAAACGTAGTTAGTGTGCCTACGTAGTTACACAAATGTAACTTTACAAATTTAAATACAAGTAATAATTACATTTATTAAGCACTCTAATGTTATTCTATACGAGAACTGCAAATTATTATCGCACTTCAGCACATTTACGTGGCGCAAAGCAATATAGAATTAGCGTCTATTAGCTCCAAGCTCCGTTGAGTAAAACATACGTACAGCTAACGGCAATAGAAAGGATTATGTGTTAATTCGTATTTCCATACCCGCTTTTGTAAAATATTTGAAGCAAAATATTTACATATATTTCTAGTAGGCAAGTAAAACACTAAGTGTAAGTTTTTCCTACGTCATTTTGGCAATGCAGACGTGGTTGATACCTCAGCGTCAAATCGCCTATTAAGGTTAATGTTTTGGATAGACCATTACGTAGTCTAATGTTATTATCTGTGAGAACGCTTAATTATAACGTCGCTCTTTGGCACTGATGCCAACGGTGCACTGTAATATAAAGTTAGCGTCAATTAGCTCCAGAATTGATATTTTGCTTTTCGGTTGAGTAGAATATAATATATGTAGCTATTGGTAACAAAAGTGAATATACGATTTCATTACTATTTAACTAATCTATTTGTAGCCACATTCTGCCTGATGTACTTAAAGCAAGCAAACTAGTAAAACATAATATGCAAAGTTGCTAGAATAAAATTCGACTATGAGTAAGTTTTACCAACATCATTTTGGCAACGCAGACGTCGTTGATACCTCAACGTTAAGTCGCCTATTAAGGTCAATGTTTTGAATAGACCATTACGTAGTCTAATGTTATTATCTGTGAGAACGCTTAATTATAATGCCGCTCTTTGGCACTGACTCCGACGGTGCACTGTAATATAAAGTCAGCGTCAATTAACTCCAGACTCGATGCTTTGCTTTGTTCCAAGTTACACTTTTATTAAGGTGTATTTTTAAAAT